>CM065739.1:27478540-27481040 GCA_033310375.1 Conus canariensis
TATGGCAGTATCAACTTCTACAGTAAAACATCTCTTGCAACTGAAAAAGTGGTAGAATTCATCACTGTACAGTTTTCGGGTTATCTTTGGTTTCTTTGAAAACAATGTAGTTAGTTATTCAAATCGTACAAAACAACTTAGAGAACGATTGGGAATGTAATGAATCGTCTCTTCGATACAAATTTCTTTTAAACATTCAGTTTTGTTTTTAATTAATTCAGATTCATGATTAAATTTAAAGTAGTCATTATCACGTGACATCTTCCATAAGTTAAACAGGGGTGTAATCAAAATTGTTTGATTAAGCCCAAAAGCATCCATGTCAGTTCCATTTACGCTTTTTCTTTTTTACATTGACAATAAATGAATGACAGGCCTACTTATCATTCACGCACTCATGAATAACAACAAATGTTCTATTGTTTTCTTGACATTAGGGTTTGTCATAATATCAAGGCAATCTTGTTTTCATGGAGTCGCAAGCGACAGAAAAAAAAAAAAGATGTTTTAATGCTACAGCGGATGCACTCAAAACATCCCTCTAAACAACAGAGATAATTTATGACAGAACGTTTAAAAAAAAAAAAAAAAACCTGGACGGTTTGTAGACAAGTCGCCCACGTTTTCTATTAAGAGGAAGAGGGAAAGGGAAGGAAAGGAGGAGGAGCGGTGGAAGGGGGGGGTATAAATTGACACCATAAGCGCAACTGCTGAGGCGAGCGACAGGTTGACTGAAGCACATAAAAGAAATGCTCAAATAAGTCGCCAGTTTTCTTGTGTTTATCAACTTACTTTGAACTGGACAAAAATGTCACCGACTTTTTTTTTCTGTTTATCAATTTACTTTGTACTGCACAAAAATGTCTAACCCGTCATAGCTATGTGAAATCTACTCACGAGTAAGGGGGTTGCACTTGCAGATGGGACACCCACGGTCATCCTTCATGAACCCGTTAGGACATCCCATGCGACACAAGGGACCGCACTGTGGCTTGGGAGAACCTGTTTTTAAAACAACAAGTGGAAATGTATATCAAAACAAAAAACAACAATCACAATGAAATGAGAATCTCAACGTGGGATGCTAATCTTGGGTGTTGCAAGGTATTACCTGCATACATCAAGGTGTACAACAGCGCTGAACAATTTTTCTTTCGATCATTATTTAAGCAGTTGTCCGGGTCTTGGGGACATCAAAATTCAAATAATTGTGAACGTTCAGCCGTGAGTAATTCTAAAAATGTAAACAATGATTGATACCGACTCTGCACTCAACCCTGGAGAATTATAGTAGTTATGGATACCTACCGTGCTTATAATCCAGTAAAATCTACATGATTATACATACCGACACTGCAAATAACCGTGCATTTTCCCTTTTTTTTCAATATATTTTGGGTCACATTTGCATATAACATATTCACATGTTAGTGAACTGGTAATACGAACAAAATTACAACGGTGATGGCTGGAGATGAGAGGCATCTGTCATCCGTAGCCCCCACCGCTGCTTGCTATACGCTTTCCCTTTCCCTTATTTGCATACTAAGGTTTCATGGATCAGAAACCACTTTGACACATCCAACCACGATCCTTGCTCTACTGCCACCCCATACCCGCCTATACATACATTCAACAGGAAAAATGAGAAATAATACCCTGGGGAGGTTTTGCAATAGGTGTGGGTGGGGGTAGGGGTACGATGATTGAAGAAACCAAAAAAAAAACCCACTAGGGATGGTAGACCCACTGTTCCACTAACTTTGATTTATGCTAACTGCTACCCTTCATGTTTTGTATTTTGCTTCACGTCATAGGTGTACACTTGTGATCGTTGTATGCTGCCTGTTCTTCGTTTTCATTGTCCTGAATGTTGTTTATCTTGCCTGAAGAAGACCAAAGAGGTCGAAACACGTCGTATTTTGTCTTGTAATTTGTTTGACCATTTTGTCAGCCGGAATATTGATGATTTTTCTTTTAAATTTGTTTCAGTTTCCGCCTGCAGTCACCTCACTTTGGAAATGTTCAAAATCATGTACAGTTCTATACACAACATAAGTACACCCATATGTTATACTCGCCTCTACATTGTATGCACCATTATCTTGCCTATTGAACACAATTCAGTCGAACTTTGAATCATCATCGGGAACCATACTAAATCTAATGAAGATCCTACCAAATATTTGGGGGGGGGGGGTATCTTATAGGCAGACAGACGGACAAACTAGGCAGACAGACAGACTAGCAGGCAAGCAAAGGCTGGGTTATCATACAACGAAACCGTGGCAGCCTTTGAACAAATCTCATCATCATTGGTGCTGAGGGAGAAATGGAAACCACAGTCATCATGACGACAGGGCAGGAAGGGGCAGAGAATTTGAGACTTCCCACCTCCCCTCCCCCTGTGATTTGAGATTTGTGATGAGGGTGGACATAAAGATGCTATAGAATTCATGTTGCTCCTGCGAAATATGGCATGGCTGGCGCTCCATGCCTC
>CM065739.1:27483540-27488540 GCA_033310375.1 Conus canariensis
CACACACACACACACACACACACACACACAGAGTTTTGCATATTAGTAACATTGCAAAAACCTCTGAACGGTTTAATCTTTAAAATAAATAAGTCTGAAACATAAATAAAGAATGACAAACATTTTTCCTTAGTTCACAATCATACAAGCTACTCTTTCCTCACATCTATTCCTCTATGATGATTCAAACTGTTGTTGTTGTTATTGTTGTTGTTGTTGTTGAGTTATTCTGATTTTCGATTAGTTCTCAGAACAAGGAACAATTCTACGTCACCAGATCTACTGTTCATTCCTAGGCTTGGAATAATGATCCCACAAATTTATGTTCCACCCCAGTCTGTTTTCCCTGTATCTGTATTCCCTCAGGTCTGTTTTGCTCAGGTCCATGTTACTGTAGCTCTATGTTCCCCAGTGTCTAAATGTACTTAAGTCTATATCCGCCCACCTCTCCACCCCCTTTCTCTATGTCAAGTCTATATCAAGTAAAAACTCTTCATTGATTGGCAGCATGGGATTTCGTGACGCTTTTATTAATGCATAAATTAACAATGCAGGACATTTCAAAATAATCGACAGAAGTAGAAAACCATAAACTCACAGGTTTCAGGGCGCAGACTGTGGGAGCTGACGCAGCAGACGAAAAGTGCCAAGAAAATAGTAAGTTCACAAAGGAAGATAACTCTCGCCATGATGACTCAGACAGTGCAAAATAGTTTTAGTACCTAGTCTACAACTGCACGTAGAATTCCCTAACACTAGACAGGCAAACAGTCGGTGTCGTGGTGTTTTGTAGACCCATCTGGTGAGGAAACGTCTCTTTATAGCCAGAGGCGGATGTTGTCAAACTGGATTAGACTGTCGTCTGGTACTTCTGTCGTAAATTTCCCCAGAGTGCGTTCCCCCCCCCCCCCCCCCCCCCCGTTCCTCGGACGTCACAGTGTTCTTTGTTTTCCGTGTGATGACGTGTGGTGCGTGTTCCGGCTGACAGATTCGGGACATCACAGAGCTTGCCCGTCAGACTCCTGATCCTGCGCGCAGAAGGAGCAGTTCGGAGCAGGATGCTGTCGCTCCTTTGTGTACGTGCAGGCGTGTGTGTACGTGCAGGCTACGTGCATGTGTGTGTGTGTGTGTGTGTGTGTGTGTGTGTGTGTGTGTGTGTGTGTGTGTGTGATGCGTGCGCGCCAGGACTGGAATACGCAGACGGATAGCAAACTTTTCCAGATCCGTCCACACCTAAAAGAGATCCTCTCGTCTACCTCTAGTGGTCGCAAAGAAGAAACGGTTTTACGCCGGCTGCACACTGGCCACTCATTTTTAACTCATTCGTACCTTTTGAAGAGTGAAGAAGTACCGTGGTGTATTCCATGTCATGTACCACTCACAATGAAACATATTCTTTCAGAGTGTTGGGACTTGAGACATAAACATTTTACAACAGACTCGATGAAAACCTTGTTCAGAGATGTTCCACCTTATGTGATCTTTGATTTCTGCAGGAGACTAACATTTTTCATCTGATCTGAGCTTTTACAGTAGAAAGATTATTAACAAAATGTCGGTGTGTTTTTAGAAGGTGTATTTAAAGGGTAGCGTGAATGAAGGACTTGTGGGTTGACTTCAAGGCGGTGACAGCCCAGATATGGTCCTTTGCGGTCGCTCAACATTACCTTATCTTACCTTAGACCCCCCCCCCCCCTCTCCTCCCACACCTAAAAAAATGTAAGGGAGAGGAGTGGAAGTGAAGAAAAAAAAAAAGACGGGAGAAGAGTGGTACTGAGGGAGGAAGGTATCGTCTACAGCGGTGTAGGACATGTATATGCACAAGCACTCTGTGTGTGTGTGTGTGTGTGTGTGTGTGTGTGTGTGTGTGTGTGTGTGTGTGTGTACTAGTGAGTACATGTGTATGTTTGCGCGCGTGCGTACGTGCATGCGTGCGCGCACGTGTGTGTGTGTGTGTGTGTGTGTGTGTGTGTGTGTGTGTGTGTGTGTGTGTGTGGAGAACTAGGAATGTATCCTGTTTCAGTTCAAGTATATGCACGAGTGATAAAATTCTGGTCATTCTTACTTTCACCACAAACAAACAAATATTCATCTAGATTGTATCAAGTATTATATGATTTATACAGAAATCAGGGTTTTACATCTAGGTGGTTGATGTGTATACAGAATATCCTTATCGAAACAGGATTCGACTTTGTGTGGGAGACACAAAAGTTTTCGTCTGTTCACAGTATCTGTAGAAATGTTGGTAATTCATTAGAAGATGTTTACATACGTGCATGGAACGATGCTTTAGAATCTAGTAATAAGTGTTTATTTTATGGGAATTTTAAAACAGAGTTTTGCCGTGAAAAATATATTGAAATGTTGCCCACTAATTCGGTTCCGCCGTGGTTATCATGAACTCATGATCGAAACTGGCAGACGATTTGGAATACCTCATGATGAACGATTCTATCGGGACTGCGACCAGAATGACCTTGGCGACGAATTTCATTTTGTAATGAAATGCACCAAATATGATGATATTAGAAATACGTTTATACCAAAACAATTTACATGTATAAAGTCCGTATTTAACTATTGTCGTTTGCTCTGTGGTAATAAAAAAAAGTGTTGCTAAACTTAGCGAAGTTTTTAAAACTTAGTAAAGTTGTGTAACATTATATCCAGTGTGTTAATTATCGGGAAAATTTTTGGATGTTTGATGTGTTTCATTTACATTTGTTTAATTTGTTTTAAGTCCTCCATGCCCCAAAAGGGGTCACAGGATTAAATCTTTGAATCTTTGTGTGTGTGTGAGAGTACAGGTTTATATATATTATATATATATATATATATATATATATATATATCTTTCTCTCTTTCTATCTACCTAGGCTACCTACTTATCCATCTATCTATCTAGCCTCCGTCTCTCTCTCTCTCTCTCTCTCTCTCTCTCTCTCTCTCTCTCTCTCTCTCTCTCTCTCTCTGTGTGTGTGTGTGTGTGTGCGCGCGCGCGCACGCGCGCACACGGGCATTATTGCTACAAAATTTTTGGGGGATGGGTGGAATGAATAAGGCGTTTTGGTTTTGTCATTTTTATTTGTGCAGGGATTGCGTTGATTGCGCAAGGCGCTGCGTCCATGTGTGTGTGTGTGTGTGTGTGTGTGTGTGTGTGTGTGTGTGTGTGTGTGTGTGTGTGTGTTATTTTGTGAAAAAAGCAATTATCTTAAAGGGAAAGACGTGGTCTGTGCTACGTATGTGTGTGCGTAGGTGTGCACGTGACGTATTTGTGCCTGTATTTCCGTTAGTTTTGAGCGTAGCATTTTCAGACGTTCTACGTCTCTGTATTTCAAGAAATTGATTGATCTTCCAAACTCCTTTTTATTCATCCATTTTTCTTCTGAAATAAATCCATCTCAGAGGAAAGAAAAACAAGATGCAAAGCGTATAAACGTACTCCCAGTTTAGCTTCCTGAAAAACGTCACAATCAAACATACGTCATAATGTATTTGACGTCACAATCAAACATGCGTCATAATGTATTTGGTCACTGAGATAAACTGCCATTTCTGAAAGTGTGCTTGCGGTTTAACTCGTTATAGCCGTAAGTAACGGCTATTCTGGTAAAATAAAAACATTGGGCATCATCCGTGACCCATAATGAACATACCTACAAATTTTCAGAAAGATCGGCGCATAAGTTTTGTCTGGGACGAGTGGAACACATTTTGACCACGGGCAGACACACAGACAGCATTTCCTCATTCTCATTGTAAAGTAATCCCTGTTCTATAAGAACTGGGAGTACAAAAAATGGTGCGAGTCGATTTCAGTTGTACATTTTGCCATACACCACTTTCAAGACTTAGATAGTCTTAGGATGGTTTTAATTCTGGTCAGATTGTTCGCTATATCTGTCTTTAAAGCATAAGAGCCTGTTTGTAGGCTTACGCAGTCAGATAAATATCACACACACACACACACACACACACACACACACACACACACACACACAGATATATAGATATAGAAATAGACATACAGATACATACAAGTCGACGACTGTGTCCCACTTCCAATGTTAGATTCCCGTATTTCCGATGCTCACATTTTTAACTGTCATTGATTCAATGGTTTGCCAAAATTTGGGTGTGTATTTCTAAATTTCAAAAAATGCTACTAATCCTCTGACTCTCTTATTTTGGGTCTGTTTAAAACTTTGGGATTAAATTCCATTAAAATAACATCCACAGTTCATGACATGTCATGGCCGGACACCAACGCTAGCCGAGTAAGTTCAGAATAAGAACAACGTTAAAACGTTTACGATCCGGTACTGTGTTATACCTTAATGTTAGAGGCTGTCTAAAAAAAACTTTCTTCTGTGTGTGTTTTTTTTTTCATTCCTCCCCCCCCCACCCCTTCCCACCACCCCCTCCCCAACGCTTTTTTCCCCAGTTCCTGTACTTTCTCACCCCTCCCTAAATCCCAGTTGCCTCTATGTGTGTGTGTGTGTGTGTGTGCGCGCGCGAGCGCGCGCGAGCGCGCGCACGCGAACAAAAGGCTACGTATGTATGTGGCCGGCTGACCTTGCTGAGCAGTACACAGCAACATGCTTACCGTAGAGAACAGCACAGCCAGCTGAATTAATTTTTCTCGCCCGGAAGTGGCTAATTATTTGTGCGAGCAAACGGGACAATGGCGAATGGTGGTTCTGTGGAGCGACATATAAATCACCTCTAACCCCTCCCTCCCCCCCCCCCCCTCCCTCCCTCTCACACACACACACCTGCATCTTTAGTTTTAATTGTCACCAGTCCTCCTTACCTCCTCCACCATCCACCCCCCTTCCGCACACTCGGGTCAGTCCTGAAAGGCTCGGTTTGATTTATCTACCTCCGTCTCGGACACATCGGTGTGTGAGAATTACGATCACTTTCTGGACCAATCAGAAGACGTTACTAAGAATGGTTCATGGACAAACAAAAAATGGCTCTCTGTTGGTAAAGAG
>CM065739.1:27496040-27501040 GCA_033310375.1 Conus canariensis
AGTGGGGGGGGGGGGGGGGGAGCAGAAAAGCATAAGTGAAACAAGACAAAACAAAAAGCTTATCGGCCGTTGCGGGGGTGAGTGTCAATGGTTCACCGTGTCTAGTGCACGGCATAATGGAAGGCGGAGCCCATCCCCCTCCCTCCGCCGCCTTTAACCTTCCCTGAACTGAATCAGGTATACACTCACTGCTCAATGAACAGATAGGGTTTTCACGCTGAAGAAATCCAACCCACGTATGGTTCCAACTCACGACCGTCGGCTCCGCAAGCGAGCGTTCCGGCCGTTTGCCTACGAGCCCGACACAAAACATCTCCTAAAACACCGTAATACTGTGACATATCACACTTACGAGTTATAACTGGCTTGCATTTGCAGATGGGACAGCCACGGGAATCCGTCTCAAAGCCGTTGGGACAACCCAGCTTGCACAGAGGGCCACAGACTGGCTTGGGAGGTACTGTTTGGGAAAAAAAAACCATTCACAGCCAAACATTCATAGAATCCCACAGAATGTTCAGTATTCCATTGTCACACAACAGGTACACACTTAATGCTGGACGGACAGAGACGGATTTCAAGCCGTAAAAAAAATCCGATCTTACGTGTGGTTCGAACGCACGACCATCAACTCCGCAGGCAAAGGCTCTAACCATTTGACCACGGACCGAACACAGCATCTCCTCAAACACCGTAATACTGCGACATTTTATACTTACTAGTAATAAAAGGCTTGCATTTGCAGATGGGACAGCCACGGGAATCCGTTTCAAAGCCATTGGGACAACCCAGCTTGCACAGAGGGCCACAGACTGGCTTGGGAGGGTCTGTTTGGAAAAAACAACACAGCAAAACATTTGTAGAATCCTACTGAATGTTCAGTATTCCAGTTTCACATAACAGAATCTATACGACATTTGTAGAGTCTGTCTTTGTTTACTTTACCCACGTGTATTTGTAACTACGTATTTTGATTTTAACACCTCCTCCCCGGCTGGAGTTCTGTTCAAATCTTCTGAAATCTTGTCAGAATGTGCTCAACTCGAAAGGTTTCACACGACAGAATGAAGGCTAGATTCAGTGATCGCAAACAATATACCACGAATGGACACCCGACGAATGTTCAAAATGGTTATTTAAAAAAAACTGATACTTCTGGGAAATTCGCAGAATTTAAGATGTTAAATTGAAATGGCTACATACAAGAAAGTTACACGAAATTTTTGCTACAACGTTGTTTTGAATGCAATGGGTGGAACCAACACCGTGTATGATGCAATGAAGCAAGAGTGTCTGTTGAACATTTTGTACCGAGTTGCAAACATGTACAGCTCTTAAAGTAGCTTTAGAAATCTTATTCAAGTATGACCACACAATGCATTATATAATCATCTACTGTTTAATGTAAACATGTTTTTTGTGAAAACTGATTGAGCGACAATGAAAATTGAAATATATATTTAAAAGTAACCAAAAAAATGTCCTTTTTCATCTTACAACAAAATGTGTGGGTGTGTACTGTGTGTGTGTGTGTGTGTGTGTGTGTGTGTGTGTGCGTGCGTGCGTGCGTGCGTGCGTGCGTGCGTGCGTGCGTGCCGTGTGTGTGTATGTGTGTGTGTGTGTGTGTGTGTGTGTGTGTGTGTGTGTGTGTGTGTGACAGCTGACAGAGATAGTTACCATGGGAGCTATTCTCTTCCTGCCATGCCAAACTTCTGATTTTCGTAACTACAGTTCTTTCTTCCTCGAAAGAGAATAATTTCAACCTGCCCCATCATGATTCTTACCGTTGCACGTGCACGTCTGACATCCATCGGCATCCTTCTTGTAACCATAGCGACAATATCTGGCACACCTGGCTCGCAGACATGGCTCTGGAATTGAGGGAAACAATCACCTGAACCAACAGGAATTACCGTCGACTGTCAAGCCCACTGTGTGTACAGATACAACGTTATACAATGTGTACAGATACAACCTGAGCCTGTGCCGACTACACGGACAATAGTAAACAAGCCCCCGCTTCTTGTGGGTCACTTTGACACTCCATCCATCTGTCCCTACTGTCTTCTTTCGCTGTCCATTTTCTGCTTTGTTTTGCTGTCCCGTCTTTTCCGCCCTTGCATTTATATCCACCGATCTATCTATCTATCCATGTGTGTGTGTGTGTGTGTGTGTGTGTGTGTGTGTGTGTGTGTGTGCGTGGTGCGTGCGTGCGTGCGTGCGTGCGCGCGCGTGTACGTGCGTTCATGCGTGTAAAAACGAGCATGTGTGAACATCTATGGACGGTGAAATTGTTATTTAAGCATTAAGTCTGTTACTGGGATTTGTCGTTCTTTTTCAATCTGTCTGGACTTACCTAAAAATATCCCTTTTACTGTAACAGAAAAGCACCCTCTTCTTGCTTCAGAAGAATCTATTTTCATATGTGCCGGTAGAGCCACATAGAAAGAAAAATGAAATTTGCCAAGCACACAATTACAGAAGACATTTACAACCGGAGCTGTTATTTTCTTGCTACATTGAGATTAATTTTGTCACTACAGTTCTTTCTTCCTCAAAATAAAAATTCTTCTTAAACTTTCCTCATTATAATTCTTACCATTGCACGTGCACGTCTGACATCCATTGGCATTCTTCTTGTAACCATTGTGACATGGTCTGGCACACTTGATCAGCGGGCATGGCCCTGGAATTGAGAGAAGCAATCACATAAACAAACTAACCTGGCGTCAGCTGCCAAAAGCACCAGGTGTCTTCATTTTTAGAAACGAGACGAGAATGTGAAGACTAAACAGTCAATAATAAACAAACACCTACCTCTCGTGGTTTTAAAACACCACCTACGCCATCACTGCCAGAAAAAACAACAAAAGAAAATCAGTCGTGGTCTAAAAGTCTTTTTTCCCCACGGTTCTGTGCCTGCCTATGTGTGTGTGTGTGTGTGTGTGTGTGTGTGTGTGTGTGTGTGTGTGTGTGTGTGTGTGTGTGTGTGGGTGGGTGGGTGTGTGAGAGTGTGTGCGTGTGTGTGCGGTGTGTGTGTGTGTGTGTGTGTGTGTGTGTGTGTGTGTGTGTGTATAAGCGTGTGTGCGTTTTGTGCTTGCCCGTATGTGTGTGCGTTGTGCGCGCGCGCGCGCGTGCGTGCGTGCGCGCGTGTGTGTGTTTTGTGCTTGCCCGTGTGTGTGTGTGTGTGTGTGTGTGTGTGTGTGTGTGTGTGTGTGTATGTGTGTGTGTGTGTGTGACAGAGAGAGAGAGAGAGAGAGAGAGAGAGAGACTGTGTGTGTGTGTGTGTGTGTGTGTGTGTGTGTGTGTGTGTGTGTGTGTGTGTGTGTGTGTTGTAGTTGTTGTTGTTGTTTTGTTGTTTCATATCCTGCATCTGTCCAGTGGCGCTGTATATTTTCTTTTCTAATGCGCCGTTTAACACATCCAGTCAGCATGTATGCGCAATGGGCGTTGCAAGACTCATCAGGTAAGAAAAGGTAACCCCTCCGTCGCAGAAAGAAAGAAGTGAGATTCCATACAACTAGGACTTTCGATCTAAAAGTTGAGATTGTGGAATCCAGAAGCCTTGAAAGTGTTCCTGAGCATTCGCAAACTGATTGGACGAGCGAGTGGCAAGATTAGCTGAAGTTTTCGTTGAAATTTGTTTTGGTCGATGACTGTTTTGTACGATTTGGGTCAACATAAATTCACGGGCCAAGTCCTTATCATAGTGTGATGGTAGTTCACCACGTTTAGTCTGTCACTTTCTCGACTTTTTGCTCGCTTTCACATTTTAACCAAACCCAGTAGGCAACGATTTGCAAGCATAATCATGATGCTGTTGTGTTTTGCAACGTGAAAAGTAAACCGGAAAATCTTGAACCATATACAAAATCGACCAACGATAAGACAGGAAACTCTCCTTCAGGAACCATGTTGAACAAGCCACGGCTAAAGCAAACCAAACACTGGGAGTCATAAGACGCACGTTCGACTACCTCTCCGACCGTACATTTGTCCAACTGTACAAAACACTGACTGGTACGATCCAAGCTGGAAAACGGGCACTCCGTCTGGCACCCATCCCAAAAGACACTTCTAAAGGTAATTGAAGATGAACAACGATGGGCCACAAAGCTGATAGGGAGGCTCCAAGACAAACCCTACTCTGAACGACTGAGAATACTGAAACTGCCCAGCCTAGAATATCGCAGACAAAGAGGTGATATGATCGACACCTACAAGTACCTCACTGGGCTCTACACCACCTCTAGGCCGCAACTTGAATTCTACAGCAGGAGAGAAACCAAAGGGAACAGTCTAAAACTGGCAAAACACTGCTCCAGACTAAAACTACGAACCTCCTACTTCTCCCAGAGGATAGTGTCTTTGTGAAACAGCCTACCTGAGACAGTCACTGAGGCACACAATCTCAGCACGTTTAAGGGTAGACTTGGCGCCCACTGGGCCAGCCACCCAATCCTATACGATCCGGAATGCAGCCAGTGAGCAACATATATATAACCAGTGGAAATATAGACATTAACCAACTAGCCACACATGCTGCACAGTACCTGAAGTTTCTCTCCAAGGAAAGTGAACAGGCCTATACGGCCTTCAACACTAAATTTCAAGTTCAAGTTCAAGAAACAAAACAACGAAGGTCATCTTTCTTTGCTCAAACGGTCGGGACTATGCCTTGAGAAGAGACGGAACTGCTCCCTCTCTGTCGCCTGTAATAGCCGACATTGTTTTGAGCGGTGTATTCTGGCTCCACCCATACACAACCACGCCGAATTATGTTTTGATGCTGCCCCAGTGTCAGTCATTCACAGGTAGCTGCCAATACCACATTGCGCTGAGGAAACCCAGCAGATGTTATACTACCTCGGCTGCGTCACCTTGATGAGGTTCGGGCGAGTCTGTGCTGGTATAACATACACCTGGCAAAAGAGACACCATGCTTACAACAGTGAAGGTCTGCTGTCGAAATTGACAATAATTGGATAGGATACATTAAG
>CM065739.1:27513540-27538540 GCA_033310375.1 Conus canariensis
GCGTGGTGTGTGTGTGTGTGTGTGTTTTACGACATATACTGAGCAATCCCATAGACCTGAGCTGAACCGATCTGAACGATGACGACAACTGCGGGCACTCAGGTCATGTGCCACAAAACAGTGTATATTCACATATGCTCGCACTACACTTATCCTCCGCCCTGTCCACGTTGTGAAGTATGAGTAGTCAGACCCAGATTCTACATCACCGACTGAAACAATCACGATTCGTATCATGGCCAAAATTTCAGTAGCTCCTTTTTTTCTCTCTCTCTTTTACATATTTTCCTACGTTTGACATGGAATTTTTAAACAGTTCTTGATATTTCAATGATGGATTTTTCGACCGGTTAATAAGATAAATAATTTAGAGCAGGTGAAAGTAGATCGTGATCTGCAAATTCTCAAAATGAAGTCCAAGTGCCGGCAGACAGCCAGTGAAAAAAAAAAAAAAGAAAAAGAGAAAAAGGTTGATAAACATACTTGACTATGAACAGTACGCTCTGCAGAGCCCAACAATATTGTCGTTATTTCTATAGATATTATCACAGAGCACATGGCGTGCCAATATTTTTAATGAATAAAAAAAAATTATAAAGTCAAACAGAAATTCTGGGATGATGGACATTGTATTCAGTTCAAATATACCACTTTCTCAAACTTGGCAACATGGTTTTGTCTCTTTTGTTTGAAAAATTACAAAATCTTTACGGAAAATGCGCAAAGAATATTGACCAAACAAATCATTTGAGTCATCTGAGTGATGAAGAAAGGCTGAAATTCCTTAATAAGCCAGTATTGAATATCAAAGCGTTCGACATGACAGATTAAAAAAAAAAATCATATAGCTGCTACGATGTCCAAACTGCATGTTATGAAGTTTCAATCAAGTTTAATACCAGAGGTCATCCTATGATAATGAACACAGCATTTCTTAAACAAATTTGAAAAATTATTCATAAGGCTCCGCCGAAAAACGTATACAAACGAAAATCACAAGACAAAATACGAATCGTTTCGACCTCTTGGGGCGTCTTCCGGCATGATACACAACACTCGGGACAACGAAAATGAACGACCAATCACTTATCTTCATCCAATTCGCCAAGATGGGCGTTGAATGAAAACGAGGACAGTTTTTTGAATGAAAAGAGAAGGATTTTAAAGTCTTGTTTCCGCTTTTGTGCCTTGGCACATTTAGCCACGGAAACCGTTGCATGCGTTGAATGTGGTGAACAAATAATACTAGGTGTGTTAATCACCTGTAGGATGGTCAGCTGAATGAGGACAGACTGGTCAATGGCGTTGTTCGTGGAGGCGCTGGCGAGGGCGCATGCCTCACAATTATTTTTTATTTTTTATTTTTTTTTTTTTTTGCGGAGGGGGGGGGGGGGGAGGGGGGAGGGGTGGGGGGGGGGGGGCGTGGGGGGGGGGGGGCTTTTTGTTTGTTTGCTTCTTTCTTTTTTTGAATGACTCGGGACGTGTCAGTGATAAAATAAAGGCCACCATAGTGTAGGGACGTACAATTTTTTGTTTTTCTTTGGTTGGTTAGTTGCTTGCTTTTTCTTTTTTTCTTAAAGAGGCATAGTCACAGTTTATGTTTTGTAAGTCGACTTGAAATCGTGGAGACTGAACAAATTTTGTTGCTTGCTGAGGCCCAAACCAGGATATAGGTTTGTGAGGACAAAGGATTTTTATTAATTTTGTTAAAACAGATTTTTGTGGCACTGTTTGAGACCAGCGTTTAAAAGAAAAGGTGCTTTTGAGTCCATGAGGGCCTGGTGAGGGTTTTGAGTTGAAACCTGTACGTGTGATTAAGTGAAATGATAGGAGACAGTATTTTTTGTTTTGTCGTCGTTTACGCTAAGTTGATTTGTGTGGAGAAGACATCCAAACGTCTTACAAAAAGAGAGTAAGAGGGAGTGGGGAGGAGAAAGGGGAGGAGGGAGAGAGAACTTATTTTTAGATGCAAATATCAGAGGCCGTGGATGCCATATGTGTCTCTTCTCAATCAGTCAAATTAAGGATCTTCCTGCATCCGGGAAGCCTCTCAATTTTGATTGGCTAAACACTAGAATACAACCTGCACTCGGACCATACTATCACAGAAAACCATAAACAGAAATATGCAACAGCCGACAGTTATATACTGAAACAGAGTTTAAGAAATGGCATTGGAGCAGCAGGAAATCCATAAAATCTGGACATGCATCAGGCAGAGGTCAACATGCCACTACGCTTAGCTGGTCAGAACTTCAACGACACGCTTTATGTATGACGTTATGGCTTTGATTTACTGTGCTGTCACGGACGGATTTAGCCAATGAAATCCAGTGACAGGACCGGACCAGCACACGAGAGGGTAGGGTTTTTCCAAAGGGGAGTCTGGGGGTCTTCCTTCAATGGGGGACGTGCCCAGGCATGAAAAGCTACAGCAAAGTTCATAAAAAGTAGCGGGGGCGGGAGAGGGGTAGGGATGGGGGACTTTTTAAAGTTTAGTAAATGCGGGGAGGGGGTGGGCCTCGGGGGTGGGGTTGTCCTCTTCCAAATCTTTTCTTTAAAAAAAGGAGAGGGTAGAAGGGGTTAGTGAGGCGGGGCTCCTCTTCCCAATTTGGGTAAAAGCGAATGAGGGGAAGGAAGACAAAGCGTGTGTGGTAAGGGTGAGGGGGAGACTTTTCTTCGGAATTTCGATTAGGGCCGAGAGTGGGGGTGGGATGGGGGGAGAGTGGGGAGAGGGTGGGCGAGGAGGGTTGTCCTCGACCAACATTTTCCAAAAGCAGGACAACATGGGGGAGGGGATGGGGGTGGGGGTGGAGGGAGGTGGTGGTGGTGGTATCCAAAAGGAGTCGGGGGGTCCTTTCCCAGTGGGGGAGAGGAGGAGTGAGTGCAGCATCGCAAAAATATGATTTTGCTAGAGGGAGGTGGCGGTGGTGGTATCCAAAAGGAGTCGGGGGGTCCTTTCCCAGTGGGGGAGAGGAGGGGTGAGTGCAGCATCGCAAAAATATGATTTTGCTAGCTGAGGGGGAAGGGGGGTTCCGGACGCCCAGGGCCGCTCTCCTTCGTCCGGCCTTGACTTGCCAAAACTGAACAGGATGCGAAGTTAAAAACAGCAGGTATGGTGTAAAAACTGAAGGTAAGATGCTTAGAACGAAATAACACGATGACAGTGACGATGTCTGTTTAATGTAATGCAAGCGTGAGGTAAAGTCCAATCACAACACGTTTGACCATACCGTGAAGTGAATGTAACAACAGTTTTTATGAACCGACAATAACGTGGCAATACTTGTATGGAAATCCTTGTAAAACAGAGCAGTGCGTTTGTGGAGCGAAAGTGTTTCTGCACATTACGCTGACGTGATAAATAATTGTATTTGTTTTGCCTTCTCTGCTGGCGTAGATAGTTTCTCTTGACCGTGGTCTATGGAGTGCTTTAATCCCTTGCTTTGCCCTTTGTGTTCTGAATGAAAATACAATAACAATGAAAGTGTGGTTTTAACACTTTGGCAGGGGGGTTGCTAGGCAAGTACAACACTTCCGCCGTGGTAGGCGGCTGGTCTGGTCAACAGTTACAGTTAATGTTGTGTGTGTGTGTGTGTGTGTGTGTGCGTGTGTGTGTGTGTGTGTGTGTGTGTGTGTGTGTGTGTGTGTGTGTGTGTGTGTGCGTGCGTGCGTGCGCGCACGCGCGCGTGTGTGTATGTGTGTGAACTAATTACTTTTTAATGGATTAGATGTGCCTAACAGTTCTTTAGCAGAAGCGGAAAAAGTGAGAAGAAGGCGGGGAGGTAGGGGGTAGCAGCATAACTTATTATCAGGCATTTCATGAATGAAGTACACCCGACTGCCACAAAAAGGAAGAAGACGAAGAAAAAAGAAAAAGAAAAACAAAAGAAAAAGGAAATCGCTGAGCGAGTGGGGAGGGAGCTGGGGAGGCAGTAGTGCACTATAGACTCATCAACTACGGTATTTGCACAGCGACGCGTTTTCTCCACAACTTAAAAGAGACCGAAGACGGGACAAAATTTGTAACAATGGTTTACACCAGCGTCATGATGGACAGGAAGACAAACCAAGCTTTTGTCCCCCTAAATGCTGATTCCACTTTTTTTTTTTTTTTTTAATGTAACATTTCCACTGACTTGTTACAGACATTCATTAGTCCTGAGTAATCATTAGTTTAAGCTCATGCATGCATATATGATGATGATGATGATGATGATGATGATGATGAAAAGGGACGAGAGGAGAAAAGATATAAAGGGGAAGGTTGGAAGAAGGCCGGTGGAGGTTGATGAGAGGAGGGAGGCGGGGGGGGGGGGGGGGGGGGGGGGGAGAGAAAAGAAGAAGAAAACACTCTGCATGATCTGTCGCCATGGTGAAAGACAGAAGAAAGCAGATGGCGGGCGAACGCGTAGATGGTTGCCAGCCAGTCCTTTAATTTGATGTAAACTGTGCAAATAAACTAAAGCCACACACCATTGCACAGGCCTGAGAAGTCTTCCTTCAGTTAGGTTGTTTCATTGCATAAACCTGCGGGTCAGGAAAAGCCTGTTTACTATGTTCTTTTTCTTTCTTTCTTTCTTTCTTTTTTTTTTTTCCCCAACCTGTAGCCTGCATTCCTTGACCTTGACAATTTTGCTTCCCTTTAAGATCTGCCTCGATCCGTCTTCGTCTCAATGACTGATTCCATTTGATAGTCAGCGTATTTGTTTTTCTTGTTGTTTATTTTACTTTACTTTCTTTCATGGTCTGAAGTTGATGATGTTTGGCAGATTATGCATATCGATGACGTTACAAGCTTTGGAAAATGTTAACTAATTTGGACCGGTGTAAATGCTGCCCCCACCTCTTCTCCCAGGGGAAAACTTAATTTGTTGTTAGACTCTCAGGATATTTTTTTTTATCATTGTCCATGATATTCTTCGTGTGCTGATGGTTAGAAGAAAACAGTGTACTTTTGCGAACAAGGAGCATATGGTTTACATTTTAACCAGAGCAAGGAAGAGAGGCCAGGGTCATGATTCCTCAGTCTTGACCCCTTCCACGTTTCAGCTGGGAGGGATACACGACAAACAGACTCCACGTCAACCATATCCCCCTAGATCATTCCCAGCTACCGAGAATATAAAGATGATTGCACTTTAAGGGTTAACTTGGCACGTCGGGACTTCTACACTCGACCCCTAGCAGGGGTTATCAAGTGAAGACACACACACGCGCGACACGCACGCCACTACACAACACACACACGCCGCGCGCGCGCGCGCGCGCGCGCGCGCACACACACGCACGTATGGACGCACGCACCCACCCATGCACGCACGCACACACACACACACACACAATGCACGCACCACACACACACACACCACAACACGCGCGCGCGCGCGCGCACACGCACACGCACACACACACACACATACACACACACACGCGCGCGCGCGGAGGGAGAGAGAGAGAGAGAGAGAGAGAGAGAGAGAGAGAGAGAGAGAGAGAGAATTGATTGACTGCTTGAGTGATTGACTGATTGATTGGTAGTCTTCATTTCTAAGGGTAACAGACAATACACGCTTTTTTTTTTCATCCAGCCCTTTCCTCGCTAGGGGAGTAAGCGCGAGTAGCAGCTAACAAAGCATGACTAGCGACTAAACTTAGAAAACCTTTCACATACATATCTTAAAAAAAAAAAAAAAAAAAATTTTAATTCTTCAATGTGGATGAGTTGTTTCTCTATCAGTATAGGCGCACAGATTAATTTAAAGTTAAAAAAAAAATGAAACAGGAATAAATGACTTGATAACGAACACATACACACACACACACACACACACACCACAGAGAAGAGAGAGAGAGAGAGAGAGAGAGAGAGAGAGGAAGCGCAAGTGATCCTCCTATTAAATTTTATAAAGACAGGGTATTAATTCCGCCAGACGATACAAACAGAATACAGGACAAAACACAATGCATTTCGACGGCTTGTGTATTCTTCAGGCAAAAACAAACAAGATTTAGGACAATGAAAACGAAACGAAACACAACAAAAACCAAACCAAACTGTAATAGGTCAGGGCATGAATCACCTCTGTGGCATGAGCATTGAGTCGAAAGAAGAGCTTGACCTAGATCTGCAGATAGAAGGAATACTACACCGACTTTTACCGCATAAGTTTCAGGTAAAAAACAAAAAGTGTAGTTTTATCGAAGTTTATTCAAAATTGTGTACCTTAGACCTGTTGTGATCCTAAGGCAACTCCCGTTCGATAGATAGTTTGTAAATTTAGCAGACCTTTCAGGTGCGGCCCATTAGCTCAGTTGGTTAGAGCGCCGTGCTGATAACGCGGAGGTCGTGGGTTCGACCCCCATGTGGGCCACGCATTTTTTTTTTTTTTTTTCTGTATGGCAGAAAATGTACATACATGCACTGTTTTTATCATCTTAATAAACAATTGAAAAAAAAAAATGTTGGAAGCATAGCTGCTGCAGTTTCCGCATATTGTGCGCCATAATGATCTATCCTCCATCATGTTTAATACATGTATAAAAACGACTGCTGGACTTCAATAAACACAATATGAAAAATGAGTACTTTGAAGTCCTTTTAAAAAAAAATTAATATACACTTACTAAAGCTTTCAGGCCTTAGACCTTGTGTTTACTGTTTAGTGTTTCCTGATGAAGGGTCTATGGCCCAAAAGCTTGAGTTAAGTGTTTTTTGTTTTTTTTTAAAGGACTTCAAAGTACTCATTTTTCATGTAATGTTTGATACAGTTAATTCTGCAAACTCCAAAGAGTTCAGTTTGTTTTCAAACCAGTCTGCCCTTGTATTTCACATTCAATTTTATGTCAGAACTCTCTGACTGGAGCTCTCGCCATCCAGTTTCTGTTGAGGAGACCATGGGCATTAACCAGGTATCTTCGTTAACTTGAAAATTCAAATTTCTAAGCCAAAAATCGTGAGCACAAGTTGTTGTTAGCGCCATTTTCATTATCTTTAAGCATTTTCCTGTAATCTTTGGTTCGGAACAAAAGTTACTATTGTCAAAACCATCCTTTGATTGTTGTACTACAAGAAGGGTTTCTTTCAACCAGAGGCAAGACAATTTGTGGATATGCTGGTGGCTGATCAAGCCAATGCATGTATGGAATGTGCAGTGACAGCTTGGACAGGGAATGTGGGAGACCTGCTCTTGCTTGATAGTGCGGGCTTTCCTTGCCTGTCTTTTTTTTTGTGCTGCAGCTGTCCTTAATTCACACG
The DNA here is from genome assembly GCA_033310375.1 of Conus canariensis. Taxonomy (NCBI): domain Eukaryota; kingdom Metazoa; phylum Mollusca; class Gastropoda; order Neogastropoda; family Conidae; genus Conus; species Conus canariensis. The sequence continues at coordinate 27,520,796 of CM065739.1, forward strand.
AATTGGCGCTTTTGTGGATAGAGTAGTGCCCCTAGCTCGATCCATCGCAGTTTGATGTCTTTTTGTGCCATAAAAATCAGTTTACAGCATTCTCTTTAGCCTGGTCAAAACTTGCCTCGGCAGACAGACAGACTGCATTACAAACACAAACTGATGTATAAAAAGCATTCTATAGTAACTATTTTGCCTTACATTCCAAAATCTCTTTTATTTTACGTATTAATTCGCTTGCTCTTTTGGTAGTTTCTGTTCTTTGTGACTAGTTTTCAATATCTATTGCTGCTCAGTCATTTCATAAAAATGTGTCTCCAGTAGTTTAATTTTTTTTCAGTCAAGGTAAATAGTTAGTTGGGTTTTTTTTTTTGTGATCGTAATCTCATTGCTTTCATATTTTGTACATTAAGTTAACGTCCAGAAGAAAACTGAAAAATCATTCGATGTGTTACATGCTTTCTCATGAACTTTTTTTTTTCTCACACACGCTGGTTCAGTGACTCACCTTCAGGGCTTTTAAAGTGACTGGGAAAAAAATCAGGGAAAGAAGAAAGCAGTAGCAGTAAAATTTGCGGAGTGCTAGTTTCTCGGTTAGCATGCAAGCAAATGACACAAAATCTCCTGTCAACTTATGTGAGAGAGAGAGGGCAGTCACCATTTAGTGTGCGCCAAGGTAAAATAATGTCAGTTATATATCATGTGAGGTTGCAAAAGTAATGGTGACAAAAGCTGTGTCAACAAATGGACCAAGGTTTTTTTTTTTCAGATTGAAAAGTGGATCTTATACCACTGAAGATCAGATTTATATCAGATTCAAAACTTCAAAGGCAAATTTACATATTTGCCAGTTGTGTTGGGGGGACAGAAGGAGGCAGGGATTTTTTTTTTGATTATGTAATGGGTCACCTGAATTATTGTCATCATTAAGTGGCTTAATATGTGATGTCCCGTACTGTACTGGGTCAGGAAAGGCACCACTGAATGTCACCTAAGCAACTTGGCAGAAGTGACTGCCCCTTGACCACATTATAGTCAAGTGTCCTCAGTTGACTTTGGTACAAGAGCTGCAACAGGAGTCATCCAGATGTAGCTGTGTACTGGGGGGCCTACATTGAGTAACACTGTATGGGGAAGGGGGCGGAGGGGGGTATTGAAGATGAGACGGTGAAAAGGAAAGTCACTGCCATCTCTGTCCAATAAACGTGGTTTGAAAATCTCAATTTGCAATGGCAGTCTGAAAGAACAGACATTTATCTGACCATATACAACAGGCCGGGTGTTTTTTGATATAGTGTGAAAAATACAGTATAGTCACACTAGACGAAACTGTTCAGCTGGAGACAACATTTTGGTGGTCACGATGCTCCCAGGCTGGAGGGAGGTAGAGAGGAATGCATCTTGCACAACAAAAGGGAGAAAACTGTTGCTCTTTTACATGTATGATCCAGTGCAAAAGGTGTTGTGGAAATAACATTGCTCCCTTTTATCTAATTATTGAATGGCAGATGGTGGTGGTAGTGACTTTTTTTTTCAGTCTGATCACCACGGTAGCATTTGTGCATTAACCCTTTTTCCTTAGGAATATTTTTGCGGAGAAGATATAAAGCCAGAAAGTCTCTTGGTCAGAAACGCTCGCTTACAGAATTGTGAAGACTCTGCTTCTGAATTATAAAGCATTGAAATTGAAAATGAAATGAGGCAGGGAACAGTAAACAATAAACAGTAAACAAGTAGGGTAACTTTTGCTCCCATAAGAAAACCTAACACAAGAGTAACTTTTATTCAAGACTGGCACAGCCTTTTAAACTTGAATAAAGTCAGACAAATACAAAGACGAACAATCTAATAGTGGGGGGAAAAAACAAGCGCTTGTTTTTTCCCCCACTATTAGATTGTTCGTCTATGTATTTGTCTGACTTTATTCAAGTTTAAAAGGCTGTGCCAGTCTTGAATAAAAGTTACTCTGTGTTAGGTTTTCTTATGGGAGCAAGATAAAATAGGTAAGATAAGATAATGTTGCTTATAGCCCAGCCGACCGCAAATGGCCACATCAGGGCTGTCACCACGTTCAAATCAACTCACAAGTCTTTCATTCACACAATTCTTTAAAATGCATCTTCTAAAAACCCATCCAAAAGTTTGTTAAAAAAAAACTTCCACTGTAAAACCTCAGATCCGATGAAAAATGTTAATCTCTTTCAAGAACTCAAAGATCACATCAGGCGGAACATCTCTGAACAAGGTTTTCATGGAATCTGCTGTAAAATGTTTGTGTCTCACATCGTGCAAGTCCCAACACTCTAAAAGGAGATGTTTCATTGTGAGTGGCACATAACATGGAATGCACCACATAGCTTCTTCACTCTTTAAAAGGTATGAATGGGTAAAATATGAATGGCCGGTGTGCAGCCGGCACAGAACTGTTTCTTCTTTACGACCACCAGATGAAGATGAGAGGAAATCCTTAAGGTTTGGACGGATCTGAAAGAGTTTGTTATCCGTCTGTGTATTCCAGTCCTCCTGCCAGAGGTCTCTGACATAATCGTTAATTTTGGGTTTCAGATCTGAACAGGGGATAGACATGTTTGACAGTTTCTCTGTTGTGGCATTCTTGGCTAAACCATCAACCATTTTGTTCCCTCCAATGCCAACATGACCGGGAACCCAAGCCAGAATAATGTTGTAACCATCCGCTTTCAACTTGCTAAAAAGTTTTTAAAAAGTGTAAAAGTTCGGGATGCTGGAGGTTGCGGCCAGCTATGGCCTCCAAAGCTGACAGCGAATCCGACAGAACCAGAAAGTTCCTCCTGTAGATTGTGAGATTATCCTCAGCACCAGAACCAGAGCTGTAAGTTCAGCAGAGTAAGCAGAAGCATCTGAAGGAATATGTTCTAACAGTATCTGAGACGGAGCACCAGGGCAATAGGCTGCACAGGCCACTCCATCTTCAGACTTGGAACCGTCAGTGAACATGTTTTGATAGGATGGGAATTTCGAACAGAGGTCAGCATACAATGCCTTGTACGCCAGAGAGCTGGTGGACTCGAAAAGCTGCAAGGTCAAAACAAATGTTTGGTGTGGAAAAGGTCCACGGAGGCTGATCTGGAAACTTGGAAAAATCGGACACAACTCCTAGGTCTTGACCTGCATTCTGTGCATGAGGTTGCATACAAAGACCAAACGGCAGAATAGAGTTGGGGTTGTTTTTTAATTTACTTTGAAACTGAGGGTCAAAGACACAGTCATAGGCAGGGTTTTCCGGTTCCAAGAACAGTCTGATATAGTAATTCAAAGACTGTTTCAGCCTGTGGTTGGACAGTGAGGGTTCACCTGCCTCTGGGAGCAAAAGTTACCCTACTTGTTTACTGTGTATAAAGCATTGAGTTTTTTTAAGTATCAAAATCTATGAATTTGAAGGATATGAATGCAGATACATGTAGCACATTATTTTTTCATGGGTAAGTGGCATCTTTACAGATAAGAAAAGAGGAGCATGGAAACAATAAAAACACAAAGCTAGTGCTGAACAAGGGAGAATGTCTGACTGTCAATTTTTTTTCCATTTGATCATTTTCTTTTATTGCGTAGAACTAATTTTTCACATCCATTGGGAGGGATAGGAGGTCTCACTTCTGAAAAATGTATTTATCTAAAGTACTTTGAACCTTTTCTTCAGTAATTCTGTGATCATTATTATAAATATTAATTGAAACAAACGATAAAAAATGGGCAAAAAGCCAGCCTCCATTCTGCTGCTGTTTTGCATCTTAAGACTGAATAGGCTCCAGAACTCCATATCAAATATGACACTGTTAGCAAGCTTTGTGATTGTGGTTCTATCTCAACGCTTTACTTCAGACTTGATTTGAAAACATTTCCAGTCTTATACTCCATCACACTCAAGCTTAGAAAAAAAAGTCTGAAGGGGTGGGAGTGGGGGGTGGGGTGAGGAGTTGGGGGGGGGGGGGGGGTGATTGAATTACATGTAATCAAAGACAGATTTTTGCACATAATTTCAAATTATTTTCAAAGGGAACAAAATGATGGTATCACAACAGGACTTCAGTGTTGGTTGTACTAAAGTGTGTCTCTGGGTTTTGATATGAACTGATATACTTATTTACTTACTGACATCGACATTTCCACAGAATTCTGTTGAGAATAACTTCAAATCTGAATGCAAAATCTATACATATGGGGCTTGATGAATATTTTCTCATCTCCACAAACAGTCAGTCTGGTCACCACGTATGATCTCATGGAGGGAAAAAATCCTAATGAGTATGGGACAATGGAGTAAAATTATTTATTAATTTGTTGGTGACGTTTGCTCTGTTCTGAAGATTACCTGCATTGGTATAGCTCATATTCATATAATATGAGCTGTGCCAATGCAGGTGATCTTCAGAAAAGAGCAAATGTCACCTACGAAATGTCACCTACTTTCCTTGAAACAATCAACTGTATTCAGAATAGAAATCCATCTCGTACCAACAACCAACATACCAGTGCACTAGCGTATTTTATGCATCATTTGGAAAAAGGACATACACTAAATATCGGTGATCATGCTGCAGCATTTGCCAGCCAGTTTGGACCATTGGTCTCACCAAGAGTTTGGAAGACAGCAGGTTGCAGCAAAAACAGAACATTCAAGAAAATGGCAACACTAATGTAAAGAAAGAAAACTCTACTTGTTTACATAAGCCCATGGACATCACGTCATATGGAACTTTCAAAGTGTCACTGCACACATACATGAGAGAGACAGAGAAACATGTCAAGGAGGGATCGCAATAGCGCAGATGGTAATGTCTCACTGTGACGTCAGATCCAGTGAGCTGGGGTAGTAAGTAGGAGGCAATTTAATGTCACACTCCAACATGTAATTGATAGAGTTTCAATTTTGGTAAATGTTTCTTTTACCAATATCACTCCATCTAAAGATAGTTATTGTAAGAATTTCTTAATACTCAACACTAGCGCAAAATATATCAGGTTGTAAGTAGTGTACTTACAGGTCATGTAAAAGCCAGTTTCTTGTGTTCAGCTTTTAGTTTTGACCAGCCTTTTCTTAACATTGCTAAATGAGATCAACCCAAATGGGATTTTTCATTGAGTTTGATCGTGCACTTTCTTAAGTAAACTAAATTGTGCCGAGACCTACAGGCACATGTGACTTTTGACTCCTGCCAAGTCACTTTAGTGATGTTTAAGAAAATACATGACTGCCCTCATTGATTCTCTCTCTCTTTTGCTCCCAGTTTTGTCAGTGAATCTGCTGCCATCAACAATCAGCTGGAACCATTGCAGTAATAGTCATTATCTTTCAACTTTGCCGGGAGCTTCTCCATAAGACGAGGCAGTTTTTTTTTTTTCCTGCAAAGGGTTCCTCTATGAACAGTACATCAGATAAAAGACAACTTGGGTGCCATTGCTTTGCATATCAGGAAGCATTGAAGTCTGTGTTCATGATGCATGTGTTCTGCACTTCTTTCTTATCAGACCACAAAGGCAATGAAGGACACATGAAAGCTATCAACTTTGACTTCTTTTTTATTCATGAAACCACAAAGACTGAAAAAATATGAATGTGCACTACGTAATGTTTTCTGACATATGGGATGATTAAAAACTAAAGTGAAAAAAAAAGACTTTCTCAAACCATATTATACATATGTACAACCTCTTTCTCACACATGCATCCATATAGACGTAATCACACTAGCACACGCACTTTCAATCCCCAAATCAACTTTCCGTCCGTTTTCCATTTTGTGCTTGATCCCCAGAATCAGCACCACTGCTCTTTTCTTCATCCTCATCTGTTTTCTCATCTTCTTTCTTCTTCTTTTCCTCAGGCTCTTCCTCTGATTCTGAGCTGTCCCCTATAATAACATAAATGCACCTTCCATAACCATTTTGAACACATCAGCAAACTCCAGCATGCATCCAGAAAACAGGTGGAAATTACTACCTAAAGAATAATAGACATCTTTAAAAGTAAGCATTGAGTTAGTCAAAGCATGAGCTAACAGTCAGAAAGCTGAAAGATGCCGGCCATTTTCAAATTTCTTATGACAGCAGCTGTCTGCAGCAAACAGCTATACAAGTACGTGTTAAAGGAAAGTTTTCCCATACCGAATTGCAAATGAAAGTAACTGTGACAGCAATACAAACTAACCATGAAACTGTGCAAATGGTCAGGTTAAGTCTTAAAAAAAGCCTTTTGGACAGTATATTATTTTTCTGTCCAGTTTTTCGTATCTTCTTGCAATATCACTCGCTTACATAGCCACATCCAGTCCCTTTCTGCTGCAGTCTCATTGCTAGCAGTCCACAGGCAGAGATCAATATCAGGCTGTTATCAGGCAACCCACCAGAGGAGACTGTGTGCACTGCTGCTGTGTCACTTTGCTGGTGCTCCATGGTGCCTGTTCTGACCCAAAGTAGACCCCATCAACAATCTCTCCTAGTCTCATTGATCACAGTGAATGATTAGTCACTGAACCAGTGTAGGTCAGAGTTCTCCTTCTGTAGACTACCACCTCTTCCATCTTACGACAGTTCATGAGAATTTCCCCGATACCTAGTACTTATGGGAAAAAAAAAAATCACATTTCAATTGCTATACTGTAAGTAGTGAAGTGGTTAGCATTTTATATTTCCAACTGGGAGGTCATGGGTTTGATCCCATCAGAGCCATTTATTTGGGGGATTTTTCATCCCCATCTGACTTCTAACAAGACTGGAGTTGGCTATGGGCTCCACTGAGAACATCTGAACCATACAGTCGAGTTTCATCTGCCTAATGGATGTGTCTCGGACAGTGTAACTCAAATTTCCTATCCAAAGCTGCAGGTGTCTGCATCTCAGGCCTGATTAACACCAAGATACAAACATAAAAATAAAGCACAGAGCACAGCCTTGTCATGCAGTCTGAGGCCTGATTAACACCAAGACACAACATAAAAATAAAGCACAGAGCACAGCCTAGTCATGCAGTCTGAGGCCTGATTAACACCAAGACACAACATAAAAACACAGCACAGAGCACAGCCTTGTCATGCAGTCTCAGGCCTGATTAACACCAAGACACAAACATAAAAACACAGCACAGAGCACAGCCTTGTCATGCAGTCTGAGGCCTGATCAACACCAAGACACAGACATAAAAACACAGCACAGAGCACAGCCTTGTCATGCAGTCTGAGGCCTGATTAACACCAAGACACAACATAAAAACATGGCACAGAGCACGGCCTTGTCATGCAGTCTCAGACAAGAATGAAACTCCACAGCATCATCTTCACCATCCGTCCCCTTTGATCAGCAATAAAACAAAAGTCAAACATTCTGTGGCCCTTTATGCCCTGCTCTATGACCTTTGTGAGTTCATGTCAATGTCGCTCATGTTGTCAGGTTCATGGGGACTGGCACAGGAAGAGGACACTCACTCCTGATGGCTCTGTGACTACACAACTGTTGTCAGTAGGGGGCTTAGTAGGTGGCGTCATTGGTATGCTGGATCAGAAGAGGCACCACTGAACAGCGCTGAAGAGACTCAGTGCAACGCAGTCTCTTCTCTGGTGGGTTGCCTGTTGGCAGCTTGACACCGACTGCTCCTTGTGGACCATCCTACTGGGGGTGCGATGGGACGAGTGAAGGTGTGGCTATGAACAGGGAGCCAGAATGAATGGTGTGGGGGTCGTGCCACTGAAGTGGCATGGAAGATGACACAGGAGAAAAAAAATATCACATTCTTGGATGTGGTGAGGAAATCAATACTGAAGTCACCACAAGAGCACGGCTATGAGGGCCATGATGACTAAGATTTGTTTTACTCTGTGAGGATGATGTAAATAATGCCATCAAATTCCATTATGGTCTGAAATTATAGCACAGAGCCGCACAGTGGGTTTCCTGTTACTAACATATCTTGGTGTCCACCACAGTCATAAAAATTTGACTCTGATCATGACTTTTAAAACTGACTTTTAAAGCAGCCGCATGCTTACAGACACACAAACACCAATTCATCAAAGACAACAAGTACATCCTGACACAAAGAAAAAATGAGTGTATTACCTGTTCTGACTTCTTTTTTCATCTTCTTGTTCTTCATCTTTTCCTTCTTCTTTTGTCTGCAAGAACAAATCATATCAAGAATTGTGTAAGTGGTTTCCTTTCCCCCAAAGTGAGTGAGTTTCTTTCCAAAGTGAGAGTTTCTAAAGTGAGTGGGTTGCCTTGGCCAAGAGTGAGTCACAAAGAAAGAGAGAGAAGAGAGAGATGAGAGGGAGGGGGAGAGAGAAATGAGAAACACAGACAGAGAGAGAGAGAGAGAGAGAGAGGGGAGTGAGAGAGAGAGAAGAAACTGGAGGCCAGAAGTGGTGGAGGAGCAGCAAAAGGGAACATTAAGTTCTAAAACAAAATTTTGCTCTTTTTCAGACAATTTGCAAGATGATCAACATAATGTTGTTTCTATTTTGAAATGTAGACGGTGGTCTAAATGTCAGGTTGATTAACAATGGGGGAAATTAGACCAATCATATGAGGTTCTCCCCTTAATTGAAAAAACACACACAAGTAACTGAATTTTCTGAATTTAAGAAGCTTTTTTTTCTTTTAATTTAGCAATTACCTTCTGCAGTTAGTCTGATGATTGCACCTTTCAGCTTGCCAAATAGAATTCTAATATATGAGATCAAAGTTCAGACCAGTGTCAATGTTCAGCTCTTTGAAAACACGAGTCAGGGTGAGTACAACTGGGCATGGCAGTCCTGAAGGTAATCAACTGATACCTGCCTTCTTAACCAATGACATCCACTCGCCTATGGTTTGCTATCACAATGATACCTGCCTTCTTAACCAATGACATCCACTTGCCTATGGTTTGCTATCACAATCTTGTGACTGATCAAAGAAGAAGGATTCACTGCATAGCAGTTCATTTCACAGCCGATCAACACTACGCCCAAAATGAAGTGAATGGTGTACTACAAGAAATTCAAATTGAGCGACACTGGAATGGCACAAGAGACAGGGAATTGGTAATCTCCATTCAAATTTGGGGTAAACAAACTTCATTCACTAATACCAAATTTTGGAATGGAAATGAAGAAAAAAATAAAAAGACATATGCGCACTATTTATACATATATGTAAATTACGACGCTGCATAATATATCACAGGGAGTGACCAACCTCTTGGCACGTTTCTTGGCTGTCCTCTCTTCAGCAGCCTTCTGATTTTCCTCCACCTTTTTATGATACTCCTCATCTGCCGTTTTCTGCCAACAATAATATTATATCAATAGTATGACTTTGACACACGTATGTCATGTGGGAATATCTAAGACTATGCTTTCGTTTGTTGATGATGTTTTGGTGTTTGGCAAACACAGTCTAGCAGTTTGTGTCCTAATTTGATCACAGATTTTCACCTTGGTAGTGGAAAAAGCTGACTTTTATCTTCTTGTTCTGCATCTCTCTTTACTCCCTCCCCTCCATCTTCTACCTTCTCCAAAAATAAGTGGAATTACCCCCCCCCCCCCTTTTTTTTTTTTGGATCACATCTTCGGTTACCCCTTGAATGCTATTAGCCCCAAGCCACTCATTCAGGACCCCCACCCACAGGCACTACCTGGCTTGCTTGTCCAGCTGCAGCACTGGCAATCCACAGGGAGCTGCAAAGTTTCAGTTTCAGTTTCATCAAGGAGGCATCACTGCGTGTGGACTAGTCCATATACGCTACACCACATCCACTAAGTTTTGAGCTGCAAATATCAAGTCATCATGAGGCAATCCACCAAACCGGACGCTACATTGTAGTTGAGTCGATTTGATGGTGTTCAGCGGTCCCTGTTTTGATCGAACATAGGCAGGACACCACCAGCGAAGCCCCCTGCTGATGACTGCTTAATTGCAGCACCAGTGTGAGTGAACATCCTCTGGAGGGCACCCCCACATCCATCCAGCGACAGTCCACATGAACATGCCGATACCGGCAACCTCAAGATGAACTCACCACGGGCGTAAGTGTGGAAAGGAAATCACAGGTCATTACGTGAGCAATGCATGAAAGGCAACAGAATCTGAGACCTCTTCTTTAAGCTGATCAATGGGGGTGAAGATGACGAAGATGATGCCATGGAGTTCCATACCAGTGTCAGCCAGGACCAACAGATACACACTCCTGCAGTGTTAGTCAGGGAATTCTGAGCAACACTGTCAGAGACTGTCACTGTCAAACTCTAGGTAGGTGCAATCAGGGCTGAAAAATCCCACAAATGAATGGTTCTGATGGTTATCAACCTGTGACCTCAAAGCCGGGAACCCATGCTAATCACTTTGCCAGAGTGGCTAGAGAAATTACTTTCCAATTGCATGTTTAAAAAAAAGGCACACACACACACACACACACACACACACACACACACACACACACACACACACACAGAGTGACTTTATCAATAAGACTTCTTTTTCTGTCCTTTCTTGGTGAGCACATGTGTGTGTGTTCGTTTACAGACATACGAGCATAGCTGCGCATGTTTGCTGTATGTCACCCAAAATATTATACGGAAAAGAATTTGGTTTAAAGCTGAGATATAAATATGTGTGAATGTGTGTGTGTGTGTGTGTGTGTGTGTGTGTGTGTGTGTGTGTGTGTGTGTGTGTGTGTGTGTGTGTTGAGTGCAAACTCATGACATGTACATGAATATGCATGCGTTTGTGTCCTTAAAGGTGTGTACAAACTTTCTTTTCATTTGCCGTGATATATTGCATTGCAATGTGTGTATGGATGGGTGGGAATGTGTATGCATGTATACTATTAGTACTATCATACTATACTAACTTTCTTTATCATACTCTACTAACCTTTTGAGTCACTTCATTCGTAAACTTTTGACGAGCATATTCACGACGGCGAACACCTCTGTACACATGGAAGTCTCCACTCCCAGCTCCAGCACTGGATCCTGGGGGGGAAAAAAATTGATCAGCCATTCACTTATCTCCATGAGATTTTGTTATCCATACTTACAACAAAAAATGGCCTTGTGATCAAAGATCATGACTGCGAAAAAAAAAAAAAAAAATGACATGGTCTGATCACTATGAAGAAGATATGGTGGTGGTCTTTCTTTCATCCATTGTGGGTTTGAGTCAAATTCACTGGTGTTGGCTTGCCCTTCGAAACTGTTGTCATGAGATTTCAGGGATATGGTGGAAATGCTTACACTGATTTGCTCTTGCATCAAAGCGATTATTGATATCAGTACAGGTTGTCCTATCTTAACTGAATCGGAACAGACCCACTGAATACCATCAGAGTGACTGTGCAGCAGTGCAGTGTCTCCTCTGATGGGTTGCCTCACGGTGATCTGGTGTTTGTTGCTCCCTGTGGACTGCTGGTACTGAAGCTGCAATTGATGAACCTTGGTGTGGTCATAAGGGATGCTGGAATAAACTGTGTGGGTGTGTCGCTTGTGTAGAGGGAACCTCGGTGTGGTCATAAGGGATGCTGGAATAAACTGTGTGGGTGTGTCACTTGTGTAGGGGAACCTCGGTGTGGTCATAAGGGATGCTGGAATAAACTGTGTGGGTGTGTCACTTGTGTAGGGGGAACCTCGGTGTGGTCATTAGGGATGCTGGAATAAACTGTGTGGGTGTGTCACTTGTGTAGGGGGAACCTTGGTGTGGTCATAAGGGATGCTGGAATAAACTGTGTGGGTGTGTCACTTGTGTAGGGGGAACCTCGGTGTGGTCATAAGGGATGCTGGAATAAACTGTGTGGGTGTGTCACTTGTGTAGGGGGAACCTTGGTGTGGTCATAAGGGATGCTGGAATAAACTGTGTGGGTGTGTCACTTGTGTAGGGGGAACCTCGGTGTGGTCATAAGGGATGCTGGAATAAACTGTGTGGGTGTGTCACTTGTGTAGGGGAACCTTGGTGTGGTCATTAGGGATGCTGGAATAAACTGTGTGGGTGTGTCACTTGTGTAGGGGGAACCTTGGTGTGGTCATTAGGGATGCTGGAATAAACTGTGTGGGTGTGTCACTTGTGTAGGGGGAACCTTGGTGTGGTCATTAGGGATGCTGGAATAAACTGTGTGGGTGTGTCACTTGTGTAGGGGGAACCTTGGTGTGGTCATTAGGGATGCTGGAATAAACTGTGTGGGTGTGTCACATGTGTAGGGGGAACCTTGGTGTGGTCATTAGGGATGCTGGAATAAACTGTGTGGGTGTGTCATTTGTGTAGGGGGAACCTTGGTGTGGTCATTAGGGATGCTGGAATAAACTGTGTGGGTGTGTCACTTGTGTAGGGGAACCTTGGTGTGGTCATAAGGGATGCTGGAATAAACTGTGGGTGTGTCACTTGTGTTGGGGGAACCTTGGTGTGGTCATAAGGGATGCTGGAATAAACTGTGGGTGTGTCACTTGTGTTGGGGGAACCTTGGTGTGGTCATTAGGGATGCTGGAATAAACTGTGTGGGTTGTGTCACTTGTGTAGGGGAACCTTGGTGTGGTCATTAGGGATGCTGGAATAAACTGTGTGGGTGTGTCACTTGTGTAGGGGGAACCTTGGTGTGGTCATAAGGGATACTGGAATAAACTGTGTGGGTGTGTCACTTGTGTAGGGGGAACCTTGGTGTGGTCATAAGGGATACTGGAATAAACTGTGTGGGTGTGTCACTTGTGTAGGGGGAACCTTGGTGTGGTCATTAGGGATGCTGGAATAAACTGTGTGGTGTGTCACTTGTGTAGGGGGAACCTTGGTGTGGTCATAAGGGATGCTGGAATAAACTGTGTGGGTGTGTCACTTGTGTAGGGGGAACCTTGGTGTGGTCATAAGGGATACTGGAATAAACTGTGTGGGTGTGTCACTTGTGTAGGGGGAACCTTGGTGTGGTCATTAGGGATGCTGGAATAAACTGTGTGGGTGTGTCACTTGTGTAGGGGGAACCTTGGTGTGGTCATAAGGGATGCTGGAATAAACTGTGGGTGTGTCACTTGTGTAGGGGGAACCTTGGTGTGGTCATTAGGGATGCTGGAATAAACTGTGGGTGTGTCACTTGTGTAGGGGGAACCTTGGTGTGGTCATTAGGGATGCTGGAATAAACTGTGGGTGTGTCACTTGTGTAGGGGGAACCTTGGTGTGGTCATTAGGGATGCTGGAATAAACTGTGTGGGTGTGTCACTTGTGTAGGGGGAACCTTGGTGTGGTCATTAGGGATGCTGGAATAAACTGTGGGTGTGTCACTTGTGTTGGGGAGGTGCGATCTAGAGGAGAAGATAAACAAGCAACAACAACAAAAAGGAAAGAAAAAGACACAGACAATAAAATTATTAAAAAAAAAACTTTCACATGGTTTCATATTGTACACTAACAGGGAATACATCAGGTTCTGAAACTGGCAATCAATTATGTATGGGAAGTGTGAAAGGGTGTTAAAGGGATGCACCAAAGCAAAGGGCATCACTGCATACACAAATGTTAGTAACATGGTAGATGGGTGACTCTAGAAGAAAAACAAAAAAGATGCTCATGTGGTACATTTCTTCCTCTTGTTATATTTCTTGCTGTTCATTCATGCTACTGCTCTTTGTCTGAAGTATGTGCTGCCATTGTGCAGAGACACCATTTTTTTTTCCCTACATATCTTTATTTAACTTTCTCCTGAATTTTGCCATGAACAGCTTCCTTGTACTTGCAGCCACGATTTCTTTTATGCACTCAGAGTGAGGGGAGGGGGGATTCTCTTCAGAGAGCATGTTAGATGTAAGACCTCACAGCGAAAGCTTGGCCGTGTCTGGAGTTGTATTGTCTTCACCTGTCAGCGGAACAGCAACGAGTACGGCTACGGTATTTACATGGCAGTTGCATCACGGTGGTGTTTTTCGCAAGTGGGCTCTACAGTCATATGGGCTGGTGCATCCATGGGAACACTCCCATGGAGGTTTTGTCTTATCACATCAAATAGTAATCATACATTGGCATCTGCCAGGGAGCAATTATGTCCCTTGTCTAAATGGAATGCCCTATGTGTGCTTGCACCCTATGTGAACACAGCGCAGGCTTCCAAGGGTGGTGTAGGATCGCTCCCAGCTGGTTTATTCGGCAGTTGAGGACAGTACTTCTTGCAGTCCCACCCGCACCTCTGGCTCCCAGCTGGTTTGTTCGGCAGTTGAGGACAGTACTTCTATACTTGCAGTCCCACCCGCACCTCTGGCTGTATCTTCTTCTTCTTCTTGTACTTGTAGCCATGGTTTCTTTTATGGTCTCTGTGTGCGGGGAGGGGAGCATAAAACTTCCATCACCCCAATGATTCACTCCTCTCGCAGTGGAAATGGGTCAGAGTGTGTATGCGAGTATTTGAGTGTCTATCATACAACCCCCATAATGTCATGAGATTTCAGGGATTTGCCAAGCCACAAAATGGTGCCTGGTCTCTTACTGTCTGAAGTTACAGGCATGTAATTATTTCACCTTGGAAGTAAAACTTGCCTACCTATGTGAACTGTTCTTATGTATGGTCATGATCAACATAAAAGGCATCCGCCGGTCTTGAAGCGTTTGCTCATTTCCTCAGTTGTTGCTGCTGTACACATGTGTCAGCTTGGATCCACGGAGTATATGGGTAGGTTTGGAACAGTTTCCTTGTTTGCTCTGTGTGCCCTATGACCGTGTATGCACCAGGCAAATAGGTGACAATAGCATTATTCATTGGGAGTTATGGGCATGCAATTGGTTTTACAAACAGAGCAACGGTTGCTTCCCTCATTTATTTAAACCTTTTACTTATTCATTGAGCAAGTTGCTTTCTTCATTTATTTACATATTTCTTTTTCATTTATTTATTTTCTGGCCGTCTTATTTTCCGCAACACTCCAGTGGCATTACAACCATGCTACGCATTCCAGCTCCCAATCCATCCTCCAGCCCTGGCTTGTCCTGCTACAGCCCCAGTACCAGCAGTCCCTTGGACAGTCAGTGTCAAGTTGTTATGAGGCAACCCACCGAAGGAGACACTGCACTGGCGCCAAGTCATCTCAATGGTGGTCTGTGGCATCTGTTCTGATCCAACGCACGCAGGAAATCTCCGACTAACAAGCAACCTACTGATGATGATTATTGCTTAGCTGCAGACCTGGCGTGAATGAGCACTGCATGACGTGTGTCCCCATGAATTCACCACCACACTGACAGGAAATCAAAACCTGAGGTCACTGTGAGAGTCTCCCCGACTGCGCCCATAGAAAATAGCTCTGGGCAGGACTCTAGCCCGTGGCTCTGACGTGAACTGAACCCACAACCTCCAAGCCAGAAATTTGTTATACTAACCACTGCACCAAAAAAGCCAACTTTATAGTTTCTTATTCACTGGTTTCATTCAAAACTATAGAATTCCAAAATACTACATAGTACCTACATTACAAGGAGACAAAAACTTAACAAAACAGAAACAAAAAACCTGAAACACTAGAAGGTCTGAACTATTAGGACCTGTTTAGTAACCAGTGCATCCATCAAATCTCTTACATAGTCCAAAGTTCTCCTATAATGGTGTTGATCAGATCCAGTTTGACTGGGTCCCATCCGCTCCGGTGAAAAATTGCTGACCGATATATATATAGAGAGAGAGACACACACACACACACATGAAACAGCTTTCCCTGTTCTTTAGTGTTGGAAAAATAAAACCACAAGTGACTTCTGTCTTCTGTTGGGATGTTATACTAACCCCACACATTTCTGATGAACTCAGGAGGTTCCTTCATCTTCGGCGCCTTAGATGAATCTGGAATGTAGACTGGTTTTGTCTGAAACAGATTATCCACATGCTGAAACAACACAATCACATGTCAGCATGCGAACAACAGAATACTTGTGCACACTTTGCGCAACACTGTTTTTCTGCTTCCTTTATTCCAGATCATAAGGCATTTGTGAAACAAAACAAAACAACAACAACAAATCAGAACTCATGCTAACTTGCCATGACAAGTAAACCAAGTTATATAGCTAAGCTGGAACTGAAAACCTTCTGCAGCTGAATATCACATTGGAAAACTTGTTTTTCTCTTTTATCATACTCCTACTTTTATTTTCTGAGTTCTTTTTGTAGAATGGTTCTGCAACAAGACAGTGCTGAGATCAGCTGGTCCCTTGGGTGACAAGCATTAATCAGCGTAAAAGGTGCTTTTTGAATGTCATAAGTATTTCAATCAGTTTTTGGTAGTTTCAAGAAATGTCTCTCATTCTGCCCCATCCTATCACTCCTATCCCCATTTCTGTATGCCTGTAGCTTTAAAAACCAACTTACTTGGTAAAGTATTCTCTGTCAGTAGCTGTACAAAGCGTACATAACTACTTTGGATAAACAATGCAAGTGATAAAAGTGTACAAGTGCTAATAATTTAATGCATGTTTAAAAGTTTCTCAGTCTATCTTACATCAGCTTCAGCTTTATCATGAGCAGTTTCATGACTGTCAGCCTTAAGTCTCTTTGCTACTAGTGCCAGTGCCAGTTTTTTATCATTAACAGTTTCATGACTGTCAGTCTTAAGTCTCTTTGCTACTAGTGCCAGTGCCAGTTTTTTATCATTAACAGTTTCATGACTGTCAGTCTTAAGTCTCTTTGCTACTAGTGCCAGTGCCAGTTTTATTTCACTGTTGTGACTTGGGCACTTTGATTTTGAACAGAATGTTTCAAGACAAATCTAGAGTTCAGAGGCCTTCCAGTTCCACTTTTAATTGTGTAATTGCTCAAAAACTGTCTTTTCTCTGTTTTCTTCCCATCAAAGATCGACGGAAATTTGATGACAAAACACCCCAAATACAACTGATAACCAAATGTCAAGTAAGTACACAAGTCTGCAGATTTCAACCTCCACTTCACAGTTTTGGATGATGGAAATTCTCAAATTCATCTGCAACCCTGGGCGACCCTGAGCAAGTTCAATTTATTCATTACCAATTCTTTTTTACAGGAATCTGATTCTGAGTCTGGACTCTGACACAAAACGGTCATACCAGGTCACCATCTAAAAATTTGAAGAGCAGAAAGCACGAGACAAGGTGGTTAGGGTAAGATTTGTGTGGGAAGTGAAGGGGTTAGGGATGGGGAGCAAATCAGACGAACACACCAGTGGCAGCATGACAATGTCCTGATGATGGAGCTTGTTAAAAAATGTTTTTCAGGTACTAAGATACAACTACGGGTAATCACACCTCCAGCAAGAATTTTCAAGGTTACGTATTGAACTGAATGTTTGTTAAATTAGAACATGGGAGCAAACTTTGACCACAGGACAATATCATGTTCATCTCACTGTTCCATCCCACATCTCAGACATGATGAAAGTTTCACCTCCCTCATCATTGATCATGGATACTTTCACTAAATAAACTTAGATGAGGTGGCAGTTTTCAAAGGGAGTGCACTCCCATGGTCCATGGCCACACTGTTTTTATTTCCTTGAGTGAGTCAGATTGTCTTCATTACAATTACTGACTCACACATGGGCAGTTTCCTGGCTTTTGGCAGAATATCAATTCAAATCTTGTAAGTCCGGGGGCCGGAACAGCCTAGTGGCAGAGCGCCGGACTTGTAATCTTGGGGTTGCGGGTTTGCATCTCCGCTGGGCTGTTTCAGTACAGGGGGATTTTTCCCTCGGAGTTAACATTGGTTCTGACTCCATTTCCCATACAGTCCTTCGAATGAGACTATAAACCGAGGTTCCA
>CM065739.1:27551040-27583540 GCA_033310375.1 Conus canariensis
AATGCCTACTTTAAACATTACAGTACAGCGACGTTTCCCAAGCACAGCAACATTCCACAACATAGACAAAACTCGGCATTCTTTCTTTAAACTTGCAAACGCACTTCAACGTTGAAAAGAGGGGGGTAGGATAAGAGTTGAACGGGGGTGAGGGTGCTCATTTCCAGACGTGTTCGGGGTTATGATTTCCGTTCAGAACGTTCATGTCGGGGTGGATGGTCAGTGCCTTGCGCCAGGCCTCAACGGCCCACCATCAACAGTCATCCCTCCTTTCCTATGTATCCCCACTCCCCGTCCCTCCGCCCACTCGTCACTCTCCACCCACAGAAGAAACCGGTTCGTTGCTGTAGTACGGATTGTCGCAACCTATTTCGGTTGGCGGTTCGTTGTTCGTTGTAGTGAAATGTCGCGTATGTGGATACCGCTTCAACTGACTTGACTCTTTAAGGTGCAAGTCGCTCAGATTGGTCCTCAACGGCGCCACGGTCCATTGACGATGCTTGCTCCTTGGAACTGAAAATGTTTGTTTCGCTATTAGTGTGCAGAGTGATTCCGTTACGTAATTGAACACCAGTGACAATGCAAAGTTTATGCCGCATGTGTTCTACCACAAAGCACGCATTTCAACCTTTGGAGCCTTAATTTTAGTCAATATTTGGCGTTGGAGTTCGTGGTGACACTGTGGCATACATAGGATTGGATTGTATATGAAGTTCATGCTTCAACTTTTGTGCTTATTAGTCCATGCTGCGCGCGCGCGCGTCTGCGTGTGTATGCGTGCGTTTTCATAGTGTTCTTGGGAATCTGTTTCATTGACTTGTTTTTAACATGTTTGAATGTATTGAATTGAATTATGTGGTGTTTATGAGCATGTGGAGTCGCAAATTTCCGTGTGGTTGAACCGAATTGCAATTTTCTCCGACTTCTCCGAGTTGGCCTGCAAAATTAGAGCATACTTTGAGTCGACTTTCGTACAAATATTTTACACCCACATTTAGCGATTTCATTATGCATGACGCTCGAACGCGTGGAGCTGGCAGTCCTGCCAAAGCAATGCATCATGCGCGTCGAACTTTCGATTTCTTGGTCCCAAATGCTGCTACATGGCTACCCCATCATTTGTACTGTATTCATCCAACGTTTTTGCGTATCTTTATCGCGACTCTTGACGTACCGTGGGTGAGCAATTTAAGTTTTGAATTTTTTCATAGAACATCTTTGGATTCGATACTTTGCCCAAATTAAAAGCGACCGAATAACCTAAGAGCTGAACACGTTCAGTCGCAATGTTCTTGTAGACGATGGTCCGCTTTGTCTTAGTGGTTGCTTTTAATTCTAAAATACTTAACCTTGTTTAAATTAAAACATTTCAGTGTTATATAAAATCCACGCTCTAACTTCATACACGGCCCAGTATTTTTGACTTTGTGCTTGCATGTTTTTCTCCTGTTGTAACATTGTCTTAATTCTAGTCTTTGAAAATGTGAACCCAAATTAGTGCAAGTGAAAAACAAAAAACACACACTTAAAAATTAGCCTGGGCTTTTGTGTGCTCTAATGCCATACTAATAGGATTTCCCCCCCACGTCACATGAAAACCATGAAACTGATCAAAATGAGTATTATAGCTGTTAACTTATAAGAATATGTGAAGTGAAATACTATTTTGGCGACAGGTCTAACGGTCAGATCTGACTTCTGGGATTCTAGAATTTGTCCATCTAATATTATACAGGAATCTTTTTTTTGTACAAATGTTACATATGACTTCAGATCAGCTAGTATCCTTAAAGGAGCAAGTGCGTTGAAATATTCCTCTAGGACCATTACAACACACTGAGATGACAAACGCTGATCTGTAGCAAAACAATCTTCTGAACTGGTGGTACCGGAAATGTGATAATGGTAGAGTATTCTAAACCGCATCTTGTGTACAGCATATTGAACATTTCTATTTGAGTAATCCATTTTAAAATCTGGTGGGTTGAAAAATTCTTGACTTGTTCATAGACATAAGCGACTGACTCGCAGAAGACTGCCTTGGAATCGATCGTCTTCCAGGTATCAGAATGTACATACCATTAACGACTTGTCAGATGTCAAGAACAAATCCCTAAATTGTAAACTTACAAACTGAGCTTTTCAAAAATTATAACACTGCTATAGAAAATGATTTTTTTTCAAGCTACATAGAAGCATTACTTGAACCATAGAAACGCTATTCTGTCGAAGTGTAGATGTCAGAAAAATTAATTGGTCCTGGAGAATACTAAGTTGAAGTTAAGAGCGAATTCGAAATACAAAGCGTCGAAAAGTAAAAATGAAAAAAAAATGTTACCGAACTTTGTAAAATTTGGTAACGAATTTTTAGCCGATATTGAAAAATGCTTTTTTCTAGTCTCAGAATGGGCAATCAAGTTTATGGGCAGAACGTGAGCATTCTGGAATGAAAAACATAACAGGAATATTCGAGTGCAGTTCTAGCTGTCAAACTTGTTCTCAAATCTAGTTCTCGAAGTTAAAAGTTCAAGCAGCTATTTCATCTCAAAGTTCACCAGTTGGGTCAAGTTTTTATCAAATGCTTTGTTGTGTGCCTTCTGAAAGGTTCAATTCCATTCCCTTATGAAGAAAAACGGGGAACAATCCCCCCCCCCCCCCCCAAACCTGGACAAGAAAAGGTTAAGGACTTCAGGAAATGAATACACATTTTCATTAACCATGTTTTGATCAACTGTGGAAAAATACTCAGTTCAACAGGTTAAAATTATGAAGTGGTCGGCGTGCAACAGATACTGTAAACCTTAGAATTCAAATGCTATTCCCACACAAATTCTAACGTTAAATGCGTACAAGTGTTTTGCATGTCCGATAACTGTACAAATCTAAAAGTGGTTACTGACACAAGGTCATTAGAGATATGTACAAAATGGATAAAATGTATTCTTTCAAGTGTATAAATATGGATGTTCCTCAGGGGCCAGTCATTGCTCCTGTCTTACTATTCTTCCGAATCCGTTATGGGCAAAAATGTTTCAGAAAGCAGATATTGCCGTGATATTAGTGTCCTGGAAAAGGGCAAAATAGTCAGCCATGTGTAGGATTTATATCAAAAATTGCAACTGATCTTAGAGAAAATGTTCTGGAATTTACAGAGGAAAAACAAAACAGTGGAAGAAAAAAGCTTCAGTACTGCAATCCTTGAACCTAGGTGGCACGGTGTTAATAGCAAATGCAGCGTTTTCTTAGAAGTCCCATTGACGCCAGAAATGTTGATTCTCAAAGAATCTAACGAAGCAAGTCTAAATTTCCTTAACTGTCAAGCCTTAAAACAATGCTAAAACCCTTTTTACATCACTTTTGTCTGCTTAAAGCTGAGGTATGGGCGAGAAGTGTACTGTTCAGTTTCAGATTATATTAAATCAACAAAGCATTATTATAGTAAAGCAGTTAAACTGGGCTTTAGGGATTCCAGTGCACGCAAGTACATGTGCTACAATGCAGCTAGTGTTACCTTCTGTGAACACAGAGTGGCAGGATATGTGGTTCGAAGCCAGGCAAAAATTCAGTTTCTAGTGAAAACTTAATATGAATTTAATGGATTCAAATAATGTCCCTAAATGCCACACATTTTAACTAATCGTGCAATAAGGAAAGGTTCTGAAGTTTTGTCATGGTGTAATTTTGATTAAAAGGCCTGCGTTGACTCTAGAGAATCCCGCAGCACCTTAGATGCCTCTATGTGAGCACTATGTAAGCACTTAGGTGGAAACTAATCATGAATCGAAGATAAGAAAGTTTCAATTCTTGTAAATTGAACACGGAGTTTTTATGCTAATCACCAGAATTGATACAAATGGTTAAGTTGTGGACACATCTGCAGCGATTTGAATTCGTCGTTCAAAACATTTTCAAAATCGATAGAATTATATGCAGTACTAATGGCCTTAACTTTGCAAACGCAAGTCGCCATCCCTTGTGTTTCTACTCTGTATTGAATCCAAGTGCATGCAGTCATTGCCAAACTGGGACTGTAAAACCGAAATATAACTTAATTCATTGTCTCAAAAGTATAGCTAGAGTTCTTTTCGATTCCATCTTGTTTAAAGTGGAAATGTACAATAATCATTGCAAAAGTCGGAACAAAAGGAATGTAAACAAAAAATCAATTTTCATGACAGCATTCCTTGTCTGAAATGCTAAGTGTGGGAAATGAAAATTTGTGCAAGTCGCACATATTGCTTGACAGCTAAGAACAATTATAAAGTCAAGGTTGAAACGCATGACCACAAAGTTCTCTTGATGCGTGTATCTGTAGGTCATCGGTTTCAGTACATCCATTAGATTTTTCTGTATTAACTTCATAAAGAGATTAAATCTTGAAAAATATAAGTTGTGTATAATATATGCATTACTAATGCAGTGCAGCTGCTACTCAATCGGAAGTAGCCTGTTTGTGAAGATCCAAAACTTAGGTTATGTATTAGGAATCGTTGAAGTGGTACAATTTTGTCTAAAATCATCTGAAGAGTTAAATGAAACCGACCTGAACGGATCTAATCTAGTGAATCAAAATGGCGAGCCGGAAAGCACGCACACCTGATGACCTGTAGAAACTGGTCGGGTCAGTCGGATGTTCTCGTAAAGCAAACTTCGAATTGAAAGGGGAAGGGGGCCGGGGAGGTGGGGGGGGGGGGGGGGAGGTGGTGCTAGAAAGCATTGTGCATTATTTGGTTCTTTTTGCGTGTGTTCTCGCTGTTAACGCGTCTTTGGTAAACGAAGTACACGAAGGCTGGAGAATGCATTTCTGACCAGTGCAGGAACTGGCTCTCGGTAAATGAACTGTTCCCAACATTTTGATTATGTCTAGAAGTGCCGCTCCATTTCATTCTTACAAAGTGCCACTAGACTTATAATTTGCCAAGAGATAAACGAGCAACCTGAAGGACGTAAGCTTGTGGACACATAACGTAAACCCACTCTTGCGTCTCCCGACGTTAGGTTCAAAATAGTTCTCTTCCAGAGATTTAAGTGTTTTTTTTTACTAAGTATTGTAGCCAGGATGTTGGTCTCAATAGCCCTGAATTGGGTTGGTTCTCAATAGTGAGGGGGCAGGTGGCGTCATAGGTGGAACTTACCCTGTAAAATTTGGTAACGAATTTTTAGCTGCTATTGAAAAATGTTTTTGTCTAGTCTCGGAATAGGCAATGAAGTTTATGGGCAGAACGTGAGCATTCTGGAATGAAAAACATAACAGGAATATTCGAGTGCAGTTCTAGCTGCCAAACTTGTTCTCAAATCTAGTTCTCGAAGTTGAAAGTTCAAGCAGCTGTTTCATCTCAAAGTTCACCAGTTGGTCAAGAGTTTATCAAATGCTTTGTCGTGTGCCTTCTGAAAGGTTCAATTCCATTCCCTTATAAAGAAAAACAGAATAATCCCCCCCCCCCACTTCCCCCAAAACCTGGACAAGTTAAGAAGGCAAGAAAAGGTTAAGGACTTTGGTAAATGAATACACATTTTCATTAACCACGTTTTGATACAACTGTGGAAAAATATCGGTTCAACAGGCTAAAATTAGAAGGGGTCAGCGTGCAAAGATACTGTAAACCTTAGAATTCAAATAGTATTCTTCCCCCCCTCCCCCCCCCCCCCCCCACACACACACAATTCTGACGTTAAAGGCATACAAGTGTTTTGCATGCCCGATAACTCTACAAATTTAAAAGTGTTTACTGATAAGGTCATCAGAGATGTGTACAAAAATGGATGAAATGTATTTCAGGTGTATAGATATGGATGTTCCTCAGGGGCCAGTCATTGCTCCTATCTTACTATTCTTCCGAATCCGTTACGGGCAAAAATGTTTCAGAAAGCAGATTGCTGTGATAGACATTAGTGTCTTGGAAAATGGGCAAAATAGTCAACCATGTGTAGGATTTATATCAAAAATTGCAACTGATCTTATAGAGAAAATGTTCTAGAATTTAGAGGAAAACTTTACAACAATGGAAGAAAAAAAGCTTCAGTACTGCAATCCTTGAACCTAGATGGCACGGTGTTAGTAGCAAATGCAATGTTTTTTTAGAAGTCCTATTGACGCCAGAAATGTTGGAAGATTCTCAGATAAAATCAAAGCAAAAAGTCTAAACTTCTTCAACTGTCAAGCCTTAAGACAATGATAAAGCACTTTTTACATCACCTCTGCTTAAAGCTGAGGTATGGGCGAGAAGTGTACTGTTCAGTTCCAGATATTAAATCGTTAACAAAGCATTATTATAGTAAAGCAGTTAAACTGGGCTTTAGGGATTCCAGTGCTCGCAAATACATGTGCTACAATGCAGCTAGTGTTACATTCTGTGAACACAGAGTGGCAGGATAATGTGGTTCGAAGCCAGGCAAAAATTGTTTCAAGTGAAAACTTAGTGTGAATTTAATGGATTCAAATCATGCCCTTAAAGGCCAAACATTTTATATAATCGAGCAATAAGGAAAGGTTCTTATGAAGTTGTCATCGTGTAATTTTGATTAAAGGCCTACGTTGACTCTAGAGAATCCTGCAGTACCTTGGATGCCTCTATGTGAGCACTCTATATGAGCACTTTGGAAACTTAGATCATGAATCGAAGTAAAAAAGTTTCATTTCTTGTAAACTGAACACGGAGTTCTTATGCTAATCACCAGAATTGATACAAATGGTTCAGTTGTGGATACATCTGCAGCGGTTTGAATTTGTCGTTCAAAACATTTTCAAAATCGATAGAATTATATGCAGTACTAATGGCCTTAACTTTGCAAACGCAAGTCGCCGTCCCTTGTGTTTCTACTCTGTATTGAATCCAAGTGCGTTGCAGTCGTTGCCAAACTGGGACTGTAAAACCAAAATTTTGATAACTTGATTCATTGTCTCAAAGTATAACTAGATTTCTTTTCGGTTCCATCAGATTGTTTAAATTGGAAATAAACGGTAATCATTGCAAAATGTAAACAAAAATTCGATTCTCTTTAATGACGGCATTCCTTGTCTGAATGCTAAGTGTGGGAAATGAAAATTTGTGCAAGTCGCACACGTTGCTTGACAGCTAAGAACAATTATAAAGTGAAGGTTGAAACACGTGAACTACAAAGTTCTTGATGATGCGTATATCTGTAGGTCACCAGTTTCAGTTCATCTATTAGATTTTTCTGTATTAACAACTTCATAAAGATTAAATCTTGAAAAATATCTAAGTTGTGTATAATACATGCATTACTGGGAGCCGGAATAGCTCAGTTGGTAGAGCGCCTGACTCGTAATCTTGGTGATCCTGGGGTTGCGGGTTCGAATCTCCGCCAGGGCGTTTCGGTACAGGGGGATTTTTCCCCTCGGAGTTAACATTAGTTCTGACTCCATTTCCCATACAGTCCTTCGAATGAGACTATAAACCGAGGTTCCGTGTGTGAACGCACGCATAATATCTTGCACACACGTAAAATCCCATCACCAACTTTCGGAAGAGTAGGCCAGTTTGGCCGTTGGTATGGATGACACGTTACACACAGTATGCACCCTGCGTAAGAAATGGAAAGAATGAAGTAAAGAAACTGAGTGAACGATATTGAACGATATTGACTGGATGACACGGGAAACGACTGAATGAAGCGCCAGCTGGCAGCTCTTCAGTCGGCACTACCCCAGGTAGGCAGCCCGTTTATAAGCGAGTGTTGATTGTAAAGCGCTTAGAGCTTGGTCTCTAGCCGAGAATAGGCGTTATATAAGTATTCATATTATTACTAATGCAGTGCAGCTGCTACTCAATCGGAAGTAGCCAGTTTATGAAGATGCAAAACTTAGGTACCAAGGATTAGATTATGTATTAGGAATCGTTGAAGTGGTACAATTTTGTCTAAAATCATCTGTGAAAAGTCGTTAAATGAAACTGACCTGAACGGATCTAATCTAGCGAATCATCAAAATGGCGAGCCAGAAAGCGCACACACCTGATGCTCGGTGTGACATTGGTAACCCCGACTAAGAACCAGGTTGTTTTTTTTTTATACCCCCTCCAAAGAAAATTACGATTCCCCCTCTAAAAAAAATTAAGATTTCATTGGGCAAAAACAAGTTTTGTATTATTGATCGTTTGATTACTGTTTGCAGTTTTTATTTTTCATTTGTTTCTGTATGTTTTCGAGTGAGATTTCTTTTGGTTGCTCTACTGTTAGGGTTTTTTTTTTGGTAGGATTTCCTTTGACCCTTTCCCCCCTCAGGACCGATAGCCTCAACCTCCTCTTGCTCGTACCTGGCAGCAAGGGGGCAGGGCGTTGAGGAGTCGTTGTCCTTCCCCTAGATTAGACTTTTTTGTCCCCTTCCCCAGGACTGATAGCCCCAACCTCTTCCTGCTCTGATTTAGCAGGGGGGCATGGCGTTGGGGAGTCGATAGTCCCTCCCTCTCATCTATTTCTTTCTCTTTCCTATCGTTTTATTTGGATTTTTCCCCTTACCCCTCTGAGTGTGGGATCGACTTCACCTCCGTCACTCAACTAGTATAGGTGGTGGAGTGGATTACCGCTCACTCCTAATAAACTGTTTTCTTGATTACCTTTTGGTTTGTTTTGTGCGTTTTTCTGATAGTATATTTATTAGATTAATTGTATATTGCATTGTTAGTATATTGTGTGTATTAGTTGAATACTTCCTCGTCTCCAGCTTTACGGGAGACAGTTGCCATAAGGGTGCTGTCTGAGGGCCGTTAGTGTACGTTTTCTCCCCCTTTTTTAATTGTTCGTTGATTCATTTGTTTTGTAACTTTGTATTGACTTATTAAGGCGATTAATTTGTTTTGTGAACTCATCTATTTTGTTTTACCGAGTAACTAAGAAACTACAATAAGAACAGTTAAGAACATAAACATAAAGAATTTATTTCCGGGAAAACCTTTTCTTTTCATTGGGAAAAAAGAGCTATTAGTATTGGATTTTGTTTTTAGCTGTCTCTATCCCTTTAGGAAAATTTTTTCACCCCGGGATGGGGGACTGTCACACTGAGCATATATGCATGCACGCACTCAGCTCAGCATTCACTCCGTGCACACGCGATCTCTCCAATTCTGGAGACAATTAGGTGCTGCCGCAGCACTGTCGCCCAAATACTTGTGCGACTGCCTCAGTCGCCGAGCTGGTGCTGCCACAGCACCGGGAAGGGCTGAAACACGAATGAAGTCCGTGTAAGTAGTCTATTTCAAAATCTGAATAATCTTTTCCCTTTTTCCCTTTTCTTAACTTTCTCTCCCAGTCTCTTATACCTCACCTGGTAATGGTAAATTGCAGGTGAAACTCGTTCCAAACAACCTGTCTGGTCAGTGTCCCCAGGCCATCTCCTTCCTATACTTTTATTTTTTCTTCCTGAGTGATTACTCGGTGATTACTCATCTAACTCTACGCATTACCAGCCCTTGGTTACTTGACCAATGGACAACGTCCGTCCATTCAACCAATAATCACCCTACATCTATTTTACTGAACCGTTTTCATAGCCACCAGCGACACCGATCACACTGGTCAGGCCACGTGAATTCTTTTTACCTTTCCTCTTCACTACCTAGGGAAATGCTTTAACATAAGGGCGTACGCGACGGAACGTCACATGTTGCCATGTGAGGCTACATCACATAACTTATATGTTAGATCTATAATTCATCTTCTGTTAATTTTATCCATTAATTGTATTTTAAATACATATAGATACATACACGTATACACTCGCATACAAAGGCCCTACATACACGCTTATATAACATATAGGCTTATTCACTCGATCATTCATTCCTTCAGTCATTCTCTTCATTCATTCGCGTCTAATATCAAACTGAACAGACGTTAAACAGAACGAACACGCACACAGAGGAACATGCGTGCACACAGGAACATGCGCGCACACGCCGAAGAACGTGCGCACGCGCGCACACGTACACGCACACGCGCGCACACACACACCGAGGAACGTGCACACACGAACGCGCTCTCCCCAATCACATTGAATCTCGGCGATGAAAGTCGCTCTTTGAATGAAATATGACGAATCCTTAACAGAAGTTTTACTTGGGTATGAAAACCCCAAAGTTCATGGTATAAAAACACTTAAGTTTGTACATACGTGTAACCCGTGTTGAATCGAGTTAAAACTTTCAATGCACCACTAAAAGTGGACAAAATGTTAACTTATGAGACGTGCTTTGAACTTGATAAACTAAGAGTGGCTCGCTATTAATCGATGTGGTCATGATTTGAATTAGAATTGAATGTTGAAGTTTATTTGCTAGTGGACTGATGTCCCATTGTTCACTGTTGCGCAGACCCTCAGGATGACGGGGACGACGCCCCCGGGCCATCCAGGCGTCGCCATAGCCCCCCCAACAGCAAGCCACGGGAGTGGGTCTACCCGTATGTGGCATGGATGAGAAACCACGGGCATGCCGTGCCTCCAAGTGCCCGGGCCCCTAGCGTAGGTCCCATTGCTGCTGCTCCATTAGTCACAGGTAGGCTTTTTGGTCCAGACAATTACACAGACGGTGACATTGACAAGACCGAGGAAGTGGTCTTTTACTACACCTCGGACGACGACGACGACGAAGACAGACGACGCCGCATGCGCGCTGACATGCTGGCACAACTGACAAAACTGACAAAACGGACAAAACGGACAAAACCGACACGACAAAGACGGACAAAGAGACGAACGACGGTTCCCCCACAACCCGTGCGACGCTCTGCCCGGGTTAGCAGGCCTCCAGAGAGGTATCGGGCAGAGGACTTCCGCACAGAGAGTTACCTCCGGAGGTTAGGGGAACCAGACATGGACTGGGACCATGACAGCATTTGCCTGGAGCAGCGGCCACCTTCCCCTGTACCTGGCTCCCCGTCCTCTGTCATGTCCTCCTTCCTCGGCCAGCCGGCAGGGTGGGAATATCTATCAGACGGGAGCGACATAGATGTAGAGTGGGTGGGTGGGGAGGAGTTATGTCTGAGCCCTCCGTACGCCAGAGAGGACATGATGCGCCGCTCTGGCCGTCTACGTAGGCCCCCGCTTAGGTACCAGTCCGTCGACTTCCGCGCGGACGGAAATAGGAGGGCCAGGCGTTGAAGTTCTTGTCCGGTGGGAGGGAGGGGGGAGACAGATGTAGAGTGGGATGGTGGGGATGGCTGCGTGACCCCTCCTTATACCAGAGAGGACCTTTTGCGCCGCTCTGCCCGTATCCCTAGGTCCCCAGATAGGTATTAGTCGACATTCGTACGGAGCCTTACCTCTGACGATGTAGAGGAGGGCAGAAATTGAAATGTAGAAGAGACCCCGGAGAGAAAGGGTGATAGGATAGCTTTAGTGTAAATAGGACATGTTATAGAGGGTGTAGTGATACAAAGGCTGGCCGGTTAGATAGTGTAGGAAATTAGTATAGGAATTAGATAGCTCTTTTTGTGTGTGTGGTGTCGCTTTATACTCTTTGTCAACATTTCTGTGGCGTTCTATATGTGTTGAGTTCCGTGTCGTTCTCTTTATTTTGCCAGCTACAGCAGTAGTCTGATTAGGAACGTTTTTTTTTCTCCAGATATTGACTTGGAATAGAAATGTAACCCTAGATTAGCATGTAATGTATTAGTGCTATTTTTTTTCAGTCTGTGTCCAGTTTATATGTTCTGTAGGCGAAGGCCCGGGCGTTAGGGATGTTAAGGTTAGCTATAGGTTAGCATAGGGAGGCCGGCATGGTAAGTCTCTTAATTTTGTCATCTTTATATATTTGTCATCACCTTTCTAGTTGATAAGTAGGTTAAGCGAAGGGGTTATTGTTAGTACGGTTATTGGACTGCTAATGTTGTGATGCCTTAAGACGCCTGTAAAAGCTGACTGCACAGAATCTGACCTTTAAAAGTAGTTTTAAGTGAATTCCACTTTGAAATTGAAGCCCATGTTCTGAAACTTCCGCTGAGTGGAGTGTCGCTAGAGCAGTTTTTTGCTGTTGCGTTTGGAAATGTAGTTATATTTTAAAAGGCTAGTGAAAACTGGTGACCTTTTCCAGAACAAAACGTTAGTAGGGCCGTTTACCCTTTTATGTAGTCTTTTACTACGTTTTTCAGGTCTTGTTCTGGTAAGTGAAGATATGGTAGTGACTCTCTCTCTCTCTCTGAGTAAATAACTTGTGACGCACACTTGAACACTTGTGCACATGTGTAAGTTGAAACCTTTTTGGTTCATGAACGGATCCCTTCAGTCAGTTCCGGGTTGCCGAGCAGAAACCTCAAGACATTTGAATCGCCTTTCCTCCCCAAAGCAGATTTGCTTGGAGTTTTATTTTGTTTTTTTGTGTGTCTGATTCAGACAATGGAATACCGAGTGTACCTTTTTGAATTGGATTTTTTTCAGAACTCTTTTACCTCTCCCTTCCTCCCACCTCCCCCTTCTGTTCCTGCCATTTTTTTTCATCCACCCCTTCAACTGAGACATGCCAGGGTGTACCGCTCGGTTGTGCTTTTTTTTTTTGTTAGTCGCTTAGTAGTAGTGGCATTTTTTTCTCCCCACAAAGCAAAATCCTGATTGTGCGTGCATGTCTGTATGTGTGTGCGCGCGTGTGTGGTATGTGTGGCGTGTGTGTGTGTACGCGTGTGTGTGTGGGCGTGTGTGTGTGGTGTGTGTGTGTGTGTGTGTGTGTGTGGTGTGTAGTAGTGGATGCGCATTTTGTCTATGCGCGCAAATTTCATAAAGAATGACGGTATCAGTGTACTCGTTACACGAGGTAAGCACATATGGGAGTCGATGTATGGAAATGAGCATTGTATAGTGCATATATATATATATATATATATAATATATATATATAATAATTATAAACAATATAATTAAATATTTCTTGCAGTCATTGCAACACCAAGCTGCTATGTAAGTTGCTGGAATGGTGCTCGGTACTTATCCTTGGAATTTATTATATATATGCGCACGCGCACGCGCACGCGCACGCCACGCAGCACGCACACGCACACACACACACTGTCTTGCCCGCTACTATGGAGAAAAACGGGTGGCACCATGTAGAACCTCTGCTGCCTGGTCCGTCCACCCTGCACGGGTCTGGTCCGTCCACCCTGCACTGTCTGGTCCGTCCACCCTGCACTGTCTGGTCCGTCCACCCTGCACTGTCTGGTCCGTCCACCCTGTACCGCCTGGTCCGTCCACCCTGTACTGCCTCGTCCGCCCACCCTGTACTGCTTCGTCCGTCCACCTTACTGGTAGGCTGTTTTTCGATCTTTACCATTCCATGGCTAAACACTTGCCAGCCATCACTATTCCATGGATGGGGAGTCCAGATTCTTAGTACTTGATTTATTCGATCAAATGCTGTGGAAAATCGGGTTTTGAGCAGCCCCCCCCCCCCCCCAACTTCCCCTCCTTTTCCGCATTCCTTTTTTCTTGCTTGATCATGCTTGAATTTTTGTGTGAGTGGGGGGTTGCGTACATGATTTGATTGTAGCCCTGGTGCGCCTTTGCAGTGGGCTGGGCTATAAGCAACATTATCTTGCCATAGCTTACCTCAGCTCTGATAGTCTGCCCGTAGCTGAAAGGGCATTACACATGAATAGTAAAGTTTCTGGGTAAACTGACCTGGGTTTCCCGTGAAGTGAATTGTTCGTTCCCTATCTGCACATGACTATGGCAGGACGTTCAGTAAATGTGAGATGGATGTTTTGTCATTAGCCCCAAGATGAGCCGTGTGCTGATGGGGCTGTGGATGGGCAGGTCTGTGTGAAAGGTGCTAGCTGTGCCCTGAGGTGAGCCGTGTGCTAATGGGGCTGTGGATGGACAGGTGATGAATGCAAGGTGCTGGTTGTGCCCTGAGGTGAGCCGTGTGCCAATGGGGCTGTGGATGGACAGGTGATGAATGCAAGGTGCTGGTTGTGCCCTGAGGTGAGCCGTGTGCCAATGGGGCTGTGGATGGACAGGTGATGAATGCAAGGTGCTGGTTGTGGGCTGAGATGAACCGTGTGCTAATGGGCTGTGGATGGACAGGTGATGAATGCAAGGTGCTGGTTGTGGGCTGAGATGAACCGTGTGCTAATGGGGCTGTG
The DNA here is from genome assembly GCA_033310375.1 of Conus canariensis. Lineage (NCBI taxonomy): Eukaryota > Metazoa > Mollusca > Gastropoda > Neogastropoda > Conidae > Conus > Conus canariensis. Next base: position 27,565,129 of record CM065739.1, read on the forward strand.
GATGGACAGGTGATGATTGCAAGGTGCTGGTTGTGGGCTGAAATGAGCCGTAGTGCTAATGGGGGTGTGGATGGACAGGTGATTGCAAGGTGCTGGCTGCGCCCTGAGATGAGCCATGAGCCGTGTGCTATAATGGGGCTCTGGATGGGCAGCTCTGAATGAAAGCTGCTGGCTGCGGCCAGTGCTGGACAGGTACAGGACGGACTTCAGTGCTGCTCTCTTGCCAGCTTCACATCTTGCACCACTCCCTTTCCACCCTCCAAACCCTGTCACGGTCTCTTTTGCCCTCTGCCACAGATCTCTGGCAATAGGAATGGAACCTGCAGACGGTTAACGCTCGTTCAAATCTGTGCATCCCTGAGTTACCGTGTTTCAGGGGTGGCTGTAAAAAGTCTTAAACGCTGTTTGCACACTGGCCACAAATTTTACTCATTCTTGCCTTTTAAAAGGCAAAGATCTGCGGTGCATTCCATGTCCTGTTACCACTCCCCATGAAATATGTTCTTTTCGAACGTTGGGACTTGCATGAGACGGACACTTTACAGCAGATCCCATGAAAACCTTGTTCAGAGATGTCTCGCCCAATGTGATTTTTGAGTTTCTGAAAGGATTTTTTTTCTGATCCAAATATTTTAGTAAAATGTAACGAAATTTCCGGTGTGTTTTACCAAGTTGCGTAGATTTTTTTTTTTTTTAATGACTTCGAAGAGTTGACTTTAACGCGGTGACAGCCCTGATATGGCTTTTTGCGGTCGGCTGGGCTATATACATTTTGGTTCTCTGCCATCCTTGAGACCATTGTTCGTTTGTCATCCATCTAGACGTAGCTTTTCTGTTTGGCTGCTTGTCATCCATCTTGACGTAGCTTTCTTGTTTGACTGCTTGTCATCCATCTTGACGTACTTTTCTGTTCGGCTGCTTGTCATCCATCTTGACGTAGCTTTTCTGTTCGGCTGCTTGTCATCCATCTTGACGTAGCTTTCTTTTGGCTGGATGGAGACATGTTCATGTGCATGCATGCACACATAACGCCGACACTCGTGTGCACATGACAGCAGGTTTCGCGCACAGGCATGTCTTGCATTCGCACAAGATGCACACGCTCACAAATACACCTAGACACGCGCACAGACACCCGCATACAGACACACGCGCACGCACGCACACGAGCACGAGCGCGCACACATACACAATCCTCTCTGTCTCTCGGGCATACAGACCACCACGTTTTTGTTTTTTTTTGTTTTGTTTTTGAGTTTTTAACGTAGTGACAGCCCTGATATGGCCCTTTGCGGTCGGATGGGCTATAAGCAACATTACATTACCTTACCTTTCAATTACACTGGACTACGCAACAGCCCTCATATGGCCCTTGTGGTTGGCTGGGCTATACAACATACTTACTCAATTACTCTGACTAGCAACAGCTCATATGGCCCTTGTGGTTGGCTGGGCTATAAGCAACATTACCTTACCTTCCAAGTTACCTCTGGAAAACAATACACTCCAAACAAGCCCCTCATATGGCCCTTGTGGTTGGCTGGGCTATAAGCAACATTACCTTACCTTCCAATTACTCTGGACTACGCAACAGCCCTCATATGGCCCTTGTGGTTGGCTGGGCTATAAGCAACATTACTTTACCTTCCAATTACTCTGGACTACGCAACAGCCCTCATATGGCCCTTGTGGTTGGCTGGGCTAGCATGAAACCTCCGCGGTGTAGTGGTCAGTTAAATCATTCCGACTTGATTTTAACCGAGGTTTTCCCTATCTCCCTTACCCGAGTTCACATTGGCACATGCACACGTACACGTACACGTATCATGTCGCACATTTACATTCGTGCTTACCGCACGCACACTCGCATGCACGCCCCATGCATACAAATGCACATCGCGCACACAACCACATGCCCAAACACCCATACACATGCCCCCACACCCATGCCCACATACCCACACACACTCCCACACACGCATCACACCACATCACAAACACTATACCACAAACTTGCACGCACACGCACACGTACACGCACCCACCCCACACCACAACACAAACACTATACCACAAACTCGTACACGTACACACACACACAGTCCATAGTCAGTTGGACTTTTAACATATATTGAACTTGTTCCCTTAAAGCACCATGTGTGAAAGGTTTTTCTTTGATTTCTGAGCTGATAACGTGTTGACAGCCCTGATACGGCCCTTTGCGGTCGGCTGGGCTATAAGCAACATTGCCTTACCTTACCTTTAAAGCACCGACTTTTAAAACTGATGTTGGCATGAAAGGTGGCGGCCTTGATACGACCCTTTCCGGTGGCTAGGCAACAAGCAACAGTTGTCCGCAGCAGATGATCGTCCAGTTGTGATCGCTTTTGCAGGGATACATATGCAGATTGATTCCAGAGCATTGAGGTTCTGACTCTCAAATGGTTCAGTGTAAAACTCATTGTCACTGACGTGTTTTCCAGCTTGTCTGTACCACCCTGTCTATGGGGGCAACAGCAGGGTGTGCTACTCGATGGGTCTGGGCACCAATCAAGGCTCAGTGACGTTGACTTGCATGGATATGAAGCTGGACGTGGGACTGCTGAGGCTCTTGGTGGGCCCAAATATGGACGTCAGTCTGCTGGCAAATCTCGACTTCAACACGGTGACATCCCTGATATGGCCTTTGCGGTCGACTGGGTTTATAAGCAACATTACCTTACCTTTAACAGGATTCGGTTCTTAAGTCAACAGAAAATCGCTTTTAATAATGGCGTTCTATAGCAACACCACCACTAACATATCGACGGAAAATGATAGCTTTCTTAATAAAATTTTCTATATTTGCTTTGATCCCAATTGACAGTGCACTGCCCGTTTAAGAATTTTTCATTCATGATGTGGCGGTTTACTGCATTTTAGAGGTATTTGTGTGTACTTTACACTGGAGTTGACTTTGAATTTATAGCCCCGATATGACCTCATGGTTGACTGGGCTATGAACCAGAAGTGAACATGCCGCCCTTCCTGTGGGCCCATCTGCCGGACAGTAAATTTGGTCATGTTCCTTTCTGAAGAACAAATCTAAGGGAACAGCTGCAATGAATATTGGAATAAACTGCTCAGGTAAGTTTCTGAAACGTTCTCGGGGACTGCTAGAAACACGTTTGAAGTGTGAGGGTATCTGGAATGGAACGGTAGACCGAGTTTCAGTCCACCCTGTGTGCTGTTGGACGACTGCCCACATTGCTGGCGTCCAGTTCTGGACATGCTGTGCACCAAAACAAGTGTAAAAGATACTTTGCACTGTGAGTACTTTTTTCTTCATTCAGCCCTGTTTATTTTGGACCGCTGTGATTTATGCATGACTTCGTGATATCCATCTTCTGGAACAAATGACTAATTTTCTGACCTTCACTGTGCAGATTTTGAAACCTTTGTCATGTGGCCTTTAATGTGCAGATAGTGAAGTTTGAACTGTTTTATTTTAGCAAGGGTCTTGCAGGCGTGTCTTTCGAGCAGGTTTACCCAGCATTATCCATAACATTTTTGTGTGCATTTGTAAGTTTCATTTAGTAGTTTAGCATAACTTGTCTCCATTTTTTCCTTAATCTATGTAGGAACTTGGAAACAAGAGCCGTTTGTAGTGTGGCTATAACAATTTAAGTTGTGCCCTGATGCGGCCTTCATTGTCTGTCGTCGACTTGAATGGCAGTATAGTCTTCATAAAATCGGATTTCTTTGCGAGTGTAATGTTTGAAGAAAAACCTGAAGGGAACTGAAATGGCCTCTCTGCATGGAATATAAATTGATCGCAAAATATGAATTCAAATGTAATATACCCGACTCCTGTACAGAAGACGATGATTTAGCCGATTTCTGTGCAAGGGTGTGTCTCGTTCTATTTTTGTAAGCATCTGAAGTTGACATCAGTAACTGAAATGGCCTCTTGCGGTTGGCTCAGCTGAAATGCTCTTAAATAAGCAAAAAAAATCGTTTCCAGACACTGCGTAGGTGGCTTTCTTTCTTTCTATGTGCAAAGATCATTGATTTCCTGACTATGCATTGTGCCTGTAACTTTTTCTGTGCAAAGGGTTGCTCCTTTGTGAGCGCGCGTGCGCGTGTGTGTGTGGTGTTCGCGTGTGTTTGTGTGTTCGCGTGTGTTTGTGTGTTCGCGTGTGTTTGTGTGTGTTCGCGTGTGTTTGGTGTTCGCGTGTGTTTTGTCGTGTGTTTCGCGTGTGTTTGTGTGTGTCGTGTGTTTGTTCGTGTGTTCGTGTGTGTGTGTGTGTGGTGTGTGTTCGTGTGTGTGTGTTCGTGTGTGTGTTCGTGTGTGTGTGTTCGTGTGTGTGTGTTCGTGTGTTTTGTGTGTTCGCGTGTGTGTGTTTCGCTGTGTGTGTGTTCGCGTGTGTGTGTTCGCGTGTGTGTTCAAGTGTGTGAGCGTTTTTCAAGAGCGTGTAAACGTGCGTGCATGCACTTACGTGTGGGTGCATGTAAAAGATCTGCTATACAGAGCTCTGCTAGATGTACTAAGAATTCTCAGACAAGCCAATAGTCGTTGGAAATGAGTCTGCTTTGTGCAAAAGCGTTAAAAGTATGAGGGTCACGTGTATCGTGTCCGTCTTTGCCATGTGTGCACGAGCATAAGGTTGGGCGTTTTGTGTGTGTGTGTGTGTGTGTTGTGTGTGTGTGTGTGGGGAGAGAGAGAGAAACATGCGAGTGCATAAGCAGTGAAGCTTAAAATGTTCCTTGTGGGATCTTTGACCAGAAAGCTTTTTTTTTTTTTTTCAAACTGTACATTTTGTTCTTGGGGGGGGATAATGTGATTTCCAATGGTATGAGGTTTGTGCTAGGAAACGCAACTTCAAACTGATCATTTTGTCTCTTTGTGGAACACTTATTTTTCGTGACTTTTGGGATCGTTAGTTGCGCAGTGACTTGGGTGTAAGGATTGGAAATGCAGGATCTGTTGGTGATATCGATATCCTACCGTGCGTATAACATGGTAGTCGGTTGCATCTGCCGATCACTTGTTTACCGCACGGAGTAGCCCATGTATGTTTCGTTCAAGTTACCCACTTTATTTTCTAGACTGAATATACATGAAATTTACTTTTAAAAAGTTCATTACTTAAAAGTTTCTAAAATGTACATTTAAGTAACCTTTAAGTAATAAACATTTTTTAAAATTAAAATTTCACGCATTTTCAGTCTTGAAACATTTGCCTGCGTTAATAATCACTTCGTTCATCCCTTTTAATTTTTAGCCTCTTATCAACTAGAAAGGTGATGACATTGTGTATATGTGCATATATGTAGTCTTGTGTGTTTATTTAGTCGGGACATGGCCGATAGCCATACCTTGTGTAATCTTGATATGGCAGATAGCCATACTTTGTAATTTGGGCATTGGCAGATGGCCATACCTTGTGTAATCTTGGCATAGCAGACAGCCATACTTTGTAATCTGGGCATTGGCAGGTAGCCTTACCTTGTAATTTTCATCAAGTTTTGTGTGTATATATTATGGACCATGGCAGAAAGCCATACCTTGTAGCTTTGGCAGATAGCCATATCTTGTAATTTTCATCTTAAAGTTTTGTGTGTATATATTATGGACATTTGGCAGATAGCCATACTTTGTAGCTTTGGCAGATAGCCATACCTTGTAATTTTCAACTAAAGTTTTGTGTGTATTATGGACAATGGCAGATAGCTATACCTTTTAGTTTTGGCTGATAGCCATACTTTGTATGTTGAGCAATGTCAGATAGCCATACCTTTTAGTTCTGGCAGATGGCCATATCTTGTAATTTTCAGTTAAGTCTCGTTCAGTGTAAATTGTTTTGGTTCAACTCATGTTTATCCAAGACATTGGCAGATCACACACTTGGTATTGATGGTGGATTTGTTGGTGACCAGCAGCGGCGTGTCAATGGTCCATGCCATGGAAGGCGTTGGGCGAGGGAGGCCAGTTGGTAAGAGGGGTGAGGATGGTGGTCATGTGGTTGCGATGGCGGGGAAGGGGCAGAGAAATGTGCTCGATGTTCACAGGGATATATTGTTTGATTTGACTGTCTTGAGACCAGTAAAGACTTGGCTGTGTGTGTGTGTGTGTGTGTGTGTGTGTGTGTGTGTGTGGTGTGGTGTGTGTGTGTGCGCGCGCGCGCGTGTGTAGGGATAACTTGCTGCTTATCCTGTGTTGGTAAAACCAATGCGGAGAACTTGATCAAAGTGTGGCGGTTTGTTTCTCGGTTTAGAAAAGAACGATGGCTGGAAGGGATTGATGGTAGTGGTGGGCTGAGGAGTGGGAGAAGGATGGGTGAGGAGAGATGGTGTAACACTGTGTCCAGGGACATGTACAGGGACTCTTAAGTGAATCATTTCGTTGTGCAGGCGTCTCTGACCGATATGGACTTGGGGAGAACTGGACGTGAGGTGTCTGTGGGTGTGCAGCTGAACACACGCATGCCATGTCTGCTGGTGCTACAATGTGAAACGGCCAGTGATGACGATGGCTGTTTGAGAGTATTGTGTGTAGTATTTGACTCCAAGTGCTTGGCCATCATGAGATGATGGGGATTGGTTGTCTCGGAAGGACGTGTTGGTGAAGGGAGGGGAGGTAGCAGATGGGCTGGGGAGAATGGGGAAGGGGATGGAGTGTGGGACAACTGATGGAATGAAACTGCATTTGAAAGTTTAACTTTGTATGTGCAGGTGACCATTTTCTGTGCAGGTATCTCAAGATAGCTGAAACATTGGGACAGACCTAAGCGGTGTTTGTGTGAAGCTATTGTCAAGTATGACTTTATGTAAAAAGGCTGGAGGTGGGTGGTGGGTGACATTTGGGGGAAGGTGGACGGAGGAAGTGATTTGCAGATGTGTGATTTAATGTGTATACCTTTCTCTGTAGGTATCTGAACCCAGCCAAAGACTCTGACTTGGCAGTTATGTTGACATGCTCAAGTTGACATCCCAGGCGTTGAAGACGTGCACGCCCTGATGACGGTAGGATCTTGCTGCAAAGTAGTAAGTGCGTAGTTGTTAAACGTGGCATGCTGTTGTGACTGGGGCCTTCAGAACCACCACCGAGTCTTTTTTCAAAGTTGTCAGGTTTGGTTACGTTGGCTGGAGGCTACAAATGTATCGCCGATATCGATGTAATGATAGATATTATCGGGATGACACCCAGTGTGCTTCCTTACCATGCAGTTTGTTGGTGGTGCATTTGACGTACATGTTTCGGTACTGTGTTCGGGTCTGGGAGGCCTCCAAAAAGGGAACTGTGAAGCTACAACATAGGGCACTGATGTCTCCATTGTATGTGTGTCATTCACAGCTGGTTCTTGGCCACTGTATTGAATTGTCAAACATGCCCAGCTCAATCTGATTTGGTGAAGGTGATTGAACCTTGTCTGTCTTAGACTATTGCACTATCAGAAACATTTGACAGCGTCCACTTATACGATTCATGTGTATGAATTCATACTGTTGACTTTTTGTGAATGTATGCTATGTGTTCAGTCATTGCATGAACTCGTTGTCCCTTTACAGTTGGCATGCTTTTTTTTTTTCTGGCACGAATTCGTCCAGCATGTCTGCATGTTCTTTCCCCTTCACTAACAATGTAATCCGATTGATTAGATGCTTGGGTTCACAATGAGTGAAATGAGACATATTTTGGTTGTACAAAGTATACATCGCCGAGGTTTTTGTTCTTTACTTGTATAGTTAGTTCAAGGAAGGCGTGTTACAAATGTGCATTTGATGTGAATGTATTCAGGTGTCCTGAACCAGGTAAGGAATCCACGTTGAAAAGCATGGTAGGTGCTGAACACTTTTTGAAGAAAATGAGGTGCAGTTTACTTATAGTTCACGACTGGCAACGGTGACGTTTCTGAACTTGTTTTAAATAATGGTGCTGTTGTATGGGGAACATGTTGCAATGATTTTCTTCGGGGTTCATACTGGAGTCAAAAGGCTGAGAAGTGGATTGTGTTGGCCCACTGGTTTTACTTCACTGGATCTAGGCATTTTGTCTGACTAGATCAATATATTGAAATGTTCATACTTTTACAGTAAGTCTGCTGACCCAGGATACAGCCCAGAGACCCTGAGGTCTGGGATCTGGGGTGGTACGCTTCACACGTAACATAAGTGCGCCACGACGAAACTAAGGTAATGTTTTCCTATCGGTGCCAGGCACTCGTTGCGAAACTGCAACACTCAATTGTAACTTTTAAAAAATGTTTGGGAATGTGTGTGTGTGTGTGCTTTCAAGTAGCCAAGCCAGACCAAAACTTGGGCAAAACCCTGTGCAGCTCAGATTTGGTCCTTGTTTACACATGTCTTTTAAAGTCTTAAAAGTGTGTTCGTGTGTTTTAAAAACAATCATGTTTTTGTTCAAAGGTGGCTAAAGTTCGGTGCGGCTGGTGGAAATGTTACGGTCATCTGATCCTCTCCACCTTGCTAAGGAACATCGTGTCGCCCACCACCACCTAGCAACGAACATCGTGTCGCCCAGCGCCGAGCAGCGAACATCGTGTCGCCCACCACCACCTTACAACGAAGGAACATCGTGTCGCCCACCACGTTCCAGACAAGGAAGGTGTTGACCATCTCTTCCAGCCAGGGAATATTTTAAAGCAGATGTTCCTTACGGAGACGGGAAGGTCTCGTCTCTACGAGAAAATAGATGGCATACCCTCTATACCATTCCTCCTCCCCCTCATACCATTCCTCCTCCCCCATTTTGTACTTGAATGCAAGTGTTGATCTGTATGCATTTTGTATATATGTATATATTCTACATAATGTTGATAGGATTCTAGGAAATAAATATTTGAATTAAATCTGGGTTTTCCTGGGTTAAAATGTTTCAACTCTCTCTCCCTCTCCTCCCCAGTCCTAACTCGTCTCTCTCTGTGTTCTCCGTTTTCTGTGAACAGCTCCACTAGCGTTTTTCTATCGTCCGTCTCCTTCAGCGTTCTCCCTTTCTCTGCCTCCAGTGTTGCTATCATGCGCCTGATGTCCAATGGGTGTCATTTATTTCCATATTGACATCGCCCTACTCGACGTGAACATTTCTGTTAACACGTGAGGCCATTTATGCCATCCGAACAGATCTGCGAAGGGCCTCTTTATCGCATGTATGGCTCTGTCTTAACTGTGCCTAATTGCCATTTACAGAGGACTACCACTTGGCTATTTGCTATTTACTGGGTCACCTGATTTGTGCTTTTCATTTCCTTGTACATTTTGCTGCCCAGGTTTTCATTTTTTTCCTGGACTGCATGTTCACAATATCTCCAGCAGCCGTCACTTTGCTCTTTTCCTAGTTTTGAAACTGGGTTCGTCTTAAGTTACCGGCAGTTTACAAAAGCGCATTGAAATCCTTAAAAAAAGCGGCAAGATTTAGTATTTTCAAGTAACTAGTATCAATGCCCAACTTGCACTTCAAGGCATAATGTACAAGTCAATTCGTGTTTATAAACTGGTTGGCTACGAGGGGCCAAATCGGAACTATCTCCTGAAGTGGGGACACTATTCGTCTCCAAATAAAGCAACTGGTCGGATTGGATCACTCATCAAATGCTGAGGAAATAACCTAATTGGCAAAAGAGGTCGGTTTGAAGATGAAATGTCCAAAATTTGGAATGTTTTAAGCCCTTTTCAGAAAGCAAAAATTTCAACACCAGCTTTAAGGAGACCAGCTACACTGTTTTAGTAGTGGGTTTAACGAAATAGCACCGTAGCCACTGTGGTTGCTTTGTGTGTAAATTTGAATTCTGAACAAATAAAAGTATATGCAGATGGGCCGATAACAAAAAAGCAGGTTCACCATATCGCTTAACCAAAACGGACTTTTGTGTTCAAGAAACATGTCGATCTTTATTGTAAAACTGGATACAATTATGATGGCTTTAAAATTTTTCTTGCACAGGTGTCGTGTAATTCATTTTCCAAAGATGTAAATACGAAATTGCCCTCGGAACTAGAAATACTTCGCTTTCTCCCCTTCCCCTCCCCCCTCTCTCTCTCTCCTGTCTCTCTGTCTCTCTGTCTCTGTCCTCTGTCTCTCTGTCTCCCCTCTCTCTCTTTTGTCTGTCCTCTCTCTCTCTTCTCTCTCTCTCTCTCTCGCGTGCGCGCGCGCGCGCACACACACACTCGCGCACACGCACACACGCACATGAAAATGCACATGCATGCATGCACACAGACGCTATGTCCTACGGTCCTTCCCTCATCCTCCCCTTATCCCCCTTTTCTGTGGTGCATTTGTATAACGGTCTTATTTCTAGTCCTCTTAAGGGAGATAAAATGAACCTAACCTTGTTGGCAGACCTGAATTTCTCTGGAATTTCCCTGTTTACGAAAATGCATCACGCACGAACGCACGCACGACGCACGCACGCACGCACGCACATTCAAATACACAACGCATACACATAGACTCAGCACGCGCAAACGCAAACGCAAACGCAAACGCAAACGAACGCACACACACACACGCAACGCACGCACGCACACGCACGCACACTCACTCGCGTGCGCACACAAACACAAACGTAAGGCAAGCACTCGCGCGTGCGCACACACGCGTAGGCAGCGCGCGCGCGCGCGCACACGCCACACGCACACGCACACGCACACCACACACACACCCCCCACACCACACCACACCACACCACACCACACTCGATCACACACTGGCGCACGCACGCAATATCAAGTACAAGCTCAGAACAATTGAACATGCAAAGTGTCACTTATACGATCTCTCTCCAACGCGAGGGAAGCAAACATGCGCGTACACAGGGGAAAGAAGAAAAAAAGGGGGAAAAAAACCCAAAAAAACTTCATGGCGCAAGGTCTTGTTGGTCTGTCGTCTACAGCAGCAAGGTCTCACCACCCTCACCCCCACTTTTGCTCCCCCACCCCACTCTTTCACAAAAAATGACATCTAACCCCCCCCCCCCCCCCACCCTTTCGCGCCCGTACCCTCTTACAAAATGTGGATCTTTTCATCTATTGCTTGTCCATCCCCCCCCCCCTCACCCGCTTTCACAAATCTGTACCTTGTTCTTCCTCCCCCTCCCCCTCCCACCGATCCTCCTAATTCTCTCACAATATCTGCTCTTTGTCCCCCTCACCCACACAGACGGATCACAAACTCTTTCAGATCCGTCCAAACCTAAAAGAGTTCCTCTCATCTACCTCTGGTGGTCGCAAAGAAGAAACGGTTCTATGCCGGCTGCACACCGGCCATTCATATTGTACTCATTCCTATCTTTTAAAGAGTGAAGAAGCTCCGTGGTGCATTCCATGTCATGTGCCACTCACAATGAAACATATTCTTTTAGAGTGTTGGGACTTGCACGATGTGAAACACAAACATTTTACAGCAGATTCCGTGAAAATCTTGTTCAGAGATGTTCCGCCTGATGCGATCTTTGAATTTTTGAAAGAGATTAAATTAACATTTTTCATCGGATCTGACATTTTACAGTGGAAAGTTTTTTTTTTAACAAAATTTGGGGTGGGTTTTTAGAAGATGTATTTCAAAGAGTTGTGTGAATGACTTGTGATTTGATTTTAACGTGGTGACAGCCCTGATATGGCCCCTCGCGGTCGGCTGGGCTATAAGCAACATTACCTCACCTTTACTTTAATGTTGCTGGTTTTATGCTTCCCGATCTCAGTTTGACCCCGCCCCCCCCCCCCCCCCTTGCTTCCGTTAGTACTTGATCCGCCTCTGCAAAGTCTGGAGTGAACTTATATTTCATGAATCTCTCTTTTCATTTTCACTACGTTATTGCGTTGACATAGATTTTTTATATATAAAAAACAAAAAACAAAAACAAACAAAAAAAAAAACAAAACCAAATCAAAACAAAACAAAACAAAAATGCCAATGAGCTGGAAATTCATCTTTTTTAAATTTAAGGCCTGCTTTGTGCCATTAGAGGTTTTGTTCATTCATTAAGGACAGCGGTTTTTCTGTTTGCGAGGCAACAGACGTGAGCATGATTCAACTCTTAGAGCAAGAGCACACCTGTTTTGTAGTCTTCACCAGGCACATGGTGATGAACCCACAGGCCTGTTCTAATTATTAAGTTTGCGCTGCTCTGGCACATGAATGTGCGCGTGTGTGGGCGTGTACTTCCCGAACCTTGAGATCAAAGGGGTGGTGCGGTTAACAGTTAGCATGTGTCAGGTTCTGGGTGATTGGATTCATCAACGCAGGTTAGTCCCCTCAGCCCTCTCTCCCTCTCTCCCTCTCTGTCTGTCTGTCCTGTCTGTCTGTCTGTCTGTCTGTCTGTCTGTCTGTCTGTCTGTCTGTCTGTTTCTCTCCTCTCTCTTCTGTCTGCCCTGTCGTCTGTCTGTCTGTCTGTCTGTCTGTCTGTCTGTCTCTCTGTCTCTCTTCTCTGTCACTCTCTCCTCTCTCTCTCTCTCTCTCTCTCTCTCTCTCTCTCTCTGCGTGTCTATCAATCTGTCTGTCTGTCGGTCTGTCTCTCTCTGTCTCAGTCTGTCTATCAGTCTGTTTGCCTCTGCTTTCTCTGTCTCTCTGTCTTTCTCTATCTGTCTGTCTGTCTGTCTTTGCCTGCCTGTCATTGATAGTCCATTTGTTAAGTTGTTGCTGCTGTGTGCCTCTGACTGGAGGCACCCCATTCTCATGTCTTTTTTTTCTCTCAACGTTTTTAAACTTCAATGTAACGAGAGAGTGGCATTCAAAGTGACGACGTTACAGGCATTTACAGAGAGTCGCTGAACACACCTGGCGACGTTGCAGGCATTTACAGAGAGTCGCTGAACACACCTGGCAACGTTACAGGCATTTACAGAGAGTCGCTGAACACACCTGGCACGTTACAGGCATTTACAGAGAGTCGCTGAACACACCTGGCGACGTTACAGGCATTTACAGAGAGTGCTGAACACACCTGGCGACGTTACAGGCATTTACAGAGAGTAGCCGAACACACCTGGCGACGTTACAGGCATTTACAGAGAGTAGCTGAACACACCTGGCGACGTTACAGGCATTTACAGAGAGTAACTGAACACACCTGATGACGTTACAGGCATTTACAGAGAGCAGCTGAACACACCTGACGACGTTACAGGCATTTACAGAGAGTAGCTGAACACACCTGACGACGTTACAGGCATTTACAGAGAGTAGCTGAACACACCTGTTACTGGGAAATATTGAAACCCAGTACATCTGTCTTCAGCAACGACGTCACAGGCATATACAGAGAGTACCTGAACGCACCTGCTACAGGGAAATATAGAAACCCAGTACATCTGTCTTCAGCAACGACGTTACAGGCATATACAGAGAGTACCTGAACGCACCTGCTACAGGGAAATACAGAAACCCAGTACATCTGTCTTCAGCAACGACGTTACAGGCATATACAGAGAGTAGCTGAACATACCTGCTACTGGGAAATATTGAAACCCAGTACATCTGTCTTCAGCAGGAAGCAAGGAAGCGGTGTACAGTTCAGTAATCACTCCACATCCGAAATCACTCTCCAACGGGTGAGAAAAGGAAGGCGCTCACACACAACCGTCGGGCAGAATCCAGATCGACTTTACCTTTTGTCGCAAAATCTCACCCACCATGGTTTTAACGTGGTGACAGCCCTGATAAGGCCCTTTCCGGTCAGCTGGGCTACAAGACATAATGAGTTGACTTAATTCCTCCTTCAGAATGCTTGTGTTGTGTGTGTGTGGTGTGTGTGTGTGTGTGTGTGTGTGTGTGTGTGTGTGGTGTGTGTGTGTGTGTCTGTGTGTGTGTGTGGTGTGTGTGTGTGTGTGTGTGTGTGTGTGTGTTTTTTGCGCTGTGCGCAGCGCGTGGTGTGTGTGTGTGTGGTGTGTGTGTGTGTGTGTGTGTGTGTGTGGTGGTCGTGCGTGCGTGCGTGCGTGCGTGCGTGCGTGCGTGCGTGCGTGCGTGCGTGCGTGGTGCGTGTGCGGGCGTGCGTGCGTGCATGCGTGTATGTGTGAGTGTGCTTGCGCATGTGTGTTTGTGTACGTGCGTGCGTTCAATCAAAGCATAACGGACCTGAGTTTGAGGAACGCGAAGGAGTGATTCGAGACCTCGATTAGAAGTACCACTCCACCCCTCCAGCGCCCTCCCCCCCCCCTCCCCCCCCAATCACGTTCCCTCGTTCCAAACCACTCCCTGGCGAGTAATTTGGGGCATTAAACAGAAACACCCTGGGATGAATATGAGGCAAGTGCCCCATCCCCACTGGTGAGTTTGGGTACGTGGCTGAGCAGTTGTCGGTTATGTACAAGTTGCCTACTTACACTCAAAACGTGCAGTATAAGAGATCTAACATTCGTTTAAGTTAAATTGAAGCTGATTCAGTCTCATTCGCCGTGGATATGTTTCTGTTCAATGATGCTTTAGGCGGCACTCCATGCCTCCTAAGCACTAACACGTTTGTTGTCTTTGGCCCAAGGGATCTCACTCTTGCAACACCAAATATCAATCAATTAAGAGTGGCTGCCCTTCAGGCTTCCCCCAGCCACGGGCGGGTGTTATGATAACACGCGAGACATGGGGGTAAGCGACGCTCTCACCACAGGAGTTAGACACGTTGAACCACGTGCTAGTTCAATGTCAGGCTTGCAGGGAGTGTTTATCTCCACGGAGGTGGCTCCTGTGCGGCAGATGGTCGATCCTTCAGTTGGTCTTTGATTTGCGTAAGTTCGGGGCTTCTGTGACGTGTGCCAAATCCTCAGACTTGGGGGCTGTTGGTGTAGGTTAGACAGGTGGGGTTAATGTAACGAGCCAGACATCCACAGACATAACGCGGTCGTCCACACACACACACACACACACACACAACACAACGTGTACGTGAAGACTTTAGCTGCAGTCCAAAAAAAAAGTGTAATGTACAAAGTAAGTTTCAATTCGTAATGTTAACTTTCGCTTTCTAGCTGTCTGGCTCTGTGTCTGCCTTTCTGTGTATCTGTCCTTCTGTCTGCCAGCCTGCCTGCTTGTCCGCCGCTGTCTCTGTCTGTCTGCCTGTCTGTCTCGCCTGCGCCTGCTCTGTCTGTCTGTCCTGCCTGTCTGTCTGTCCTGCCTGCCTGTCTGTCTGTCTGTCTGTCTGCCTGTCTGTCTGTCTGCGTCTGTCTGTCTGTCTGTCTGTCGCTGCCTGTTCTCTGTCTTCTGTCTGCCGTCCTTGTCTGCCTGTCTTCTGTCTGTCTGTCTGTCTGTCTGTCCTTCCTGTCCTGTCTCTCTTCTTCCTGTCTGTCCTTTGTTGTCTGTTCTTCTGTTTTGTGCCCGCTCTAACTCTATTCTTCTCTTTTAGACCTTCTACTTCTGTCTGTCTGTCTGATCTGTCTGTCTGTCTTCTCCTTCTTCTACTGTTCTGTCTCTGTCTGTTGTTCTCATCTCTTCTCTCTTAACTCTCATGCCAACTTACCCTGGCTGTACTAGGGAAAATGTGAAATGAGTTCAGTTCTTTTTCACGTGAAAAAGGAGTGCCTGTACCAGTTAGAAACTGTTTCCTCCTTCCTTTGTTTTGACAATGAAAGTTTTGTCAGGAAAGAGCCAAGCAAAACGCGTTCTAACACTCACAAAAAAAACCCTCCAAGTACACCCTTTCGTCCAGGATTGTGTTATATTTGGGAGTCTAGGATTATAGTGAGATAGCTTAATACGTGTTCAATATTGTCACTCCAGTTCTACGTCCTCCTTGCGCACAAAATGGCAGAGCTGCCGTTACAAAGACAAAATAAAAACATCATAAGAGTTGACAAGGTGGTGTAGTACCTAGTTTGACAATAGGATTTGCAAAGGCAATTAGTTTTCGCTTCATAACTTTCACCAGTCCTTGTTCACAGGGAGTGACGAATCATCTGTCTGATGGAGAAGAATACTGAATGTGCTCTTAGTTGTTTTATTTTAAGAGTTGTATTTAGTAGTGTAGGATTGAATGCCGTGTTGAAATATAATCTGTCTGTCTGTCTGTCTGCTTATCTGCATGTCTGCCTGTCTGTCCGTCCGTCTGTCTCTCTGTCTGTCTGCCTGTGTCTGTCTCTGCTTCTCTCTCTCTCTCTCTCTCACTCTCTCTCTCTCTCTCTCTGCTTTTTCTCTCTCTCTCTCCTCTCTCTCTCTCTCTCTGCTTAATTCTACCCCCCCTCTCTCTCCCTGTCTGTCTCTGTCTCTGTCTCTGTCGCTCTCTTTCTCTCTCTCTCTCTCTCTCTCTCTCTCTCTCTCTCTCCCTCTCTCTCTCCATCCTCTCTCTCTCTCTCTCTCTCTCTCTCTCTCTCTGCGCTTAACTCTGCCTCTCCCCTCCCCCCTCTCTCTCTGTGCTTAACTCTGCTTTTCTCTCTCTCTCTCTCTCTCTCTCTCTCCTCTCTCTCTCTCTCTCTCTCTCTCTCTCTCTCTCTGTGGATTAGATTTCCCAGCACAACTCGCCCGACTCTAATTACCCTTGAACATACTGAAGAGCATGCCCTCACCCTGCTCCCTAGCCTGTCTGACCGTCTTTACCCCCCCCCCCCCCTTCCCTGTGTTCACCACACATCCGTTTGTCTTGCTTACAGCAGACAACCACAGCAGTGGCTGAACCGTTCCAAAGAACCCGAAGTGCTGCGCATATAGTTAGGATGAAAAGGGAAAAAACAAGCAAAAACACAGAAAAGGCCTTTTCGCATCGTAACTTTAACCTTTGTTTGCATATGCAGTTTAATTCTAATTAGTTGTTTAACCAAAAAAAAAAAAAAAAAAGCGTGGGCGCGCGCGCGCGCGCGCGCCACACACACACACACACACACACACACACACACACACACACACACACACACACACGCACACGCACACACTACAACAACAACCAACAGCAAAAAAAATATCGACCACCAGGTCGCCCAAAAGGAAACGATCATCATCACCAGAAACCTCCCCAGCACTGGAACCACCGACAGTCAGCTTTGAAGACAGCCCGGCCACAAGGCAGCAAGACTCAGAGGGGAGGAGCGCAAAAGCAGACTCCTCCTTCACCAGTCCTGCAGAGACGGAGACGGCGATGAAGAACGAGGCGGAGGACCCGCTGAGCAAGCCCGTGGACACTTCCAAAGTGAACGTGCCGGTGTGGGTCACCCACCTCATCATGACGTGCTACATCCTGGGCGGGGCCACCATGTTCTCCATGTGGGAGGAGGACTGAAACTTTCTGGAGGGATCCTACTTCTGCTTCATCACCCTCTCCACCATCGGCTTCGGGGACTTCGTGCCCGGCACCAGCATGGACTCGTGGGCGGCCCAGGAGAAGTGGATCGCCTGCTGCGTGTACCTGCTGCTGGGGCTGGCCATGCAGGCCATGTGCTTCCACCTCATGCAGGAGGAGGTCAGGGCCAAGTTCAGACGCCTGGCCGCCCGCCTGCGTCTGATGCCTTCGGTGGAGAACGCCATTCTGGAGGAGGAAATGGCCGAGACTCTGATGCAGACCTTGAAAGAGGAGAAAAAGCTTCTGAAGTGATTATTGGCGGAGAGAAAAAAATTATGGTGATACTGAAGTGATATTGAAGAGGTAACTCTTCCTGTGTGACGAAAGAGGAGAAAAAGCTTCTGAAGTGATAATTTGCGGAGAGAAAAAAAAATTATGGTGATATTGAAGTGATATTCCTGTGTGATGAACGTGGAGAAAAGGTTTTGAAGTGACATTGAGGGGATAAACTCCTAACGTGTTACATTAGGAGGAAATGTTTTGGAGTAAAATCGAGGGTATATCAAGTGATATTGAAGAGATAACTCTTCCTGCGTGATGAAAGTGGAGGAAAGGTTTTGAAATGACGTTGAGGAGATAAAGCTCCCAACGTGTTTCACTGGGATGAAACGTTTGTGGAGTTAAATTGAGGGTATCAATCTTCTGAAATGATAAGAGTGAGTGGAGAAAAACTTGTAATGTAAAATTAAGGGGGGAGGGGGAGGGAGATAGCCCTAAAAGCATAAAACCAACAGAGAAAAATCCAATGAAATGATAAGAGGACGGACAGCTTGTGAAGCTATAAAACAGGAGAAAACGTTTATGGAGCGATGGTGAGGAGAAAAGGTTTATAAAGTGATTAAAGAGGAGAAAAACATGAAGTGATGGTGATAAAAAAAACACTTTTCTGAAACTATGTTGAGAGAGGAACAAAAACGTCTGGCGCGAGAAAGCAACAGTAGCAATAGTAAGGAGAGAAAACTCCTGGATGACGAAAACGAAAACAACAACAAAAAACACAAAAAGAACAAGTCAGAACAACATCTGAAGTGATGACAGTTGAGAAAAAAATATACGTCTTACGTAATTCCGAGGAGAGAAATCTTCTGAAGTCATAGCAAAGAACGAAAAATGATATGAAGTCATGACAAACGAAAAAAAATCTCCTGAAGTCATAA
>CM065739.1:27593540-27611040 GCA_033310375.1 Conus canariensis
TGCTGGCGGAAATTGAAACATGAAAACAGACTAGAATTACTGAGCCGCCAAAAAAGATCAAACAAATTCAACACCAGACACAACGCGTTACGACCTACTGGGTCTTCTTTTACAAACATGTACTTGAAACAAAGGGCAAAACGGTCATTTATCTCTTCGACCTGGGCGCACACTGGGGCGTGGGTGAAGAATTGAATTCTCAGAGTGGAAATGGGACAGAAGACAAGATGTGAGAGGTTTCAGGGCAGAAGATACAGATTGAAAAGCAAAGATGATAAGGATAATGGTAGTGCAATTATATAACACCACCACTGCTACTATCACCCACCACACGTCGCGAATGAGGCTTAGTTCTTACGCAACATAAGCGCCTTATCCGCATTACAACATAGGCTTAAGGGGTTGTGAAATCACACTTGAGTATACGTCATGACAAAGCCTTGCAACAAGAAAGCAAGACATTGATCGTGTCAAGGACAAGACAGTATCAAGATATGATCAAGACAAGGCAGTAATCAAGCCTTGATCAATGAGAATATAAAATCCTTAACAAGACACATATAAAGCAAAAAAAAATTGCAAGGACTCTTGACCAAATGCTACAAGCCTTGTAAAAGACAAACAAGGACAATAGTAGTAGTAGTCATTGAGCTCAACACGCATCAATCATCATCATACATACAAACCTTAATATACGACAAAAGAGATTGAAATAAAATTTTTGGTTCTTTTATTCTTCTTGATCAATGGTAGAAACAATTCATTGTACAAAGGAATGTGACATAACATGAATGGACAACAATACAGTGGTTCACTCTTGACTCAGGTCCATGGGAACTTCAGTATAATCGGTGGTAGGATCAAGGGTAGCAGTAGTAGTATTGGTAGCTGGCTGAGTAGTGGTAGCATCAAGAGAGGAGTAGCATCACTGGTTGAGGATGGTTACTCGATAGTAGTAGAGTCAGGCGCTTGATCTTGAGGTGGGAAGGACTTGAACTGCCAGATGCTCTGTAGTTTCTGGCACAGTTTGGCTGAAATGTTGATTTTGGTGCGAAGCTTGCGCTGCTCTTCACGCAAGTTCTTGAGATTGACGTAGGACTTAAGCTCAGGGATCTTCTTAGCAATGTTTTCTTGCTCCTCCTTTCTCGGTAGCGATCAAGCCAGAGAGGACCTTCTGGTAGTAGCTAGCTGACTCTCTACAAGTATCTTGAAGGTCTTCTCTGCGTCTGATGTTGTGATTATTTATATGCTCAAGGGCTTGTCGAGGCATGGCCTCTTGGTGGTGGTGGGCGCAACTTGATCGTTGTCATCGTTGCTTCTCTTAGTAGTAGTAGGCTTCTCATTTATGATGCCAGGCCACAGTGTTGCTGTCGGCGAAGATTGAAGCCATTCTTGATGATTTGGTTTTAAAGAGAGAGCTGATAAGGTGCTGGTGGGCGCAAGTGTTGGAATGTAATGAGCAAACCAACGATCGATCGAAGCTTTTATCGACCAATTTACAATTCATGAATTACAATTTATGCTAAGTGCACCTTCTTGACCTTGTGAATTTTGCTACGCATCTTAGGCTCCTTGGGCAAGAGCCTGGCCAGGATACTTCTACGCTTGCGTGTGGACGGCGTTTCTGCATTATCACAATCGCCCACACAAGTCTCAACTATACAATCAATCCTCATGATAGAGGACTGAGTAGTGATGGCGCTTCTGAACAAGTGGAAAGAGTTGACGGCAACGCCTTGTTCAGAAGTATCAGACTGAGTAAAGAGAGCGGGTGTTGTTGGTTGTCCTGCTCTATACGCTGGCACATCGTCCATGGAACAATTAGACACTCTACCATCGAAGTCTACCTTGAATGCGTCGTTGAGGCTGATCCTGAGCTTGACTGGATCACCGAGCGTTCCGACCGTGATTGGCAAGAGGTCGTGATCAACCAATTGCATAGTAGACATCAAGGCGCTGTCGAAGATGTGTTGCACCTCGTCAACCACAACATCAACGTTCTCCACCGTTGTTTTCAGATTGACGCTGGTAAAGTCCTGAGTACAAGTAATGAGAAGATTTGAGTGTTCTGAGAACCAACAATGTGACCGTACAAATACACGACAGTCGATGCGGCGTTGTACGCAATATTACACCGTTGCTTGAGACCAGTGGCTGTGTACATGGAATCATTGATAGGAAACTGACAATTTTCGTTGAGTATAGTAAGCGTTCCTTTAGCTGGACTAGATTCTTTGAGTGTACTAACAAGACATATGTCCACATTTTCATTAACGCAACTATCCACAATCATTTCAAACTTGACCGGGTCCATCTTGTAGATGATGACCATGTTGGTCTTAACACCGTACAATACAACAACTACTAATGTCTCCAACAACAACAAACAACAACAACAACGACAACAACAACGACGACGACGACTTGAGGCCGCCTCCTCGCAAGCAGTTCAAAGCCGAACTACTGTCTCGATTTTGAATGACAACAAGAAGAACAATCAATTGATCCGACTTGAAAACCAGTTGCTTTTTGTTGTACATTGCTATGTAAATCACGATGACATCTCTCTTTTTGTATTTTTGATTCGCTTTTTTTTTTATTGATTCACACCAGTGCTATATTTTGCCTTTGATGGTGATTAATGAATTGTTGGAACTTTACTTCAATGCCTTGACTTACAAACAACGTATGAATGAAGGGGGGTGGGGTGAGAAGGGGGGGGGGGGGTTGCGCGAAAGTTAGATCAATGTTCTTGATAGTCTTAAACGTTGGTCTTGCTCCTTTGTCTGGTACTGCTGTTCAAACCTTCGTCTCGTTCAATTCTTAATCCTTTCTATTTTTGTAAACTCCATTCCTTAAAACATACACGTCATATGCACACAACTCCTCCTTTGACATACCCGCCACCAACCCGTCAACATGGACGTTAACATTCCAGACAGTCTGATGATCAGCCTAAGGAGATGGTCGACTAAGTCTCTCGACAGCGTTGACGACGCTCCTTTACGAGCGCAAGACTCCATCAACTTTACGCTCGTCTTCTGGAGACCGACGGACCAACTACCAGAATTCATGTCGTTGATCGGCGATACTAACGCCGTGGTCTACGGAGTGTACAACGTATCGGACGCTAAAGATGTCTACAAGGCGACGGAAGCGTGGTAGGAATGGGCTACTGATGACAACGGAGCGACTAAAGTGGGCAGACTATAGAAGTTCTTGGTCCCGGATGGTGTTGACGTCTACATCATCGTACTCTAGAACAAGCTACCCGAAGACGCCGTCATCAGGTCCTCAGACCAGTTGTTGTTGTTGTTGTTGTTATTGTTGCTGCTGTTGTTGTTATTATATTATTTATTATCATTATATTATCATTATTGTTATTATACTATTATTATTATCATTATCATTATTACTATTATTACAATAAGAATGAGCAAATATAGAATATATGATGATTATGATGATTGTAATTTAATTAACAGTAACAATAATATAATAATAATATAATAATGATAACAGTAATGATGATTATTGTAATAATAATCATCAATATCATTATCATTAACAGATTATTATCATTATTATCAATAATGTTGTTGTTATCATATCATACATCATTCATCATCATCATCATCATCATCATTACATCATCATCATTCATCATCATCATCATCATCATCATCATCTCGTCGTCGTCGTCGTCGTAGTCGTCGTCATCATCATCATCATCATCATCCAATAAAGAAGAAGAAGAAGAAGAAGAAGAAGAGAAGAAGAAGAGAAGAATGATGATGATGATGATGATGATGATGATGATGACGATGACGATGACGATGATGATCGTCATCGTCATCGTCATCATCATCATCATCATTCCATATCATCATCATACCATGATGATGATGACGATGGTGATGATGATGATGATGATGACGATGACGATGATGATGATCGTCTCATCATCACCATCATCATCATCACGGATAATGATGATGATGATGATGATACGATGACGATGCATCATCATCGTCATCGTCATCGTCATCGTCATCATCATCATCATCATCATCATCATCATCATCATCATCTTCTTCTTCTTCTTCTTCTTTATTGGATGATGATGATGATGAGATCGACGACGACGACGATGATGATGATGATGGTGATGATCGTCATCGTCATCGTCATCATCATCATCATCATCATTATCCATGATGATGATGGTGATGATGATGATGATGATGATGATGGTGTGTTTGTGTGCGTGCATGTGAACAAAATGTGAACAAAAAATCAAACATATTCTAACAAAAATAGAATTTTGCCAATACGGGGAATTGAGTCTGTAAAGGTGAATGTATGTGTAATTAGAAAACTGATAAATCTGAAATAATGCATTTTCATTTTTGTTGTTGTTGATAGTATTATTTGGTTGTGAAGCAGACGAATGAGATCTTGAGTGGATATATGGACAGAGGTTAAGGCATTACATTTGAGTTGTGATATGACTCATGATGAGTAATATGAGAATGCCATCATTGTGTTGTCATACTCGGCATTTCTGGTCCTTTCCGCGGGTGGGTAGCTTGACGAGATAACTCGATGCAAGGACGTGTACTCTTCGTTCCCATGGCCGTCGAGTATACTCATCATGGGAAGTCTGGAATATTCCTCGTTTTATATTTACACTGCTTACAAAACAGGATATTTTCAGAGAGGTGAAGTCTCTAGATTCTATTGATAGTTGATAATCTCGTTTTCGGCAGTGAGAAAGTCAATAGAATTTTTTGAAAATTAATACTCTTTAAAAAGAAAAAACCTGCAAATAGATTTAACTTTAAGCTTAGTTCCTAGGCAGCAAAAGGGTTAATAATAGTAAACATCAGAAAGTGTTCATGTTCAAATATCATTCAATCTGAATAACACACGAAACATTACAGATGACACAAATTTGGCCTTTAAGCATGAAATGGTGTCCATTTTTATGACATGAAAAGATTTATTTTGAAATCTCTAATTTCATTGTTCTGTTGAAAGGTATGCTGATTTTAGGCTAAAACAAAATCCAGTATGAAGACTTGAGCTCTGAAATTTTCATGATTATATACTTCATGTTTTGAAGATTAGATTTTACAACTATTTGTAACTTTCAAAATAATCATTCTGTGTCACAAACGAAACTGAAATTTAAAGTTAACTAGTACCTACAACTTCACCTTAATCCTGCCTTGTCAAAAACTAAAACTAAGAATTCTCAGTTTTTGACCATGTATTGACAAAATGGTTACTTATGTAGAGAGACAGTTTATTGGTAAAATCTGTCTCTTTTACATTGGCGGCAAACACATTTTCTGTTTTAGAACAAAAAACAGGATTTCATAACATTAAAGGTCCAGAACTTCACAACAATAATATCTTTCATTCTCTTTAGGAAAAGGATGCAAATGCCAGTCTGGTGTTAATTTCTTTTGAAATGGGAAATAGAGGTGGTTTCAAAACAGATGCCACAGATTTCTGCATTGCTTGCCAACACAATGTCATAGTTATGGTGGACTGAAATAAAGGGAGATCAATGAGGTCAACACTTTTTTCCTTATCATACTGTCACATTTGCATTGTCTGACTACTAACAATTGGAAGTGAAGTGTTAAGACATGATAAACATATATCTATACTTTGAGATGCATACAATGCAATAAGGGAATATCTGAGACTAGTGAGAGAGGACTGCTCGCTGCCCTTTATCAAGAATCAGAAGGATAGGGCAGATTAAGAGCAGAATAGAATCACTTGCATCTGACACACACCCAGGTCAGACTGTTCAGACCATTGAAAGAGACAGTCTCTTTGACTACCTTTTGAATAGCAAATGGCACACACACATGATGTCTCATTTCAGATGAAAGAACGTGTGTGTGTGTGTGTGTGTGTGTGTGTGTGTGTGTGTGTGTGTGTGTGTGTTGTGTTGTGTGTGGGTGTGTGTGTGTTAACACAATAGACTTTATAGAGAGAAAAAAAAGCTGAATGCCTAGCACAGATAAAGGTTTTACATACACATTATCATTTTAGAAATTTACTTGTTCTTGACACGCACCTACACTCACATACGCACATATGCATGCATGTACACACACAGTACACACTAACACAACACACACACACACACACACACACACACACACACACACACACACACACACACACACACACACACACACCCGCGCGCGCGCGCGCGCGCAACACACACACACACACACAAGTGTTTGTCTGTCTCTATCTTTCTCTCTCTCTCTCTCTCTCTGTCTGTCTCCTGTCGTTCTCTCCCTCAAAATTACAGTTAAAGTTAGTGTGTTTTCTTTAGTTAGACTTACACAGCCATCTAGGGAGTATCGCTTTATGCATATTTTTGTTTGTGTTATTTTTTATGTCAGTAGAAGACATCGTTGTTATGAATTCATTTGTCTGGTAAGTACTGTGCATTTAAGAAGGCTTGCTTTGCCCCTTATTTTGTGTGTTATATGTATTTGATTTGTTTTCTGTGAAGCTGCTCTCTTAAAAAGAAAAACTAACTTGATGAAGATAACTTCAAAGGATTTCTTCCCCCCTCCCCCCCAAAAAAAAAAACTTCAAAGGATGTCTCCTCCCCCCCCCCCCCAAAAAAAAAAAAAAAAAAAAAAAAATCAAAGGATGTCTCCTCCGCCCCCCCCCCCCCCCCAATAACTTCAAAGGATGTCTCCCCCCCTCCCCCCACAAATATTAAGGTTAAATTAGTTTAATGTACCGCCTTTTGTATTTACTTTCTTTGAGCTAATTAATTTAAGATAGATCACTTAATTTTGATGACAAGAACTGAAGAAGGCATAACAGAAAGATTGTTTTACTAAGTCAAATAGTATTTGTGTTGTCAGCACCGGGTAATGTTAAAACCTCTATTTCCATTATATTACAAGTCCTGTGACTTAATTACCAAAGCATTTTCCTCTGATCTGCATGTCTGCACTTTTTCAGAATAATGTGCTTATAGCTGTTTCATTGTTATGAGTGTTGTTATTGAGGGGATTTACAGCTGTTCACTAATTCAGAGGCTTTGCGGGATAATTTTGTCCTTGGCTGAGCTGAACATCACTCTGGAAGAAGCTAGTCTGTCCAACACCCAGCTCGCCACTTGAACCTCTCTCTACAATGTCAAACCCTTCAGTATGATGAAGGTAGATACTACATGAGAGAGTATCAAGCACAGATGTTAGAAGTTAGTGAAAGATTGCATTTTCTTCTTCTTGTCCAGAATCCTGACGTCCAGATCATCGAAGACGCTCCACCTCAACGGCCTGCTCGAAGAAACGGGCCACCAAACGGGGGCTAAGTAAACTTGCCAGTGACGTCCCTGAAGATGCACCAGAAATTCAGTCCCACGTCACAAATGTTTACTCTAGCTGTGTGCAGAGGGCGACACTGTTACTGTCCAACATGCTTCGCAAGCCACTTTTCTCCAAACAGAGTGACAACACGAACAAAGCACCTAGTGAGCCAATTTTCTCTAAACAGAGTGACGATACGGACAAACCACCTGAACCAGGTAAGGGTTTCAAGAAGAGCTTTACGAACTGTTGCAAATCGGAAATCTATTCCCACCCTTCCAATTCACACAAGTCCATGTATGTAACTCGCACACTCTGACATTGATATGTAACACAGTATATTTGCTTCAATCCACATTTTGTAGAAAAGCCCTAATATTGCTCCTACAGGATTGTTAGGCCTTAAGCTACTTCACATACTTGATCTGTGTTATGGAATGGTATGTTGTCTGGTTTTTTGACGTATTGTTTTGTACAGCTCTCTTGTTTTAACAGCAAGATTAATGGCAAGCCTATTATTGTTTAAACATTGCACAGTTTGATATATTATAATAGCCATAAGATGGCCATGTGTTGTGATATTGGCCATGATAAAAAGCTGTGTGTGATTAATTGATTGATTATTTGACCCGATTCTGAACCTGACAGAGGATGTGCCGGAAACTCAGACTACACGGAGACCAAGGAGGAAATTATGTGTTTCAAACACTCCCAGCACTTCATCCGTCGTTGACCTTGATGACTGGGACGAAGACGAAAACAGGTACAGGGAAACCTCTCTGTTAAGCGCCTCCATATAAACAAGAAAGGAAAAAAATACTGTGTAACATGGCAAACGAAATTAGGGTTGGAAGGTTGACCTAAACTGTATTTGTGGGTTTTTTGTTTGTTTGTTTTTTTTTTTTTTTTCGTTTTTACTTTCTGTGATGGCTGACACATGTGATAGCTTACTTGTTGATGTTCTGCTGTTCACTTTCATGTCTGGACTTTTACCCTTTGTTAAATTAGGGCTCCCATTGACAGAAAGCTTAAATCCCTGAAATTAATAGGCTCTGATCATTCGATTGACTAACAATTTTGTATTTGCATTTGTACAGAGAATAAGATAGTGTTTAATGTTGAGAAATCTGTTGTATGAAAATGAACATGGATGTGCTTCGTGAAAAGGATTTTGATGTAAATGAGACAATGCTGCACAGTCAGTTTTTTTGTTTTTGTTTTTGTTTGTTTTTGTCTTTTTGCTATCCCAACCTCTGCGCCACCTCAGAGGCAGTGCACCCACGTCGCTCATTCCGACACCCCGTCCACAGCCACAGCCCGGTCAGCCCCGCCGCAGCCCCAGCACCGGCAATCCACAGGGAGCAGTCGATGTCAAGAGGCAACCCACCGGAGGAGACGCTGCACTGCTGCCGAGTCACTTCGGTGGTGTTCAGTGGCACCTGTTCTGATCTAACTTACGCAGGACACCACCAACTAAGCCCCCTACTGACGACAATAATTGCTTAGTCGCGGAGCTGGCATGAGTGAGCTCTCCCTCCGGAGGGCGCCACCATGTCCGTCCAACGACAGCCCCCATGGACTCGCCGATACCGGTGACCCCGACGAAACCAAACCAAGGCCACAGACGTGGAGAGGACATCAAAATTGAGGTCACCATGAGAGCAGGGCATGAAGGGCCACAGAATTTAGAGACATTTTTTTTTAATGCTGATCGATGAGAATGAGGATGATTAAGATGATGCTACGGATTTCCATTTCGGTCTGAGACTACATGACAGGGCTGTACTCTACGCTTCCTTTCATAATATAGCCCGGTGTCAACCAGGCCCGAGAGATACAGGCACCTGCAGTGTTAGTCAGGAAATTTGAGCAACACTCTCAGAAACGCATCCATTAAGTGGATGAAACTCGACTGTGTGGTCCCAGTCTTCCCAACTGAGTCCGCAGCAAACTCAACTCTGGGTAGGAGCCGGTCGGGGCAGAAAAACCCACATGACTCTGATGGGATTCGAACGCTGCACAGTCAGTTTGTAACAAAGCTTACAAGCTTTCTTCTTGATTTTTAAAAAAATTTTGTCTACCATAAGTTACAAATCAAGGATTGAAACAGTAAAGAACTTGGTTCAGTTTGAACAAAATTTGTCTGTCAGTTTGATGAACTCTGTGGGTTTCAGCCTACAGTCAACAGAAGATGTCAGTGTCATCAGGTCTCCTTCGCCTCCAGTTCCTCCCCCTCCACCGACTCGCTTCCCTTCTAAACGCAGACGGGTCAGCAAGGCCATGAAAGATGCTTTCAAGTAGGTGTATGTACGTGCATGTATGCATAGTGGGTTTACATATTGGTTGTGTGTTCATGAGTGTATTTGACCAAATGTCCAAAGGTGGGCTCAGGAGCATTGAAAATTTTTGGATGATGATAAACTCTGATCAAAACATCTGGTCTGAATGAAATATGTCTAAATGCATGAAAGAATAGCTAGATACATAACAGAAATAAGTTCAGACCAGAGCATCCATTGAATATTGGTCTATGTACATGTGAGTTATAGCAAGAGCCAAATTAACACCCTTTGAAAGAAGACACCTACAAACTGCAGATTTTTGACATGTTTTCCTATGTAACAGCAGAATAGAGTATCTTACAAATGTATGTGCATAATATCCAAAGATTGTTTGATAATCCTGTGACAATTTTGTGAACCTTGCTTCATTATTTTCAACTAATTATTCTCAAAATCTGAGTGTTGTGTGTAAGATGTGTCGTAAACAATCTATCCAAAGTTTAAACCAAGTATGTACCAAGCTTTGCTTTCAGATTTATGGAAGTTGATTGTGATTCATCATTCAAAGACATTTTTTTGTTGTAAAAACTTCAAGTCTAACTTAATTATACTGTTTTACACAGTTTTATTCATGTTTTTCCAAACCACAGAAGGTTTGTCATAAACATCTTATGTACAATATAGTACTGAATATCTTTTATACCAAATAAAACCTGGATTTTAATCATTTTCTTCCATTTCAGTTTAACAAGAGACATATTCTGTATTATCAGTCGTCTACAAAACTCTGTGTTTTTTTCTGACAAGAGTTTGTAAAGTGTCAGTTATTTTTTTGTCATCTCATGTTCTACATTTCTCCCCCATGAATCTGTGAACTTATACATTCTGATTAGTCAGTATAGTGATAATAGCATAAATGTCGCTAGCTTCTTCTAGTGTAAGTATTCTTGACGTGTAGTGTCAAAGTCATTTTTGTACATGTGGCTCTGAATCTTTGCATGTGTACTTGTGTGTTTTTATCACTGTATGTCTCATGCGCATCTTTTTTGAGTTTGTGTACGTGTCTGTTGTATGTGTATCACTATTTATGGGCATGTCTGGTACGTGTGTTTGTGTGTCTGACAGTGCATGTATGTTTATTGTACACATGCATGCATGTGTGTGAGTATGCTTGTGTGTGTGTAAAAGAAATTCAAGAATTTGCACAGGATATCAGACAGCATGGTATAGAAAAAAAGTTCAGAGATTCAAAGCACATTCATGTGCACATAGGAACACTTATGAGGGTTGGAAAGTAAGCCCGTGCCCAAGTATGAAGGAAAGGCGTCAAGAGTCTGTTCACCTGTTATTTTTCAACATAGTCCCCTCTCAAGGCCACACAGCGCTCCCAAAGCTTCTGCTGCATCTGGATCCTTTCGCGGAAGAAGGTTCTATGTTAGGACCATAGGAACGCCTCTGTAGCCTCCATCACTTCATTATCTGTGCTGAATCTGATTCCAGCAAGGTGTTTCTTCAGAAACGAGAACAGGTAGTAATCGGAGGGGGCCAGGTCTGGCGAATGTGGGGGTGTTGGAGCAGTTCGTATCCAGTTACGAATGGTTGCCATGGCAATATTGCAGCGGTGAGCAGGTGTGTTATCCTGAAGGTAGAGAACGCCTCTGTTCAACTTTCCAGGGCGTTTCTCGATGATAGCTGCTCGCAATTGCTGCAGTAGATTAGAGTAATATTCTCCCGTCACAGTGTGCCCGTGTTCAAGAAAGTCAATCAACAGGATCCCATCGGCATCCCAGAAAGCTGATGTCATGACCTTGCCCGCCGTATTAGTGACCCTGGCTTTCTTGGGAGGGGGAGAGTCCATGTGTTTCCACTGCTTTGACATTCTTTTTGTTTCTAGCGTAAAGTGATGGCACCAGGTCTCATCCATGGTAACCAACCTCTGGAGAAAAGCCTTCTTGGATCAGTGTTAATTAACATGCGACAGTTGTCCGCCGACATCTTACATGCTCTTATCCCCCCTAGGAACCTTCAGTGCGTCTCGATAGTAGGGTCCTATCTTCATCATGTCCTGTCACCATGGTTGAATTACAATGTTCTCAATGCACTGTGATCAGCTGCAGGCAGTCATCTTTCTTCCCTCTAATTCAGCAGTCCATTCTTAACCATTGAGTAAGAAGGGGCAGACTCACCGCATGTTTTCTCATATAGGAGGCTTTGGGGACAAGCCTTTTTGCCAGAGGAAATATATCACGGCTCTGTTCTGGAGGTTCTCCATCTTGACGCAAAGAGGGAAGGTTGGTCACTCCGCTGGCCTGTTACGTCAAAACTAGCATGACGTCAGACTTCAAATTTTGTACGTCATCTTTTAAAGGCAGGTGCAATTGTGCACCAAATTGAACTGATGTAGCCCAACTCCTTCGTGGTTGGGCTACGGACTTAGTTTCCAACCCTCGTACCAGTGCTTGTGTGCCCATACATGCACCCCATTAAAGTATGTTAAAGGTAGTTTACAGTTTCTTAGCCTAGTGGTAGGGGCGCTGTGTTTTGTTTGGAACTGAGTATCATCATTTTATTGCTCGTTTCAGAGCCATAGACTCCATCAAAGGAGAACTGAGGAAAGGAATCCAGACATCGCCACAGACCCCCCTGTGGTGATAGTGGACAGTCCTGTGCAGAACGACTCCCAGCTGGTGCGTGTGCATCACATCAACGACATCCACCGTTTTCCATGTCCAAGGTAATCTGTCATTTCGTTACGACAAAAGGTTGTGTTTGTCTGTGACTGTCAGTTCACTGTTTTGTGTTGTTTACTCTCTCTTGTCAGAATCATGTTTTGTCAAGTTTTGTGGCCAACGCTATTACTAAGACAACTGGGGAAAGTGTCTTATGCTTCCAGCCCAAGCGTAGAACTACATCCACATTGTTCCATTCAGTTGCCAAAGATTACCACAAGATGTCAGGTTTTTGCCCCGCTATTACCTTTTCTGTCTAACACTGTCATGTGTAAGTCTTCCACCCTTTGGTTTACACTAACCTCTGTAGCAGCACTGCTGGGCCTTGTTCCACTCTTACCTCTGTATTAAACTATATCAAACTTTTCTCCAAGTATCCTTTTGTTCTTTACCTGACCATGGCTTACCAAGGACCATGTGTGCCCCATGTATCCTTCCGCTGGAATGCCTCTCTCCGCCACTCGTGGCACGTCGGAGGATGCATCTGTCACTGGCTGCTCTCTGTTTCTCCGGAGAGACTGAAAAGAGGCCCCTGTAATGGTTCAGGAGTTGTTACTTTTCGGGCTGTACTGCATCACACCCCTTGAGAGCTGTCATCTGGTGCGTGAGGAGAGAGACGTCGATGCTGTAGTGTTGTTAGTCACAGTCAGTGAGGCATAAGGCCAGTCTGCCCCTTCTCCCCCCCTCCCCCCCCCCCCCCCCCACCCATCTGACTGCTGCTTTCTCGGCATCTCTCTGAGTGATACTACATGCTAGTGGATTTTTTTGTGCATCCGCTGTAAGGGTCTGGTGGAATATATACCAAAGTTTTGCCGCGTCTTACGGAAACAGAAATTGTGTCAAAGGTTGTCTGTTCATTTCACTAATTACTACATTCTATTCCAGTTGATCAAAGTTCAACAGACTGTAAAGGGAATCTTGGAACCATTGTCCAAGTACAATGCATTGTGAAATATTGTTTGTATTAACAGCAGGATGTGGATTAGAAAAAAAAAAAACAAATATGATATAAAAAACATATTCTTTTAGAGTGTTGGGACTTGCACGATGTGAGACACAAACATTTACAGCAGATTCATGAAACCTTGTTCAGAGACGTTCCGCCTGACGCCGATCTTTGAGTTCTTGAAAGAGATTAACATTTTTCATCGGATCTGAGGTTTTACAGTGGAAAGTTTTTTTAACAAACTTTTGGATGGGTTTTTAGAAGATGGTTTTTAAAGAATTGTTTGAATGAAAGATTGTGAGTTGATTTTAACGTGTTGACAGCCCTGATATGGCCTTTTTCGGTCGGCTGGGCTATAAGCAACATTATCTTATCTTATCTTATCTTTCGTGTAGGAAAATGGTATGAGGAATGTGATTTATTTTTTTAACTCTTGAATAATGTGTTTTTGTCAACCTGTATTATTTTGGTCTTTATGAAAAGCAAGTTGATATTTGACTTTCTTTGTGGTTTTTTTTGTGTGAGTGCTAATTTTGTACATATGTATATACCATTGATACACTGTTTGGCTTATTGGAGTTGGGGTTCTTTTCCTTTCTTTCTTTCTTTTTAACGTGAAGGACTCCTTTGTGTTGTGAAGATTAGTATTCTTAAAAAACTACAAATACTGGTTTCGCAATGGAACTACAGACTGTGGTAATAGTTTTGATATTGATAGTAAACCTCATGATCTGTAATGTTTGTATATATTTGATTTCCCAAGTGAGTTCAGGTAAACAACATGTACTTTTTTTTGCATGTCTATTTTCAGAGTGACATGTTCTACAGCTTGCAGACACAGATGGCTGATGTGCTTGGTGTGCGAGTGGAGCAGATAGGGTTGTACCTCAACGACAGTCGGTTGGCATCCTCCGACACGCCTCTGTCCATACGACTCCATCTGGTTGATATCAAAGGTCGGTCTGTCAAAAAGCATTGAGTACCATGTTGTTTTGCTTTTGTGTGTTGAAAGTGCCTGATTCACTGGTTTCTACGTTTTCCATGAAGTTGGAGTATGGCCACCTAAATGGCGGGATAAAAAAAAACGGTCATGCACACAAAACTCCATCCCCTTTGTTGGGTAGATGGGATTAATGTTTGGATGTCTTTACAGTGAGCGTCTGCAGGAGTATCAGCCTGCATATGCAGAAGAAGAAAAAGAACACAACTGTTTTCTACAACTGGGATTTCATTTTGTATGCTTCATCGGGTGTTATGGATATATTTGCGTTTCTGTGACTTGCTGAGCATAGCCATGGATTAGAGGATTTTGGTCTTGGTGTTGTTTAATATTCTGCAAAATATGTACACATGAAGAGAGTTAAGGCAGCAGTAGGTCTGTAAGCTGATCATCAAGGATCTTCACCTGCTGCCCACAGGCCTATAGATCTTTAGAGCTGAGGTCTGGGAAAAGAATCACACTGCTGTCATGTCCTACACTTTGTGACTGTACTTTGTGTCACTGTTGGGATGTGGTTTTATTGGACGCTTTGAAGTTGGTCGCTTGTTTTTATGTAGTTGTGTGTTTGAAAACTGTGGGATTGTGTGTGTGTGTGTGTGTGTGTGGTGTGTGTGTGTGTGTGTGTGTGTGTGTGTGTGTGTGTGTGAAAATGGCATCAAAAAGATAAGACACTTTTCTTTTCCGTGGGAGGTATTTATTTAGTTTTGCAAACTTAAAGAACTTCCTTGGGGTACTAGTATGACTCAGCCTTTGCTTTCTGATGTTGTTGTGTGAGCTGCATTAGTTAAGGCATTTAACACAATGAAATAGATAAAAGTAATACCATAAAACTGCAGGCTTCCAGCTTTATTGGACGGAAAGACCAATTTAGTTTGAATCGGCTTCCTTTTTGATATGAACAAGAAACACATCTGGGTTCCCCATCCCTTTTCTCTACCCCTCCCAAATTTTGTCTGGTTTTGCTCAGCGGACTTTAATGGAGCCAAGTGTCCAGAGATCAAATCCAGAAAAGTAACCATGTATAAAAACAAATATCTTTCTTACCCCCTCCCATCTCTCTCAGTTTCTCTGTAATTTTTTCCCTCTTGTTTCTCTTCTGTCCCCTGATGCTTTTGTTCATCTGTGTGTGTTTTTTTTAATCATCCTTTTCATTCTGCATTTTCCTGCTTTCTTTTTCCTGTTTTGTCAAGATAACTTTAAGATATATGAGTTTCCAGCATGTTACACTGATTAGTTCACAAAAGCAAGGTCTTGCATGTTTAAAACCCTCAAACCAGTATGAGAGAGAGAGAGAGAGAGAGAGAGAGAGAGAGAGAGAGAGAGAGAGAGAGAGAGAAGAGAGAAGATTATGTGTGCATGGAAGTAAATATCTCCACATATGAAAACACCATGGTGTGCATTTAATTTTTTTTGTCAGAGCTGTTTGCTTGCATGTGTGCAAAAACCTCATTAATTTTCTGCTGGATTTAAGTCAAAAGATAAGAAGATGTGGAAAAAAAACACACCCAAACTGAATAGTTTCTACGTTTCTTCATGCCAAGTGTGAAATTATGTTGCTAACATTTTCTTCAACTGTTGGGCATTGCAGTGTGCCATATCTTGGTGCCGAAGCAAGGCGACAGCGATGAGGAGAGACTTACAGCACAGACAACATTAAGGTGCAGATGCAGTGCCGCAACAGCAGGCAAAAGACCAGCATGTTCGTTAAGAAGGTAAATAAAGTCGTTGCTTCCTGTTAAATGATGAACGTAGTCATTACTTCTCTTTGGGAGCCGGAATAGCTCAGTTGGTAGAGCGCCTGACTCGTAATCTTGGTGATCACGGGTTGCGGGTTCGAATCTCTGCCGGGGCGTTTCGGTACAGGGGGATTTTTCCCTCGGAGTTAACATTAGTTCTGACTCCATTTCCCATACAGTCCTTCGAATGAGACTATAAACCGAGGTTCCGTGTGTGAACGCACGCATAATATCTTGCACACACGTAAAATCCCATCACCAACTTTCGGAAGAGTAGGCCAGTTTGGCCGTTGGTATGGATGACACGTTACACACAGCATGCACCCTGCGTAAGAAATGGAAAAAAAAAAAAAGAATGAAGGAAGTAAAGAAACTGAGTGAACGATATTGACTGGATGACACGGGAAACGACTGAATGAAGCGCCAGCTGGCAGCTCTTCAGTCGGCACTACCCAGGTAGGCAGCCGTTGTGTAAACGAGTGTTGATGAATTAAGTGCAAATGGTGGATGTAAGCGCATTGAGTTGTGTAACAAGAAATGCGCTATATAAGTATTATACATTATTATTTTATTAAATGTTGTTGAGAGTTTCAGTTTTAGTTTCTGGGCTATTTGGTGGAATGTTATGTGTGTTAATCTGATGATTTTATGAAATTATTTTGTTTTCATCATGTTTATGTTAATCTGATGATTTTATGAAATTATTTTGTTTTCATCATGTTTATGTCACTGTTTTCCTTTTAAAGAACTGGCATGGCTTGATGAACATTTGTTTCATATTTGAATCAGATCTCAGCAGGTGTAGGGAATGATACTGTTAGCCAGAAGAAAAAGCACTACGCCTGTGAGAGTGACTGATGGACTCCTGCAGTTAAGAGTGTGGAATAAGGCTTACTTTTGGATGCTATGTTGTTTTTCTTTTCATCTGATAAGTAACAAAGTGGAATCAGTCTCAGCTGAAACTGATTGTGAAGGCACAAATTAAAAAAAAAACACAGATGGCAAAGGTCGTATTATGATGTGACACTGATGAATGCTGTGTAAGCTGGAGACAATGTAAACAAGTCCTTAAACAATTGCTTATTGTTTTTTTTGTTGTTAAGCATCAGCCACTGACTGAATATTCACAGAGCACTTTAAAAAGAAAAGAAAAGCAGAAATGGAAATCCAGTTCATGGTTCTCGTCGGTGAAAATAAAATCACGTTTTTCTTTGTCTTTCCACAGTTTCTTCCCTTGAAGTTCATGATGGAGAAGTATGCCCAGAAGCAAGGGAAGCCACTGGAGGCCTTGCAGTTTCACTTTGATGGCGAGCTGTTGCAACCAGAGATGATGCCGAATGATGTCGAACTGGACGATGATGACACCATTGATATAGTGGAAATGAAGTGAGTGTCCATGGACCTCTAGTCACCAGTGGTTGACATGTTGTCAATGGCACTGCTGTC
>CM065739.1:27619276-27621776 GCA_033310375.1 Conus canariensis
CTCTATGTGTGGCTAATGCGCACTGGACACCTGCAAAGGGAAGAGAGCAATCCCAATCCCAAATCATTCTGCCCTGCAGTCTCCTCCTCTTTCCTTTTCCCCACAGCTCACTGCTCACGGCGACCACCGGTGCAACAGTTCCTGTTCCGGAAGCATTCTGACTCCTGACCAGCGCTACTGTCTGTGCCTAATACACAATGCACATCTGCAGCCACTGTCTGTGCCTAATACACAATGGACATATGCAGCTACTGTCTGTGCCTAATACACAATGCACATCTGCAGCTACTGTCTGTGCCAAATACACAATGGACATATGTAGCTACTGTCTGTGCCTAATACACAATGCACATCTGCAGCTACTGTCTGTGCCTAATACACAATGCACATCTGCAGCTACTGTCTGTGCCTAATACACAATGCACATCTGCAGCTACTGTCTGTGCCTAATACACAATGGACATATGTAGCTACTGTCTGTGTCTGATACACAATGCACATCTGCAGCTACTGTCTGTGCCTGATACATAATGCACATCTGTAGCTACTGTCTGTGCCTGATACACAATGCACATCCGCAGCTACTGTCTGTGCCTAATACACAATGCACATCTGCAGCTACTGTCTGTGCTTAATACACAATGCACCTCTGCAGCTACTGTCTATGCGTAATACACAGTGCACATCTGCAGCTACTGTCTGTGCCTAATACACAATGTACCTCTGCAGCTACTGTCTGTGCGTAATACACAGTGCACCTCTGCAGCTACTGTCTGTGCCTAATACACAATGTACCTCTGCAGCTACTGTCTGTGCCTAATACACAATGCACATCTGCAGCTACTGTCTGTGCCTGATACACAATGCACCTCTGCAGCTACTCTCTGTGCCTAATACACAATGCACATCTGCAGCTACTGTCTGTGCCTAATACACAATGCACATCTGCAGCTACTGTCTGTGCCTAATGTACAATAGACATCTGCAGCTACTGTCTGTGCCTGATACACAATGGACATCTGCAGCTACTGTCTGTGCTTGATACACAATGGACATCTGCAGCTACTGTCTGTGCCTAATGCACAATGCACATCTGCAGCTATTGTCTGTGCCTAATACACAATGCACCTCTGCAGCAACTGTCTGTGCCTAATACACAATGCACCTCCGCAGCTACTGTCTGTGCCTAATACACAATGCACATCTGCATCTACTGTCTGTGCCTAATGTACAATAGACATCTGCAGCTATTGTCTGTGCCTAATGTACAATGGACATCTGCAGCTATTGTCTGTGCCTGATACACAATGCACATCTGCAGCTACTGTCTGTGCCTAATGTACAATGGACATCTGCAGCTACTGTCTGTGCCTGATACACAGTGCACATCTGCAGCTACTGTCTGTGCCTAATACACAATGCACATCTGCGGCTACTGTCTGTGCGTGATACACAATGCACATCTGCAGCTACTGTCTGTGCCTAATACACAATGCACATATGCAGCTACTGTCTGTGCCTGATACACAATGCACATCTGCAGTTACTGTCTGTGCCTAATACACAATGCACATCTGCAGCTACTGTCTGTGCCTAATACACAATGCACATCTGCAGCTACTGTCTGTGCCTGATACACAATGAACATCTGCAGCTACTGTCTGTGCCTAATACACAATGCACATATGCAGCTACTGTCTGTGCCTGATACACAGTGCACATCTGCAGCTACTGTCTGTGCCTAATACACAATGCACATCTGCAGATACTGTCTGTGCCTGATACACAATGGACATCTGCAGCTACTGTCTGTGCTTGATACACAATGGACATCTGCAGCTACTGTCTGTGCCTAATGCACAATGCACATCTGCAGCTATTGTCTGTGCCTAATACACAATGCACCTCTGCAGCAACTGTCTGTGCCTAATACACAATGCACCTCCGCAGCTACTGTCTGTGCCTAATACACAATGCACATCTGCATCTACTGTCTGTGCCTAATGTACAATAGACATCTGCAGCTATTGTCTGTGCCTAATGTACAAGGGACATCTGCAGCTATTGTCTGTGCCTGATACACAATGCACATCTGCAGCTACTGTCTGTGCCTAATGTACAATGGACATCTGCAGCTACTGTCTGTGCCTGATACACAGTGCACATCTGCAGCTACTGTCTGTGCCTAATACACAATGCACATCTGCGGCTACTGTCTGTGCGTGATACACAATGCACATCTGCAGCTACTGTCTGTGCCTAATACACAATGCACATCTGCAGCTACTGTCTGTGCCTGATACACAATGCACATCTGCAGTTACTGTCTGTGCCTAATACACAATGCACATCTGCAGCTACTGTCTGTGCCTAATACACAATGCACATCTGCAGCTACTGTCTGTGCCTGATACACAATGAACATCTGCAGCTACTGTCTGTGCCTAATACACAATGCACATGTGCAGCTACTGTCTGTGCCTGATACACAGTGCACATC
>CM065739.1:27626776-27636776 GCA_033310375.1 Conus canariensis
CTGGAACGGAACGGGGACCGGTAAATGTCACCACAGTGATTCACCAGCAGTGACGTCACTCCGCCGGTGAGTTGTCTCACGACGGCCATATATACATCGATAACTTCTTGCTGCCTGCTGTTCTGAGACTGGGGAAGAATGCTCCTGGAGGTGTCTGGAGAGCCGGAGTCAGCTCCATGGAAGTGATGCCTTTGAGAAAGGGCATGGGAAATAAGACGTAAAAAAAAATCCGATTCGTGGGGCAGGATATATCCGAATGTGGGGCGGGCGACTCGACTAAACCAGTTAGAAACAATGCGGATCAGATGTCTGTTTTCAATGAGTATTCAGACTACTGTGTAAAAGCACTGAGATCCACGTTGATTTTTTTTCTGGGTGGACAATTTCATCTATCACTGCATGGATGTCAACAAAACCAGAACACTATGGCGTGCAACCAAATGCCTACCTTTACGTTGGAAGCCAGGGAATTCACCCAACTCTTGTCTCTCAAATGACAGTTTAGCAAGACTGGACAAGGCAAGACAAGGCAATGGAAGACCAGGCCACGCCAGGCAAGACATTTAAGTTAAAAGCAAAAATTGGGCAAAGCGGCCACCGTGCAATTTATGGCAGTGTGTAACAGTCACACTAAAACTCGTAGAATTCCAACTCTTCAGAAATCCGTACTTTTTTATCTTAAGATCGAAGCTAAATCCGAATGGAATCATTTATGCATTATTGTTCAGACTGGGAGGAGGTTATACGTTTTAACAGAAAAAAAGACAGAAAAAGAAAAGGTAAACTTGCCGCGGACCTTAGATAGGAAAAGTTCGCGGATTTTTCACATGATATGTATGACGTACGGAAGAATGTAGATAACAAAACTGCGATAGCAAGGGGATGTAAAATTGTACCTTGACCTGTGGTCGTTTGCTGTTACCGCAAAACAGAGCACTTGCAGGGCAGTCTAAAGCTTAGAGATCTTTACATTCTATGAGTCATAATCTGACCATGCAGTCACAAGAGAAAAAAGCGTGACACTGACGGTTTAAGCGGACACTGTGAATTATGACATTATAGCCGGTGTTCGAAAATCTGTAAGGGAGGTCATCTGCGTTATACCTCAGCAAAGTCCTCTGTTGTGTTCATGGGGCAGATGTCGCTGGTTGGCATGCCCAAAGCAGTTTTGCCCCATCAGTCAGCCAAACAGTTCTATCAGAGAGTGACAATGCAAAAACATGACGGTGAAACGGCGCGCCTGCAACGCAGACAGTCAATGTCCCGAACGTTATCCTGGCGTGCGCTTTAAATCAAATATTTCACTCTCTGTATGTATTTCTTTGGCCCATACATTGAAAACAGTAACTCTGTTTGCACAGGAACAGGTCCTGTTAAATCAACAGCAGCAACAAAACAAAACATACAGGTAAGCGTAGCCGGTTTGTACTCTTGCATTTATAGCGCCAAATGGTCAGCAGCATTATCTCATGTCAGATGAGACAATAAATGGCGGCCACTTGGGCCGGGAGTTTTTTTTCTTGTGCTTCAAACAGAGCTAACAGAAAGGATCGCCACGTAGGATCCATTATGTATCCAAAAGGTGTTAGGACAGCCAATAGTCGGCGTGCTACAGGGAAAGTGACTTCAGGTTCCGCACAGATATTCAGTCTGCCATCGAAAGCAAAAGTTATTTACGCTTAATTTCAACTTATGACGTGGACGTGGTGGATTGGGGGGTAAGGGGGGTGCGGGGGTAGGGGTAGGGAACGGGAAATTGACTCCAGTTTCTACAGAGACACTCGGTTTGTTGTTAAAAATAAAAGCTATTTACTCTTTGTTTCGACTTTCATGGGGCAGGTGTGGTGGACTGGAGAGGGGGGGGGGGGGGGGGGGTAGGACAAAGGACAGGAAATGGAAGGGAAGGGGTGGGAAAGGCTGGGGAAGGGCATTGGGAGGGGGGGGGGAGAGCAAAGGTGGATAGGTTCCAATTGCAGAGTCTACAGCAATTCAAAATGTTAAGAACCTCCGTGGGTTGGCATGTTTAACGGAAATTTAATTCCGGTTCTCCAAAGGCACACAGTTTGCCTTTGAAATGGAAAACTGCTAGTGCTTAATTTCAGCATGCACCGGGCTGGGGGTGGGGGGTGGGGGGGGGCGGACGAAAGGGAGTGTGGGATCAAACAGGGAGGGGACGGAGAAAGGGAGGGGGAGGGGGCTTGTTGCGCGGCTTAGAAGGCGACAGAGTTTCCCTTCCCTACAGTAACAAAAAAGAAAGAAAGAAAAAGCGAAAAGAAAAGAACATAAAGAAAGGAAGGAAGGAAGAAATGATAAATGGATAGACCTACTGAAACACATGATAAATAACATCGGTATATCCAGCACAAACCGAACAACAAGGTGATCGTATCATTTCACACGTTGTACATTTGGTGTGTCTAAAAACACTTCGAAGTACCGCTTTTCTTCTTACTTCACTGTCAAAACTCATATTACCACCAGATTGTTTTTGATGGAGAAAAAAACATATTGCCTCTAAAGAGAAATCCGCAAGTCTTGAGTAGTTGTTATTTAACATTTCTTTTTCCAACACTTGACAAGTGGAAAGAAAGAGGATAGAAAACTCTACCTTGAGTATAGCGTGGTTCTGATAGGGTCTAATTAAAACGTCATTATATCATCATAAACATGCTTGGTGCGCGCATGCATGAATGCTCCCGTTCGGGTGTGTGTAGGGGAGTGGGGCAGAGGGCAGAGGGGGATGCATGTGGACAGAGCTTACAGTTTACACACATTTGCAAATATTATAAATGGTATAATCGGATAAAGAAGTATTAATACATCAGGTCAGAAATTCTCCTCTGCTCATAATAGCCATGTAATCCAACTCTACCTGCAGCATGTGGGGAGGAAAACTCACAAAAAGATTTCAGCTTGGAAAGGGATGGCTTCTGCCAGGTTTGATCTGTCCAAGACTGCCGCATGAAAGAAGAGCCCAAAGAGATGACACCGGATCGGTCACAGCCCGGGTATTGTAACAATGACCACGCCATCTATGGACCTCTGCCAGGGCTTGTATGAAAAGGAAAGTACTGGTGGGAAAAGCTTGGGGTATCTGTGGAAGGAACATCACCATATTGGCAACCTGGAACATAGCAGCACCCAGGAGGATAGCAAATCTGACAGAACTGATCGAGGAATTGGACGGACACTCTTGGCACATTCTCAGTCTCTGCAAAATTAGATCGAAAAGCTTGAGTACTGACAAAAGAAGCACATATCTCATACTATTATGGTGAAGGAGACAAACGCACACGCAGAGGGGTTTTCATGTACCAAGAACATTTCGTAAATGTTGCACTGAGATGCTGTCATAGTTCCAGCCGGACCATGCCCATCCTGAGGCAAACAAAGCTATTCAGCTTCAGGATAGTGCATGTATATGCTTCCACATCACACTATAATGACGACCGAACCAAAGAATTCTATACTCAGCTTCAAACAGTCATCAACAAGGTAAACAAAAAGGATTTTCATCGTTGGACTGCTAAGGTTGGTTAAAAATTCCCAAGGAGACTGCAGTTTTCCGCGGCCCTTACTGTGTTAAGAGCACCGGTGGAGGGAGACTACGCTGGATCTGTCAGTGATGATGTCCTGGTTCACATCAGCTCTGTCAGTGAGTATGAAATATCTGATGTGGACATGACACTCTCCACACGGTCACTATCACAACCAGATAGAATGTATGGTGTTTCATAGGCATAAATTGAACCTGGCGGAGGCAAGGTCAGATTTTCATGTTGGGTCTATTCCTAATATGTCGCAGGTAGTACTGGGCTTACCACAACACTACGATCAATACTGATATAACTGTCCACAGTCAGAAGTTAGAATCTGTTAGACGATCCATTTACACGGGATCCATCATCAGCAGTGAGGCATTCAAACAAGATTTTCTCCCAAGGGCAGCAAAGACGAGAACAGCATTGTCCAGATTTAAACCTGTGTGTATGGACAAGAACACCTCTACGGAACACAAAATCTTGTGAGCACTGGCATATTCCATGTTCCTGTACGTATGCGAGAAATGGACCCCCCCCCCCCCCACCCCCCGGCGAAGCTGGAGAGAAGGATCGAAGCTATGGAAATGAAATGTTACCGCAAGATACAAAACATCAATACCACTCCTCACAATTAAGTAAGTGCGTCTAACCATTACACAGCACATAGGACCATGCGAAGATCTACTGACATCAGTCAGGAAAATAAAACTACGTTGATACGACTGTAGCAAAATCCAATAACCTTGCTAAACCAGTCTACCAGGACACTGTTGAAGGTGGGAGACGGGTGAGGGAACTATGGGTGGGGGACGAGGGGGTGAGGGGGGGGGGATGGATTGACAACATTGCAGAATGGACGAGGAAAACATTTGCTGAGACCAAGGCCTTGGCACAAAACCGACGGAACTGAAAGAAGCAGGTGAAGTGTTTAATGAGTTCCATGGAGTTAGGGAAGAAGAAGAAGAAGAAGAAGAAGAAGAAGAAGAAGAAGAAGAAGAAGAAGAAGAAGAAAGAAGAAGAAGACGGTATCGTTGTTGAGAGCTGCATCTGGGCTGGCATGCACTGAGGTAAAACAGGCACGTGCACTTCAGGGAGCAGACCTGGGCTGGCATACACTGAGGTAAAACAGGCACGTGCACTTCAGGAAGCAGACCTGGGCTGGCATACACTGAGGTAAAACAGGCACGTGCACTTCAGGGAGCAGACCTGGGCTGACATACACTGAGGTAAAACAGGCACGTGCACTTCAGGGAGCAGACCTGGGCTGACATACACTGGAGGTAAAACAGGCACGTGCACTTCAGGGAGCAGACCTTGGTAGTTGCCACGACCTTGTGAGGATGGACTTCAAAACTGGTTGCAGGAAAACAAGAGAGTAAAGAATAACAAGGCAATGAAGGACATCGGGAGAGTGAAGAACAGCCGTCTCAAATTCACTTTTGACAGATAAAGACCTGACATCGTTAAGCAACTCCAAACACAAATTAGCAGAGAATGATATCACTAAAAGTGTTGAAGTCTTTACAGACAGTTTCAACTAAGTAATGACTAAAACAGCAACACAGGTCATAAGGATAAGCTGATGGAAGTTCCAGCCGTGGATCACAAGCAATACTATGGACATGCGTGACACCGGAAGGAATCCTAATACCACACAACTCGCCGTAGTAGGAATAGAGAATGCTTTAAACGAGAGGTTCTGTTGAGATATATAAAATGCAAAGGAATCCTTGATCAGAAGAAGAAGAAGAAGAAAAAAAAAAACAGTCCCGACACATTTAGGTAAACCTGTACAATAGTGACACAAAGAAAGCTTTTACGCTTGCAAAGGATTTTACCAAACAAAAGCAAAACAAAGTTTGAACTGTTCAGGACAATTTTTGCAACGGTCTCACACCAGAATAAGACATAATAAAAAAAAATGAACTGAACATTGCTATGAACTTTACATGAAAACAGACCGCCCCCCCCCCCCCCCAAAAAAAAAAAAAAAAAAAAGAAAAAAAAAAAAAGAAAAAAGAAAGAAAGAAAGACCCAAGTGCACGAACAGTAGAGGATTCATCA
The DNA here is from genome assembly GCA_033310375.1 of Conus canariensis. Classification (NCBI taxonomy): domain Eukaryota; kingdom Metazoa; phylum Mollusca; class Gastropoda; order Neogastropoda; family Conidae; genus Conus; species Conus canariensis. Next base: position 27,632,383 of record CM065739.1, read on the forward strand.
AACGAGAATGGCTTTCCAATACTCTGTGAAGGAGTTACATAGAAGCAGTGAAGTCGCTGAAACCTGAAAAGGCTGCAGCCATGGACAACACTCTGCATAACACTACAGAATGGATAGGAAAGACAGGCTACTTGCAGACACCCAGGCTTTGCCACACAATCGGCCTGGTAAACTGTTCTTCAGTGCGGCGTCTCAATGCCTCTTCACAGAGTTAAGAGAAAAAAGGAGAGGGAGAAATAGTACAAGAAAAAGAAGAAGAGGAAAAGAAAAAGAACATGTTGTCATAAATTGATAGATTCTGTGCGCTCTTCAGTCATCGTTTCCAAGGAAACGAGTGTGTCCACACACACACACACACACACACACACACACACACACACACACACACACACACACACACACACACAAAGCGCACGCGTACATGCGCGGGCGCACACTCACACACGCATGCGCGCACATGGTTTCAGACTCGCTTCGTTTTGCACGAAGTAAAAATGGTTCACCTTGTACCTAAATGCCTGATACAAATCATTACTGAAGAGTGCATAGTAGCATAATTCGGCCACCTTCCAAACTCAAAATATGTTTGTAACCAATAATCTTTCCATGTGCCTACTTGTGAACATGCGTGTGTGCCTTTATCTATGTGTTTATTTATTTATTCATTTATTCATTTATTATCTATTTATTTACTTATCTATTCTCTCAGCAGTCTAAACTAATATTTCGATGGCTGACTGCTTTATTTGTCGTTGTCCTTGGAAATAGTTGTCCATTCGATACCCCCAGCCACTAAACAGATTATTAACTCTGGTAAAGCCCGTCAGTATTTCACAACTGACAGCCACCTCAGGGCTCTTATTTTGTGCGTTTTTCATGTCCGTCATTTGTAACGTAAGAAAAACAATTTTGACGACCACTCATCTGTCTGAGTCATTCTGTGCACCAAACAGACGTTGCTTTGTATTGTGTCTTTTTGTGTGATCATTTGTATTCTGGTTTGTTGTCAGCAACGCCACAGAAATATTTCGTCTTCTCGTCATGATATTGATACTAGTGCTAATGATTACGCAAGAGAGATAACACATTTGAAAGTTAGCTTACAACATCTATCGACGCTTCACAAGTAGTTGCATGCTGCAAACCAAGTTTCTGTATTCTTAATTTGCAAATATTTGACTCATCTCAGCAAAACGATCAACACATTTCTGACTGAGAACTTTTTTTTTCTTTTTCTTTTTTTTCTTTTTTTTTCATTTTGTTTAAGGTTCAGAAGTCGTCTGAATGCAAAAAAACTTGTTGCATCAAACATCGTGCATGAGCAAGAGTATGCAAGAAGAAAACAAAATCATGTACGTGCAGAATTTAACCATGTTCAAGCTGTAAAGACACAATTATTTCTCAGGTATGCTTACAAACATTCCAGAAAAAAAAAAGACTGACAGGGTTCTTAGCCAACACTATGGGGAATAATTCTCTCTCTCTCTCTCTCTCTCTCTCTCTCTCTCTCTCTCTCTCTCTCTCTCTCTCTCTCTCACACACACACACACACACACACACACACACACACACACACACACACACACACACACACACACACCTTTTCACCCCCACCCCTCTAAAGTATGCACTGCCCGTGCTTGGTTCAACCTCACTCACAAGCATCCCATCCTAATATTCACCCAACAGTAAAACAGTGCACGAGAAGCCCCTAGAAGCACGGGAGGAAGGGAGCGTGGGGGGAGGGGGGGCAAGAACCGCTCTCTTTCCGATCTTTTCGTCAAAAGGACTCACCGGATGGCAAGAAAGGGTGGGGGGGGGGGGGCTGGCAGAGTTACCGGGATGAAAAAAAAAATGGGGGGGGGGGGAGGGCGGGAGGGGGGAGGGGGCAGAAAGATGAAGGGGAGGGGTAATCGGATTGGATTCAACAGACCATTACCATATCACGCGTCATACAGGTTTTATTTGCACTATAAAAATAAACCTAATTTACTACAACTTATTTCACATTCAAGTGCACCATGCCATTTACCTTTCTTGATCCGAGACAAAACAAACAATAACATCAAATTAACATCAAATATGCAACAACAAAAAAGCAACCCCCCCCCCCCACACACACACACACACACACACACAAGCCCAACCAACAAACAGAGTCAAAAAGTCAAAAAGTCTACTACACCGCGCGCCAAACGAAGGCAACAAACAAATTACCAGACAGACTCATTGTCTGCTACATCAGCCCGGCGGCAGACCAACCCCCCTGCCCCTTTCTGTTTCTGCCTGAAGTCGCCTTCCTTTAGATTGAACAGAAAACAAACAAACAAACAAACAAACAGAAACAAACAAACAGAAACAAAACACAGATAAACACATCCTTTCGGGTAATATCACACAACTTATTAACAAAACAGAAAAAAAGCAGACACCCCCCCCCCCTCCCAAAAAAAAAAAAAAAAGCAGGACCACCCCCCTAAAAAAACAAACAAACAAACAAAAAACAAACAAACAAACAAAAACACACACACACACACATCATCCGACCCCCGGCGGTTGTGGGGGGAGGGAGTAGACATAACTTGGCCAGAACTCGTGAAAAAGACACCGAAACAGGCAATTCTCCCTAGCCATGCCAAGGCAATAACCTGGGGGGGGGGGGGGGGGGGAGGGGGGGAAACAACAAAAAAACATGTCACCAAGACTAGATTCATACACGTACACTCATAGCTGAATGTATAAAAGAAGATCACAATTACTTTCACAAACTTGCAAAAGGTGAGGGGGAAGTGGGGGTATAGGGTGGGGGCGAGGGAGGGGGGGGGGCCAGCGGGGAGGATGGGGAGGGGGGAGGAAGGGGCGCCTGGGCGGGGAATGAGGGGGGCGCAGGGGCTGGCGGGGGTTGTGCGGCACGGGGCAGGAGGGAGGGGGGGGGGGGGTTCACAACCTGGCCACTACTCCTGTTCAAGCACACCAAATACAGACCATTCTCCCTTAGAAGTGACAAGGCGATCACATGTCTAGAAGAAGAAAAAAAACATCATTGAAACAATACCAATAAAACTAAGCAAATAAAACTAAGCACAACTCTAAGCGTAAATAGATGCATGCGTACGCATGCCAACATACTATATGCATACATATACGCACATATGTCTGAAATGGATGCATGAAAGAAGCACACAATGATTTCCATAAATGTACAAAATCGGCCTCCCCATCACTTTAAGACAAAGTGGAGAAAATATGAAGGAATAAATGCATACCATTATAGGCCTGCCTGCATAGATATCAGAACATCCTCAAAAATAGTTTTCAATGTGAAAAAAAAAAGAGTGGCAGTCAAGAATCATTTTCACAAAATACTAAGTTATACAAACAGAAACAAATAGCTGTTATGACTAAAAAAAAAAAAAAAAAACGAAGAGAGAGAGAGAGAGAGAGAGAGAGAGAGAGAGAGAGAGAGAGAGAGAGATTCAAAATACAAATGATGAAGCGTTTTTCATCTCTTGTTTCTTTTTTTCTGTTCTTTATTATCTAATAAGCCCCCCCCCCCCTTCCCCCTCCTTTGGTTGACCTTTGAAAGATAGCGGGAAGGAAAGAACCGATCGAAATTGGCCTCCTAGTGGGATAATGCTTCTCTCCATCTCTCTCTCTCTCTCTCTCTCTCTCTCTCTCTCTCTCTCTCCTCTCTCTCTCTCTCTCCTCTTCACTGCCAGTCTTCTCTACCGGTAATTCTCTGACATTTAAACTCTTCCAGTTTTCGAAATTGATTTGATTTAGATGTTTAGCTGGAATTTTAATTGATAGAGGTATCCGCTATCATGAAGCTGGCAGAGTTCAGTTGTTGTGGAGCTGATGCTCAGGGGACTTAAACCGCTCGTGAGGCCGATTTTCTCTCTCTCTCTCTCTCTCTCTCTCTCTCTCTCTCTCTCTCTCTCTCTCCGTCATTTCTTTCTGTCTTTCTTCATTCCTTTCCTTCTTTCTTCCGTCTTTCTTTCTTTCTTTCTCTCTTTCTTTCTTTCTCTCTTTCTTTCTGTTTTCCTTCCTTCTTTCCTTCCTTCCTTTCTTTCTTTTTTCTTTTCTTTTCTTTTCTGTTTTTTCAGTTTTAAAAGCCTTCTGTCTGTTTAATAGTCAATGGGTTTCCGATTAAATTCAGGATGGTTAAAGCGGCGGTGGAGGAGGAGGGTGTGGCAGCGCCTTTTGCAATGTCATGCCCCAGACACAGTGAATCATTATTCGCTACGTCTAGGGCCATTAGACTGCGACACCTTACTGTTAATCATTAATTTGCGCCTCTGTCTGTCTGTCTGTCTGTCTGTCTGTCTGTCTGTCTGTCTCTCTCTCTCTCGCTCTCTCTCTCTCTCTCTCTCTCTCTCTCTCTCTCTCTCTCT
>CM065739.1:27640465-27670402 GCA_033310375.1 Conus canariensis
GAGGCTGAAGGGTCAACTTGGCTGTCGCCAAAACTGGGTGTCGGATGAAGGAGTAATATACTGATTATTAAAGGATAAACGGAATTTAAGAATAAGAAATAATAAACATAAGTAGGCTTGTTTACATCATGATCGCAGTAACTTGGAACACTCGCCCATTCCCGATGAGACGCGTTCAGGCATTCGTTCTTAATCAAAATTCTCTCTTCTCTCTCTCTCTCTCTTCTTCTCTCTCTCTCTCTCTCTCGCCGCTCTGTCTCTCTGTACCCTTTATGTTTGTTTTTGGGTGTGCTTCATGCTGTGATTAAATAAATGAATGACGCTTGAATAAAACCCCACGTGCCATGGCTTGCTTTGAATCAAGCGAGGCCGACCAATCTTGTCCTTTAACAAGCACTCATTGCCATTAAACAATTGCAGCATGGGCATCTATCTAAATTAAATGTCCAGTGAAGCTGTGGCAGAAAACACGTTTGTCGCCCGAGGAAAATGCAAATGCGGGTGGGCGAGTAGAGTTCAGAACCGAATAGGCCAACAGGCGACTCCTAAGTATACTGGCAGCACCGATCATTTCTCAGATACTTTTGAAAACGTGGTGCTTTAATTTTAGTCTTGAAATGAGCGTCTACTATTCTCACAGGCTGCGCACGAAGCCAAAATGGTTAGTATAATCCCACAGGCGTCACAGACGGTTGTTTGTACTGCAGCAGGCTTTAATAATTATAATCGATATTGTCGGGTCAGTTTACCTCCGTCTGTGAGCTCAAATTCGTTGTCTTCGCTCCGGATACTTGCTACAAAACTTCAAGGCGCCGTCATTTACACATATTGGAGGCAAGGGGGAGGGGTGGGAGTGGGGAGAATTCAACAATCGCGCTGCTTGTGCGGAAGCTACCTGGCTGGGCTTTCCCGCTAATCTGTTAAACTGGATTTGCTTCCGATTTTGATGTTTGCTACCAAATGCCTTTTCAAACACCGGGCAAGTGAAAACGTCCATGTTCTCGCGTTCTTAAAACGGCAAATGATTATCCCCATCCCACTTCCACTCGTACACATGAAGTATTTCCCCCAGTCCATTATTTACGTGACAGTCTCCTTGAAGTGTACTCGCACACTGTCCGGAGTCTTGCACATGCTCACACACACATGCGCACGCGAACACGTGCGTGCGCGTGCATTCGCAGTACATACTCGATGTCGGAATAGATAAATACTCGGGTACCTTGCGCTTGTCTTGTGCAATGGTAATAGATTGTTGCCCATAGAGAATCGGAACTTACAACCAGTAACACACTCATTTCATAATCTCCGACATATTACCTGATAACGCTTTTATACCGAAAGAGGTTAAATTGAATGATAACGCTTTTATACCGAAAGAGGTTAAATTGAATGATAACGCTTTTATACCGAAAGAGGTTAAATTGAATGATAACGCTTTATACGAAGAGGTTAATTAGATGAAACGCTTTTATACCGAAAGAGGTTAAATTGAACAATGACGCATGAAAGGATAAGCAGAATGAACCGACTCGGGCATTGCCAGCTACCAGTTGGGGGGGGGGGGGGGGGGGGGGGGGGGGGGGGGAACGTGAAGGAAATGACAGTACAGAGACTAAGCTGATAATAATGGTTGTTAACATCTGGCTTTTTGGTGGTAGCTCCGAGAGTGCAGTGTGTCTAGCTGCACTGGGAGTCTCGTATACATTTCCAATGCCCGTCTGGAGGAAACTTGTTGCAGCTGAGGCGCATAATTTTTAGATTGTTTGACTTTTTTTTCAAGTTTTCCTTCATATCTTTTTTTTTTTTTTTATAGACATTCTGATATATTTCACAGACCCCGAGTTCGTTTCTAACGGTGTGACTTCATTGAATGACCGCAACCATGATTTTTCTTTGGACATCCAAACTATCGGAACAGGAGAGGCGGGTCAGGGGTTCGTCTGACGGCTTGAGGGCGTCTGAACTGCAGCATTGGTGCGATCTCCCCCACCCCCCCACCCCCACCCCCTTCTCATCCCCACCCCCACAGTGTTTTAGTGTGTCCCCCCCAAAAAAAAAAAAGAAAAGAAAAATTGCCAGGATTTTTTTTTTTTTTTTTTTTTATAATGTGTTGTCGATTTCGCAACACTCGGATCATTTTGCTCTTCAACGACCGTTCCGGCCACCACGGTTGGTTGCATGCGGCTTCATCAGGTCCCCGTAGTGTTCCTTTATAATAAAAGAAAATTCCTTTTGTGCGCATAGTTGCAATTGGAGAAAAAAAAAAAAAAAAAAAAAATCCGGATTTTTTCCCCGGCGCTGGGCGCGGATAAAATGTCACTGTGTACAAAAGGCTTGTCGAAGCAGGCTGACGTGGACTGTAAAATCTCGTGCGTTGCGAACAAGCATTTCACCCGTCCCAACTTGTCGGCCTCAAGAAAACTATCGAACCCACTTAACCCAGATCAGACCCAATCGAACCCGGCCAATCGGACCCTAATTGGACGGCTTATTAGACTTGCTGACATGGAGGAGATATCCACAGTTATTTTAGCTCGCGATGCGGAGCTGTGGAACAGTGTATCGGCTATCTGAGGATAAACTTAAGTTCACAGTCGAATTCTAGTGATGGCGATGCTGTTTAAAAAAACAACTGGAAAATAGAAGGGATTTTCTTTTTGAATTAAACATCAATGATTTCCAGCAGCGTTATGTACGATATCTGAACATAATCTCTCTCTCTCTCTCTCTCTCTCTCTCTCCTCTCTCTCTCTCTCCACGAGAATATTCTCTCTCTCTCTCTCTCTCTCTCTCTCTCTCTCTCTCTCTCTCTCCCCCCCCCCCCTCCCGCGAGAATAGAGGAAGAAGACAATCATCGTGTACTAGGCGTAACAATTGACAATCTTTCATGGACTGCTCACATCAAAACATTACGCAAAACAGTATCCAGACAAATACATCAGTAATGCAGGATTTAGCACTTTTTTTTCTTAAATTGCGTGCCAGAAAATTATTCCTGAATGCATGGATATTCTCCTCGATCAATTACTGTTCGACGCTATTTGACTCGGCGAGCGCAAATTCAATGAAACCTCTGATCAGCAGCTACAAACGCGCCCTTAAAGCAGTTCCGAAATCATCGAGCCTCACAGAACTGGACTATATTCAAGCTGGAGTTTTTCCACTAAGGGATATGTTTACTATCAATAAAGGAATGTTCATACAAAAAAAAAAGAAGTCTGGATTAGCTCCAAAAGCTATTCAATCAAAATGTAGCTCAAACTCTTGAAATTTAACAAAACTCCAGGTTCCAATACCAAGAATTGATCCATTTAAATCAAGTCTTTGCTATTCTGGTCCTCTTCTCTGAAACTTGCTTATACAAGAGCTAAAATGCTATCGAAGCTCAGAATCTTTCAGATGAACATTGTTTACGTACAAGTTCGCACACTCGCACGAGTTATGAACATATGCAGTATATTTGATAGTATCAGTGCCCATCCAAATACATGTTTTCACAATATCATGGACAACAATTTCACTTTCCTTCACAAAGTGATTGTGGCTGTCTTTAAGTATTAGAGCCTCAAAAATACACCACTATTGTTATCGATACGCTATGTCGGTGCGTGCAAATGATTATGTAAAAGCTCTTTTCTCTTTCAAAGCATGGTAACTACACAGTGATACACATGTGTCTTGTTTACTGTTGATTCATTGATGCATTGTCGCTGTCTAATCAAAATCCGATGCAGTATCTAACATACAGTTTTGTGTAAAAAGAAATAGAAAATGTAATATCCCCCCCCCCCCCCCCCCCCTCTCTCTCTCTCTCTCTCCTTACTACTGCTTTTTTTTTCATTTCACTTGATTCGAGTTTTGGGCAAAATATCAATAGTTCAAAAAAAAAAAAAAAAAAGGAAAGGGTTATGACAGCATCCACCTGTCTCCCTCACTCTCTGTGTCTCTCACATACATACACAGACGCGCGCGTGCGCGCGCGCACTCACGCACGCACACACTGACACATTGACCCAAATTCATACACACAGACACGCGCGCGCGCGCACACATGCGTTAACACACACACGCGCGCGCGCGCGCACACACACACACACGCACACACACGCACGATGAGAAATTTAAATGTTAGATTTATAAATGTGTTGTTTCTATTGACAACTGTTTCTTGAATTGTTTATTCTACTCATGCATTGTAACCACCTCATGAAAATGTGTGCAACATGTTGATGTTATTGATGCATTGTTATATCATTATAACCCTTGCCAGTATATGTTGATAGTCTAAAAATAGGTATGCAACATTCTCTCTGTCTGTCTGTCTCTCCTAATAGGAGCTTCACTTTCTATGTGCATCCGAGTGTGTGTGTGTGTGTTGTGTGTGTGTGTGTGTGATTTTTTTCCTTATTTGTTTAGTAATTTCTCCATCTCTCTCTCTCTCTCTCTCTCTTGGTAACTAACAGGAGGGTCAGTTTCAATGTGCCTCTGTGTGTGTGCGTGCATGCGCGCGTATGTTTGCGTGTGTGTGTGTGTGTGGCGCGCGCGCGCGTGTGTGTGTGTGCGCGCGCGCGCGTGCGTGTGTGCTCTTTTGTTATTCTTTTTTGTTTGGTAATAAATTCATTTATTCTTGATTGTTGTTTCAGTGCCTTTTTTTCCTAAGCTCATGTATTCGTCAGTATTGGAGGAAAAAGCTCATCCATGTTTTCATGTATTTTTAAAGATCATTATGTTTGGATGGTTTAGCAGCTAGTCATGCTTAGCAGCTAGTCACTCTTGGTCCTTCGGCGGGGCAAAGGCCGTAATGTAAAAAAGCATACATTCGCTTATCTGTTACCCTTGGAAATAAATATCTTTCATCATCATCATCATCATCATCTCTCTCTCTCTCTCTCTCTCTCTCTCTCTCTGTTTAAAATAGAGCTAGTGTTAAAAAATAAGTAATGTAATTAGAAAGGTATATGCTTATACAATGTGCAGAAATGATGGTAGCTCATGCGTGCTGTCTGACTGCGTGTAAATAATACGGTTTTGTTCGTTCAGCTGTTAACTGGGCATTGCTTGTCTATAATTCTTGAAGAAAGCCATCCGATTGGAGATGTACCACATGTTTGATTTTTGTACTCCCAGTTCTTATAGAACAGGGAGTACTTTACAATGGGAACGAAGAAATGCTGTCTGTCTGTCCGTGGTCAAAACGTGTTCCACTCGCTCCAGACAAAACTTCTTGGCCGATCTTTCAGAAAATTTGTAGGTATGTTTAAGGATCACGGATGATGCCCGATGTTTTATTTTACCAGAATAGCCGTTACTAACGGCTATAACGGCTCAAAATGGGTTTTCTTCTTTATGGCATATCTCAGAAAGTTTATCTCGGTGACGAAATACATTATGACACATATTTGATTGTGGCGTTCTCTTGTCTATGAAAGTACTTATCTGACGGATTTAAAAATAGTTTTAGATCTAATAACTGACTGGTAGATCATGGGTATTTATTTTCATAGTAAACATGCTCTTGGCACGTACACGCGTATTCAAGATAAACTGGGAATACATTTATATGCTTTGCATCTTGTTTTCCTTTAAAGAATAAAAAAAAAAATGTCAGTGCCGGATAAAATGTCTGTAGAGCAGTTTTTTCGCTTTAAAATGCGATCTTCGTAGTCATTCGTGGAAAACGAGTTGTCAGTGAGACATGTTCCCCGACTACAACTCCTTCGTGTGATGGATGGCGTGGGTGGTGATGGCCTGCACGTAATAGCTTAAGGTATGTCTGCTGTCGGTAAATGCAAATCTGGCTGCTATATCGTGCTTGTTCATCATCCGTCCGGATAGCCATGATGTGCTGTTTATCAGAGAGATCTCGGATCAAACGCACTCGCTCTCTTTTCATATTTAAGATTTTTTCGTACTTCAAGTCCGTCTCTCTCTCTCTCTCTCTCTGATAAATGCGTCTCGTGCGCGCGACACGCACGCACGCACACACACACACACAACACACACACACACGACAACTTCTGGATGCTGCGGAAACTATTTCCGGATCAGTTATGAAAATAGCATAATTTCGGTGTTGCTTGATGAAAAGTCCCAATTATCAACTAAATGTAGACATGGCTTAGGCCTAATATGTATTTTTTTCCGTATCCGACTGGGTCCAGCTGGATCTGAGTGAGTCCGATTAGATAGATGTCTTGCACCCCAGCTTTAGTGAAGAACCATTTGGCACGCAGTACTAATCTCAGTGAAATGAGTACAATGACTTCGTTTTGCAGAAATGTTAAAATTTGTGTCGGACATGGATGAACCGAGTTGGCGCTTCCGAGATCTGTGCGTTAGGCCTATGGACCGTCAGTTTAAGAATCCGTCAGCGTCAAATTTCCAGCGGAAGGCTGTCATGGTCGCGGCCTCTGCCCCAATTTAGAGTTTGCATTCTGCCGTACGCATATGATTAGAGACGAGTCGGGACAAGATATAATCATAATCCAGTTCGGCAGTGAAGGGGTAGGCCAAAATTAAACATGAATCAATAATTAAATTAAAATATGACTTTTGATTGTTGAAGAAGACTGCGATGAGCCAGTGCGATTCGGCACGGTGATTCAGTGGAACAGTCGGCATGTTGCCGCCGTGTAAACAGCGAACATTTTTTGGCATAAAACAAACAAAAACTCTCATATGTCGGCAGTTTCACAGTCGAATCGACGAGGCTTCGTCACGCACGTGGAGAGGGACGGGAGAGAGAGAGAGAGAGAGAGAGGGGGGGGGGGGGAGGGGGGAATCATTTAAAAAAAAAAAAAAAAAGGTCTGCGCGTCAGTGTAGATTGTCACATTTCGTTGTCTAGTAAAAAGACCAGATTGTTTTTCTTGTGATTATATTCACGCATCAACAAACGATCGCTTCAGTTCCATAACAACCGTTTCTTTACTAAACAATGATCTTGTTAAAAAAAAAAAAAGATATTGTCGTGATGCAGTATGTAATAGGATATGACATCCCTCCTTTTCTTAATAAAGAACAAATCTCTTCACTTAAGGAAAATAATTTTGAATAGGTATATGTTTATCTTTAAATTTTGTTTCCCCACAAAAGCAGTTGTGTTTTTCTCCTATTTGGTTTGAATTGAATCAATTAATTGATGTAATAAATATGTCAAATTTAGTACTGACAGTACGTGAACACAATGAACAATTTAACATGTGACCTAATCTTAAATAATTATATTGGAGTTCTAACACTGTTAAAACAATTGTGATAACTTCAATGGTATTTTACTAACTACACACAAAGAACAATAACAAAATTATGCAGCTTCACTGCAAAGTTGTATTATATGGTAGGTGTCCACACAAAGTCGATCATGTTAAAGGATTTATAGTGTACTCTTCACACAGTTGTAATGTCAGTTATGGTATAAGTGTCAACACAGTCAATCCTCTTGTTAATTTATAGTACACTGTTTGGTGATAATTTTTTAAAAAATCTGTTTTAGTAATCTTGTATTATTTGTTAGCAATAAAGTCCATCAAATACTTAAAAATATTTTTCCAGTTAGTATAAACCAGATCAAGTTTACTTTTAGAGTGCAGTTTAAACTCTCAATTTAGCAAACTAATATATTTAGATAATCTAAAACTTTTATGTTTGTATAACATCACTACATTTCTTTACTTTTTTTCCACAAGTATGTAAATTGAATAGAATTTATTCAACTTTAGCAGTCGGAATTAACTGCAAGTGTGAAACTCACTGTTTTCAAATTTATTGTCCGATCTTCTCACTGGGGTTGGCGATGGTCAGTTATTTTCAGGTCTCTTCACTGCTGGAGTCTGTAGGGTTTGCTTGCCAGACTTCCTTTCTTTCACTTCCTGTTCAGGTTCTGGGTTTGTAAAGTAATTTACAGTGGGTTTTTTTTTAATTTTTATTTTCTTTCAATAAGTCAAGGTGATAGAACAACTCAAAACAAAGAAAATTATATGAAATTTATATGTCTTAATTAGGAGTGAAGTTATGAATTTTCAAATATTTGATTTTTTTTTTTTAACGACGGTCAGAATTCCACTTAAGGGCCATGTTTGAAGGAATGTAACTCGGCCATTTGGCAAGTGACATGTTTGAATTCATTTGTGATTAATGTCAGTTATGTAAAATACACAGAATTTTTTTTTTTTTTCAGACGTGAGACTCGTGTAGAGTCTGAATACCACACTTTAAAAATTCCCAAATCTCTCATTTCAACTTAGTTTTTCTTCTCATTATTGGCTTACAAAAACACGTTATGACATACCTCTGCTTTCAATTGACATAACTGATACAGGCATGTAACTTACATCAAAATGATCAGGAGAATAAGATGTAACTGATAAGAAGACATTTGAACAGGTCAACACAACTGTACACCCCATCCCCCTCCAACCCACCCCACCCTTTTACCTAACTTTTTTTGTGCAATATAAACATTATGTACATGAATTAAATATCCCTGCTTGTTCTGACCTTACGAAGACATATTATGATTGACATTTGCATCAGAAGTAATGCTCAGAAGATTTAATTAAAATGAAAAAAAAACTTGCTCTTTCTAATTAGCATACTGTTTCAAAAATTGATGGATATCCCGACGAGCACAGGGTAGAAAACCAAAGGTGATAGGAACGAGAAGCGTGCATCGCAGCCAAGGCTGACAGCTAATTGGTAAATGGCTCCAACTTTAAAAACGCTTACACATAACTACCATCAAATACACAAAAGACAGTGTATGGAAATGAAAGACAAATAACAGATTTTGTCAGGTGTTTTTTTTTTCATTTTTTGATTAATTTACAAACATTTGTAAAGAACAACAGTTGGCCAGCCCATTTCCTCATAGTCATGGGTAGAACTAGAAGGTTTTTTTGTAGAATTGGCCATTGCTACAGTAGGCTTAATTAGATGAACTGGAAATAAACGTTGCGGCAGTTTATCAATGATGATGCATTGTCAAGTCTCTCCGGCACACTTGAGTGTCTTGCTTTTTGACTAAATCATGATGATAAATGATCCATTTTCTTAAGTCGCACACACAGTGATGCACACAGTCACACACACACACACACACACACACACACACACACACACACACCCCGTACACACATGTACACGTTACACACACACACACACACACACGTGTACACGTACACACATGTACACGTTACAAACGCACACACACATACACACACACACATACACACATTTGTCTACTTCTTTAGTTCGATCCAAATTAAAGTATGGCCAAGAAGTGTATTATTCTGCTCCAAAATATTTGTTAAAAAAGCTACAAAGTTTGGATAGCAAAGCAGTGACTGGCCTTAGGGGTACCAATTCATGCAAATACTATCAAAAGTTATCAAGCTGCAGAGGTTTTACCTTTTCAAGAACAACGGCTCTTAGACGTATCAAAATATGTGATTAGAAGTCTGTCAGTTAGAACTCGGTTAAGCAGAATTATTGATGGATTCAAACAAAGATTATCCCAAACGAGCTAGAAATATTTTATATTTACAACCAATTAGAAATTATGCGTATAAGCTTATGTCTGATTGTAACATTGATTTATCAACAGTTTATTCCCCCTTGGGAGCATTTGTGTGGAAATTTTGATTATAATTACACAAGTGTTTCGAAAACTGAAAACGTTAATCTCTTGGTTAGTGAGGTCAGAGTTCATCTTGACAATTTTTATAGCAATCACCTGAAAATTTACACTGATGGCTGTCCTAGATAACATTGGTAGTGGTTCTGGTTTTGTCATTCCTAGCCAAAATGTGAAAAAGAATTATCTTGGCAAAGGGTTTTCCATATTTACAGCAGAATTATATGCAATACTGATGGCTTTGAGCTACATTTAAGATGCTCCCATGCCTTTTCATAATATTCTCATATGTTTTGATTCAAAGTCTGTCTTGCAATCTCTAGAACATTGGGATGGTAAGGCTTGGAAAGATTTACTTTTTGATATTCATCACCTCATACACTGTTTAAGGATTCATGGAATAGGTATTGACTTTTGCTGGGTTCCCTCTCAAAGTGGGTTGAAATGGAACGAAGCAGCAGCTATACTTACTAAAGCTGGAGCTAAACATTGCCTCGATTGTAATTTATTATCTTTACTGAAAACATCTTCGTTAGAAATTTTGCTAAAATTAGAAAATTGTGTTTATAACAGAAATTGTGGAGAAAATCAATTATGGAAATACTTGTCCTCGTCACATTTACAAGATAGTAACAAAACTCAAGTTAAATCCATGGAACACAAAATATTCTTGCCATGTTTTTTGTACTTGTGGTAAGCCTATTTCAGTGCATCATTTGTTGATAGAATGTTCTGTCTAAACTCCAATTTATAAAGAAAATTATATTGATATCGGTGTCTAAGATATCAGTCAGATATTGTCCAGCACTTCTATCATAAACATTGCTACTGTCTTGACTCCAATTTATAAAGAAAATTCTTTTGATATCAACATCCAAGATATCAGATATTGTCCAGCCCGTTTATCATAAACATTGCTACTATTATTGCACAATCTAAAATTGCCAAGTTGCTTTGATGCGTGTTTATTTTTACCACTAATGCAAAAAGTTATTGTTATTTTTTATCTTTGAGGTTAAGCTTTGTTAGTTAGAGATGATGTTTTGAGTTCTTTTTCGTCTAATATCATCAATGGTGAACAGACGTTAAATAAACCACTGAACTGACCACACACACACACACACACACACACACACACACACTCACTGACTGACTAGCAGACACACAAACACACTATGCATGCACACATACACATGAACATGCACACACATACACACCACACACACACACTAACACTAACACTAACACTAACGCTAACACACCATCATCATCATCATTATCATCATCATCATCATCAATCACCACCATCGCTAATGACAATGGAGTGCATATGACAAATATTTTTAAATGTCTGCTTAATTGATTTAATGAAAGGAAATGTAAGCACAAATATTCTGTGCGTTTTCCTACTAGTGCTGTGATAGTTTTAGCTGTTCATTTGACATTGGGCCTCAAGCGTCATTAGGCAAGGTCACTTGACCTATTGAAATTTCAAATTAAGGTTGAACAGGACCGATTTGGTTATTAAAAAAAAAACAACTAAACGCTGGAAGTCATACAAACTACATCTGCATGTAAATGAAATCTAAGCAGGAATTCTAATTGGGTGAAAAATGCTAAACACCTACTCCTCTCATTGGCATGACCCCACCATCATCCTGGTTTGTGATGTTTTGGTCGCCAAACGAAAACAAAATAGTCTTCAAAATCGTAAGTCGCACACACAGTGATGCACACAGTCACACACACACACACGCACACACACACACACACACACAGTCACACACACACACACACACACACACACACACACACACACATTATTTAACACACACACACACACACACATTTAAACACATATTTAAACACACATATTCACATATTTACACATACACAAACACAGACATGTATTTACAAATACACACACACACACACACACACAACACATTTACACACACATATTTAAACACACACACATATTCACACATATTTACACATACACAAGCACAGACATGTATTTACAAACACACACATTTAATCACACACATACATATTTACACACACATAATTACACACACACCACACCACACACACACACACACACACACACACTGATCAGCAGCAGCATTCTTTGTTACCAACCTCAAAAGTTGTAGCCTTGGTCCTACTTACCCTACTCCCTCCAGTCCCCTCTCCCACAAGTCAAGTCTGAGACAATGGATGACTGTTGTGTTTCCTGTCATGAAGACATCAAGTATTGAGGGCCATCTTGACTGCTTTCAGGTGTGACAAAGATGAAAGCTGCGGCAGCACTTTTACGCATGGTGTTCCAAGGTATGCACTGAGGGTTAAGAGTCGGTTACCATAGGGTTTATTCAGTCTTGGAGGTGCAATCCTTTCTTCCTAACTGTTTGTGACCTTATAGCCTTACCGTATGCTGTGCCATGATATTCGGATTTGGATTCTTTTTTTTTTTTTTTTTTTTTGAGAAAAAATCTGTTTTATCCCTGCCTGGGGTGTCTTCAACTGTCTGGCGCTTAGCTTTTGCTGTATGAAAAGTATGTCTTCTAGATGTCTCTGTCTCTGTGTTTGTGTGTGTCTGTGTGAATAGTGACCATATTGTTGTACTGATGTGCAGACAGGAGATAGATGTTGGAACTGTATCAGGTTGGATACTGAAAGTGATTTCAGATTATTTTGGAAGACTTGGTTGCCCAAACTGATTTTGCCATATGAAGACTGACTCACAGTACTATGTCCCACCTTCCCTCCTCCCTCCACCCACCTCACACACACACACACACACACACACACACACACACACACACACACACACACACACATCCCCCAACTGTCATCATCATCACTATCACCACCACCACCACCACCATCGCCAGTGACAATGGAGTACTAGAGACCAATATTTTAGAATCGTTGCTTAATTCATTTAATGAAAGGAAACATAAGGACAACTATTCTGTGCATTTTCCTACTGCTGCTGTGATAGTTTCAGCTGTTCATTTGACATTAGGCCTCAAAAGCGTCGTCAGGCAAGGTCACTTGACCTATTAAAATTTGAAAATAAGGTAAAACAGGAACGATTTGGTGATTAAAAAAAAATGGTGGAACTAAACATTGGACGTTACACAAACTACATCTGCATGTAAATGAAATCTAAGCAGGAATTTTAATTGGGTGAAAAATGCAAGACACCTATTAAAGGTTTTCAATGAAATCCTTATGATGTCCATAGTTATTTGTGGAAGCATGTGGAAACCTTATTTTATTGTTGCTGTTGTTGTTTTTTCTTCAAAGCCTTTGAAGATATTACTTAATACCTCTACCCCTCCCCCCCCCCCCCCCCCTTTCCCTCTAACATTGTCTAATATCACTTAACGTGGATAGACGTTAAATTGAAGAACACACACCACACACACACACACACACCCACCACACACACACACTCACTCACCAACACAGACGCGCGCGCATGCACACACACATGGACACACACACACACACACACACACCATCATCATCATCACCACCACCACCACCATCGCCATTGAGAATGAAGTACATAAGACAAATATTTTTAAATCACTGCTTAATTCATTTAATGAAAGGAAACATAAGGACAACTATTCTGTGCATTTTCCTACTGCTGCTGTGCTAGTTTTAGCTGTTCATTTGACATTGGTCCTCAAAAGCGTCGTCAGGCAAGGTCACTTGACCTATTAAAATTTGAGATTAAAGGTTAAACAGGAATGATTTGGTAATTAAATAAAAATTGTTGGAAACTAAACATGGAAGTCATACAAACTACATTTGTAGCATGTAAATGAAATCTAAGCAGGAATTTTAATTGGGTGAAAAATGCTAAACACCTACTCCTCTCATTGGCATGACCCCACCATCATCCTGGTTTGTGATGTTTTGGTCGCCGAATGAAAACAAAATAGTCATCAAGAGCATGACGGTAATATATTTAAATTGCGATGTAAAACTGTCGGGGTGGGGGGGGGGGGGGGGGGGGGGTGTATAGTCATTGTCTATTAAAGGTTTTCAATGAAATCCTTATGATGTCCATAGTTATTTGTGGAAGCATATGGAAAGCTTATGAAAAGGTTATGTGGTGAAATGGGTGAGAAAGAGATGGGTTTTCATAATGTGTGATGGTAACTGACAATTGGTTTTCTGTGTCTCTTTGACAGGGAGGAAGCATGGAGCTCCGCCCAGACCTGGCCTCAACGAAGATGGTAAGAATTGGCCATTGTTACAGCAGGCAGGCTAAATTAGCTGGACTGGAAATGAACGTTGCGACAGCTTATCGATGATGATGCAGTGTCGAGTCTCTCCGGCACACTTGAGTGTCTTGCTTTTTGATGGGTCTGTAATATGTTGACCACGACAAGGCATGACAGATGCCAATTCAACAGTTTGGAGTACCTTAAAAAAAGTAAAAATGAATTGTTAGGGTTGTCATTCATTCACTAAATGTTGATGATAAATGATGCATTTTATTAAGTCGCACATACAGTGATGTACACACGCACACACACACACATACAGACAC
Source organism: Conus canariensis (assembly GCA_033310375.1). NCBI lineage: Eukaryota > Metazoa > Mollusca > Gastropoda > Neogastropoda > Conidae > Conus > Conus canariensis. Next base: position 27,654,677 of record CM065739.1, read on the forward strand.
ACACACACACACACACACATGTACATACACATGCATGGCGCGCGCACACATACACACACAGACACATACACACACACACATGTACATACACATGCGCGTGCGCACACCACACACATACACACACACACACACGTACATGTACACATGTACATACACTCACACACATGTACACACACACACGCAAGCACACGCACACGCTGTATGCACACACACATGAACACACACACACTCGCTCAATCACTCACTCACTCATTAACACAGACACAAGCAACCATGCACACACACACACACACACACACACACACACACACACACATACACTCACACTCGCACACACATATTTATACACACTCGCACACACAGACACACTCTCACACTCGCACTTGCCCACACACACACATATTGACTCGCACGCACACACAGACACATATTTACAGACACATACACACACACACACACACACACACACACACATATTTACACACACAAAGACACAGACTGATCAGCAGCAGCATTCTTTGTTACCAACCTCAAAAGTTGTAGCCTTGGTCCTACTTACTCTACTCCCTCCAATCCCCTCTCCCACAAGTCAAGTCTGAGACAATGGATGACTGTTGTGTTTCCTGTCATGAAGACATCAAGTATTGAGGGCCAGTCTTGACTGCTTTCAGGTGTGCCTGACTTCCAAAATTCTCGTTCAGGAGAGGCGTGTGCAAAGCCACTGCCCGCACTGAAGACTAGAGGTATGCACTGAGGGTTAAGAGTGTGTTAACGTAAGGTTCAGTCTTTGGGCTTTTTTTTTTGTTGTTGAAAAAATCTATTTTATCCCTGCCTGGAATGTCTTAACTGTCTGGCGCTTAGCTTTTGCTGTATGAAAACTGTCTTCTAGATCTCTGTCTCTGTGTTTGTGTGTGTCTGTGTGAATAGTGACCATATTGTTGTACTGATGTGCAGACAGGAGATAGATGTTAGAACTGTATCGGGTTGGATACTGAAAGTGATTTCAGATTATTTTGGAAGACTTAGTTGCCCAAACTGATTTTGCCATATAAAGACTGTTGCACAATGCAATGTCCCCCCTCCCTTCCTCCCTCCACCCACGTCTGTTCAGAATGTGATGGGAAAAAAAAATAATCATCTGGTCATTGAAAACTGTCAATTTTGAAACGAGAGGTATAATCATAAAGTTTAATGTAGATTGTTTCACCACAGGCTGCAGATAGAATGGGACAGATCTATACATAAACACTACAAAGAAGACAGAAAATGCTCAGCATGCGACATGGTCTAGGATGAAACTCCTTTTCTGGTCAGCTGCTTCACCGGTACTAGCTACTAACAGTGAAATCAACAGAACAGCTGTCAATGTGTATACCAGACGCAAACTTGTATATACTATACACAAGTGAAATGCCTAGCAATGATGATCTACAAAACCATATTGTAAACTATATTCATATTAGCACAAACAGGGAAAGACGATACTATTTATTTATGCCTGATAGATAATGGTCTAAACAATGATTATGATCTGTCAAAATGTTATTACCATGTTGTGTCTATAGACCATTAAGGTTTCTTGAGATAATTAAAGTCTTACAGTTACACACACACACACACACACACACACCACACACACACAGAGTATTCCATTGTCTGTCCATGAGGGATACAGCCTATTAGAAAATGCGTGCTGGAAACATTTTAGAAAAAAACAAAAAAATTCTGGATGTTCTCTAGATACTCGCTTACGCCAGCTAATAAACATTGATACACTTGATTCATTTCAGCAATGTAGCTTACCTTATTCATGGATCATAATTTCTTTGATTTATAAGATCAAATTGAATGCTTTTAAGACAAAGTTTTGTTAGAACATAGCATGCCTTTGTGGCGGAAAACTTACAAATAATCACATCCTTTTTCAATGTGAGCACTTAAAACCTTACCTACCATCCCTAGCTAAATGTTGTCTGGATCAAGTTGTATCAGATATATCACTGATGTGTAAAATTGCAGTTTCATGACATCAAAGTCTTTTTTTCTGTTCTGTAACCTGGAATTGATGTTAAGTGTTTTGATCAGTAGTTCTTTGTTAGCTCATAGTTGCTTATTTTATTGTTGCTGTTGCTGTTTTTCTTCAAAGCCTTTGAAGATATTACTTAATACCTCTACCCCCCCCCCCCCCCCCCCCCCTTTCCCTCTAACATTGTCTAATATCACTTAACGTGGATAGACATTAAATTGAAGAAGAACACACGCGCGCACACACACACACACACACACACACACACACACACACACACACACACACACACACACACACACATTTACAGACACATACACACACACACACACATATATTTACACACACCAAACCACAGACTTATCAACAGCAGCATTCTCTGTTACCAACCTCAAAAGTTGTAGCCTTGGTCCTACTTACCCTACTCCCTCCAATCCCCCCTCCCAGAAGTCAAGTCTGAGACGATGGATGACAGTTGTGTTTCCTGTCATGAAGACATCAAGTATTGAGGGCCAGTCTTGACTGCTTTCAGGTGTGCCTGATCCCAAAATTTCTCGTTCAGGACAGGCGTGTGCAGAGCCACGGCCCCCATTGAAGACTGGAGGTATGCACTGAGGGTTAAGAGTGTGTTAACGTAAGGTTCAGTCTTTGGACTTTTTTTTTTGTTGTTGAAAAAATCTATTTTATCCCTGTCCAGAATGTCCTAACTGTCTGGCGCTTAGCTTTTGCTGTATGAAAAGTATGTCTTCTAGATCTCTGTGCCTCTGACTCTGTGTGTGTCTGTGTGAATAGTGACCATATTGTTGTACTGATGTGCAGACAGGAGATAGATGTTAGAACTGTATCGGGTTGGATACTGAAAGTGATTTCAGATTATTTTGGAAGACTTAGTTGCCCAAACTGATTTTGCCATATAAAGACTGTCGCACAATGCAATGTCCCCCCCCCCCCCCCCACCCTCCTCCCTCCACCCACGTCTGTTCAGAATGTGATGGGAACAAAAAAAATCATGTGGTCATTGAAAACTGTCAATTTTGAAACAAGAGGTATAATCATACAGTTTAATGTAGATTGTTTCACCACAGGCTGCAGATAGAATGGGACAGATCTATACATAAACACTACAAAGAAGACTGAAAATGCTCAGCATGCGACATGGTCTAGGATGAAACTCCTTTCCTGGTCAGCTGCTTGAGGTACTAGCTACTAACAGTGAAATCAACAGAACGACTATCAATGTGTATTCCAGACGCAAACTTGTATATACTATACACAAGTGAAATGCCTAGCAATGATGATCTACAAAACCATATTGTAAACTATATTCATATTAGCACAAACAGGGAAAGACGATACTATTTATTTATGCCTGATAGATAATGGTCTAAACATTGATTATGATCTGTCAAAATGTTATTACCATGTTGTGTCTATAGACCATTAAGGTTTCTTGAGATAATTAAAGTCTTACAGTTACACACACACACACACACACACACACACAACACACACATATACACACAGAGTATTCCATTGTCTGTCCATGAGGGATACAGCCTATTAGAAAATGCGTGCTGGAAACATTTTAGAAAAAAACAAAAAAATTCTGGATGTTCTCTAGATACTCGCTTACGCCAGCTAATAAACATTGATGCACTTGATTCATTTCATCAATGTAGCTTACCTTATTCATGGATCATAATTTCTTTGATTTATAAGATCAAATTGAATGCTTTTAAGACAAAGTTTTGTAAGAACATAACATGCCTTTGTGGCGGAAAACTTACAAATAATCACATCCTTTTTCAATGTGAGCACTTAAAACCTTACCTACCATCCCTAGCTAAATGTTGTCTGGATCAAGTTGTATCAGATTTATCACTGATGTGTAAAATTGCAGTTTCATGACATCAAAGTCGTCTTTTTTCTGTTCTGTAAACTGGAATTGATGTTGAGTGTTTTGATCAGTAGTTCTTTGTTAGCTCATAGTTGTTTATTTTATTGTTGCTGTTGCTGTTTTTCTTCAAAGCCTTTGAAGATATTACTTAATACCTCTACCCTCCCCCCTTTCCCTCTAACATTGTCTAATATCACTTAACGTGGATAGACATTAAATTGAAGAACGAACACACGCGCACACACACACACAACACACACACACACACACACACACACACACATTTACAGACACATACACACACACACACATATATTTACACACACAAACACACAGACTTATCAACAGCAGCATTCTCTGTTACCAACCTCAAAAGTTGTAGCCTTGGTCCTACTTAACCTACTCCCTCCAATCCCCCCTCCCAGAAGTCAAGTCTGAGACAATGGATGACTGTTGTGTTTCCTGTCATGAAGACATCAAGTATTGAGGGCCAGTCTTGACTGCTTTCAGGTGTGCCTGATCCCAAAATTTCTCGTTCAGGACAGGCGTGTGCAGAGCCACGGCCCCCATTGAAGACTGGAGGTATGCACTGAGGGTTAAGAGTGTGTTAACGTAAGGTTTCAGTCTTTGGACTTTTTTTGGGGGGGGAAAAATCTATTTTATCCCTGTCCAGAATGTCCTAACTGTCTGGCGCTTAGCTTTTGCTGTATGAAAAGTATGTCTTCTAGATCTCTGTGCCTCTGACTCTGTGTGTGTCTGTGTGAATAGTGACCATATTGTTGTACTGATGTGCAGACAGGAGATGTTAGAACTGTATCGGGTTGGATACTGAAAGTGATTTCAGATTATTTTGGAAGACTTAGTTGCCCAAACTGATTTTGCCATATAAAGACTGTTGCACAATGCAATGTCCCCCCCCCCCCTCCCTCCTCCCTCCACTCGCGTCTGTTCAGAATGTGATGGGAAAAAAAAAATCATGTGGTCATTGAAAACTGTCAATTTTGAAACAAGAGGTATAATCATACAGTTTAATGTAGATTGTTTCACCACAGGCTGCAGATAGAATGGGACAGATCTATACATAAACACTACAAAGAAGACTGAAAATGCTCAGCATGCGACATGGTCTAGGATGAAACTCCTTTCCTGGTCAGCTGCTTGAGGTACTAGCTACTAACAGTGAAATCAACAGAACGACTATCGATGTGTATTCCAGACGCAAACTTGTATATACTATACACAAGTGAAATGCCTAGCAATGATGATCTACAAAACCATATTGTAAACTATATTCATATTAGCACAAACAGGGAAAGACGATACTATTTATTTATGCCTGATAGATAATGGTCTAAACATTGATTATGATCTGTCAAAATGTTATTACCATGTTGTGTCTATAGACCATTAAGGTTTCTTGAGATAATTAAAGTCTTACAGTTACACACACACACACACACACACACACACACACAGAGTATTCCATTGTCTGTCCATGAGGGATACAGCCTATTAGAAAATGCGTGCTGGAAACATTTTAGAAAAAAACAAAAAAATTCTGGATGTTCTCTAGATACTCGCTTAGGCCAGCTAATAAACATTGATACACTTGATTCATTTCATCAATGTAGCTTACCTTATTCATGGATCAAAATTTCTTTGATTTATAAGATCAAATTGAATGCTTTTTAAGACAAAGTTTTGTAAGAACATAACATGCCTTTGTGGCGGAAAACTTACAAATAATCACATCCTTTTTCAATGTGAGCACTTAAAAACCTTACCTACCATCCCTAGCTAAATGTTGTCTGGATCAAGTTGTATCAGATTTATCACTGATGTGTAAAATTGCAGTTTCATGACATCAAAGTCGTCTTTTTTCTGTTCTGTAAACTTGAATCGATGTTGAGTGTTTTGATCAGTAGTTCTTTGTTAGCTCATAGTTGTTTATTTTATTGTTGCTGTTGCTGTTTTTCTTCAAAGCCTTTGAAGATATTACTTAATACCTCTACCCCTGCCCCCTTTCCCTCTAACATTGTCTAATATCACTTAACGTGGATAGACATTAAATTGAAGAAGAACACACACGCCACACACACACAGACACTCACACACACACACACACACACAACACACCACACACATTTACAGACACATACACACACACACACACATATATTTACACACACAAACACACAGACTTATCAACAGCAGCATTCTCTGTTACCAACCTCAAAAGTTGTAGCCTTGGTCCTACTTACCCTACTCCCTCCAATCCCCCCTCCCAGAAGTCAAGTCTGAGACAATGGATGACTGTTGTGTTTCCTGTCATGAAGACATCGAGTATTGAGGGCCAGTCTTGACTGCTTTCAGGTGTGCCTGATCCCAAAATTTCTCGATCAGGACCGGCGTGTGCAGAGCCACGGCCCCCATTGAAGACTGGAGGTATGCACTGAGGGTTAAGAGTGTGTTAACGTAAGGTTCAGTCTTTGGACTTTCTTTTTTTTTGTGGAAAAAATCTAATTTATCCCTGTCCAGAATGCCTAACTGTCTGGCGCTTAGCTTTTGCTGTATGAAAAGTATGTCTTCTAGATCTCTGTGCCTCTGACTCTGTGTGTGTCTGTGTGAATAGTGACCATTTTGTTGCACTGATGTGCAGACAGGAGATAGATGTTAGAACTGTATCGGGTTGGATACTGAAAGTGATTTCAGATTATTTTGGAAGACTTAGTTGCCCAAACTGATTTTGCCATATAAAGACTGTCGCACAATGCAATGTCCCCCCCCCTCCCTCCTCCCTCCACTCGCGTCTGTTCAGAATGTGATGGGAAAAAAAAAAAATCATGTGGTCATTGAAAACTGTCAATTTTGAAACAAGAGGTATAATCATACAGTTTAATGTAGATTGTTTCACCACAGGCTGCAGATAGAATGGGACAGATCTATACATAAACACTACAAAGAAGACTGAAAATGCTCAGCATGCGACATGGTCTAGGATGAAAAATCCTTTCCTGGTCAGCTGCTTGAGGTACTAGCTACTAACAGTGAAATCAACAGAACGACTATCAATGTGTATTCCAGACGCAAACTTGTATATGCTATACACAAGTGAAATGCCTAGCAATGATGATCTACAAAACCATATTGTAAACTATATTCATATTAGTACAAACAGGGAAAGACGATACTATTTATTTACGCTTGATAGATAATGGTCTAAACATTGATTATGATCTGTCAAAATGTTATTACCATGTTGTGTCTATAGACCATTAAGGTTTCTTGAGATAATTAAAGTCTTACAGTTACACACACACACACACACACACACACAACCACACAGAGTATTCCATTGTCTGTCCATGAGGGATACAGCCTATTAGAAAATGCGTGCTGGAAACATTTTAGAAAAAAACAAAAAAATTCTGGATGTTCTCTAGATACTCGCTTACGCCAGCTAATAAACATTGATACACTTGATTCATTTCAGCAATGTAGCTTACCTTATTCATGGATCATAATTTCTTTGATTTATAAGATCAAATTGAATGCTTTTAAGACAAAGTTTTGTAAGAACATAACATGCCTTTGTGGCGGAAAACTTACAAATAATCACATCCTTTTTCAATGTGAGCACTTAAAACCTTACCTACCATCCCTAGCTAAATGTTGTCTGGATCCAGTTGTATCAGATTTATCACTGATGTGTGAAATTGCAGTTTCATGACATCAAAGTCGTCTTTTTTCTGTTCTGTAAACTGGAATGATGTTGAGTGTTTTGATCAGTAGTTCTTTGTTAGCTCATAGTTGTTTATTTTATTGTTGCTGTTGCTGTTTTTCTTCAAAGCCTTTGAAGATATTACTTAATACCTCTACCCCGCCCCCTTTCTTCTAACATTGCTATATCACTTAACGTGGATAGACATTATGAAATAGAAACAAGAAACACACACGCACTCACACACACACACACACACCACACACACACACATACACACAACACACACACACACACATATTTACACACACAAACACACAGACATATCAACAGCAGCATTCTCTGTTACCAACCTCAAAAGTTGTAGCCTGTGTCCTACTTACCCTACTCCCTCCAATCCCCCCTCCCAGAAGTCAAGTCTGAGACAATGGATGACTGTTGTGTTTCCTGTCATGAAGACATCAAGTATTGAGGGCCAGTCTTGACTGCTTTCAGGTGTGCCTGATCCCAAAATTTCTCGATCAGGACCGGCGTGTGCAGAGCCACGGCCCCCATTGAAGACTAGAGGTATGCACTGAGGGTTAAGAGTGTGTTAACGTAAGGTTCAGTCTTTGGCTTTTTTTTTTTTTTTGAAAAAATCTATTTTATCCCTGTCCAGAATGTCTTAACTGTCTGGCGCTTAGCTTTTGCTGTATGAAAAGTATGTCTTCTAGATCTCTGTGCCTCTGACTCTGTGTGTGTCTGTGTGAATAGTGACCATTTTGTTGTACTGATGTGCAGACAGGAGATAGATGTTAGAACTGTATCGGGTTGGATACTGAAAGTGATTTCAGATTATTTTGGAAGACTTAGTTGCCCAAACTGATTTTGCCATATAAAGACTGTCGCACAATGCAATGTCCCCCCCCCCCCCCTCCCTCCATCCACGTCTGTTCAGAATGAGATGGGGAAAAAAAAAATCATGCGGTCATTGAAAACTGTCAATTTTGAAACAAGAGGTATAATCATACAGTGAATGTAGATTGTTTCACCACAGGCTGCAGATAGAATGGGACAGATCTATACATAAACACTACAAAGAAGACTGAAAATGCTCAGTATGCGACATGGTCTAGGATGAAAAATCCTTTCCTTGTCAGCTGCTTGAGGTACTAGCTACTAACAGTGAAATCAACAGAACGACTATCAATGTGTATTCCAGACGCAAACTTGTATATACTATACACAAGTGAAATGCCTAGCAATGATGATCTACAAAACCATATTGTAAACTATATTCATATTAGCACAAACAGGGAAAGACGATACTATTTATTTACGCTTGATAGATAATGGTCTAAACATTGATTATGATCTGTCAAAATGTTATTACCATGTTGTGTCTATAGACCATTAAGGTTTCTTGAGATAATTAAAGTCTTACAGTTACACACACACACACACACACACACACACAGAGTATTCCATTGTCTGTCCATGAGGGATACAGCCTATTAGAAAATGCGTGCTGGAAACATTTTAGAAAAAAAAATAAAAGAATTCTGGATGTTCTCTAGATACTCGCTTACGCCAGCTAATAAACATTGATACACTTGTTTCATTTCATCAATGTAGCTTACCTTATTCATGGATCATAATTTCTTTGATTTATAAGATCAAATTGAATGCTTTTAAGACAAAGTTTTGTAAGAACATAACATGCCTTTGTGGCGGAAAACTTACAAATAATCGCATCCTTTTTCAATGTGAGCACTTAAAACCTTACCTACCATCCCTAGCTAAATGTTGTCTGGATCCAGTTGTATCAGATTTATCACTGATGTGTAAAATTGCAGTTTCATGACATCAAAGTCGTCTTTTTTCTGTTCTGTAAACTGGAATCGATGTTGAGTGTTTTGATCAGTAGTTCTTTGTTAGCTCATAGTTGTTTATTTTATTGTTGCTGTTGCTGTTTTTCTTCAAAGCCTTTGAAGATATTACTTAATACCTCTACCTCCCCCCTTTCCCTCTAACATTGTCTAATATCACTTAACGTGGATAGACATTAAATTGAAGAACACACACGCACACACACAGGGACACTCACACATACACACACACACACACACACATATATTTACACACACAAACGCACAGACTTGTCAACAGCAGCATTCTCTGTTACCAACCTCAAAAGTTGTAGCCTTGGTCCTACTTACCCTACTCCCTCCAATCCCCCCTCCCAGAAGTCAAGTCTGAGACAATGGATGACAGTTGTGTTTCCTGTCATGAAGACATCAAGTATTGAGGGCCAGTCTTGACTGCTTTCAGGTGTGCCTGATCCCAAAATTTCTCGATCAGGACAGGCGTGTGCAGAGCCACGGCCCCCATTGAAGACTGGAGGTATGCACTGAGGGTTAAGAGTGTGTTAACGTAAGGTTCAGTCTTTGGACTTCTTTTTTTTTTGTGGAAAAAATCTATTTTATCCCTGTCCAGAATGTCCTGTCGGGCTGTCAAGTGCGTGAAACCTCTCACAAAAGGCATCAAACACTTAGAGGGAAAGGGGACGTTGTACGTAGTATACAAATAGGTAATAGAACCATTAACAAGTATGCCTTACCCATCGCACACGGTCGAACCGTGTGAAGGAGGACGAAGCGGTCAGGTGACAGATGGCACCTAAGGTAGTGAGGAGTTCGGACCTGCCCAACAGCGAAAGGGGAGAGGAATGTAACCACTAGGACCTCGGTGCACCAAGTGAGCGCTAAATACTCAGTCAGCTGAGGTTCTTTTGTAAACAGTCATTGAAGAGCAGGGGTCTTGGACTCGTTCGGATGGTATTGCCGTGGGTCACTGGGATGGTTCTATTGTCAGGCTGGTTGAACGCGCGTGGATGTTGTTATCGTAGCCCTCTTTAAGATAATTACTGTGTTAAAGTGGCCTCCGAAGTCGGCGGGGAATTTTCGATGTCCATCTGGTGCCAAGTGTTTGTTTGCTAATCAATTAGGTAGGGATGTGTGTAAATGCAGATGTGTGGAGAATGTAGCGAATGGAGAATTCAGAGTACTTGTGAACTAGGGGTTTGAGAAGCAGCATGGACAAAGGCATGGCCCAAAGGGGAATCCTTTGTTTCCATTCCTATATAAAGTGAGGGAGAACAACGAAAAAAAGAACACCAGGAGAGAGAGAGAGAAGGCAGAGGAGAGAGAGAGAAGATAGAAGGGTGGGCAGGACAGAGAACGGGTCGAGAGAAACGTGGTCTGGGAGATAGAAGAGACAGCAAAGTCTTAGGGAAAGACGAGCTGGAAGAGAAGAAAACTAAGTCTGAAGCCCAGAGGTGGGTGAAGACAGACAAACTGAATTTGAACCCAGAGGTGGGTGAAGGAGACGAAGGAGAAGAGTTCTACGTCGAGATCCCAGAGACGACCACGAAGACCCAGTCCTGAAACCTGGAGCCAGTCAACCAAGGGCATCACCATCAAGCAGTGCTGAAGAAGACGTGAAGAGACTTTTCAAGAACTGTGGTGTGGTGTGAAAGCGTGGTTGTGTGTGTGAAAACCTGGCCAGGTAAGAAGTCATTTTTATTATAACCCGGGATTAGGAAGTATTGATCTTTTATGTGTTGATTTGTTCATTTTGTGTAATTGGATTTTTCATGTTTGATTATAAGTAGCATAGAAATTGTATTTCTTGTGCTCAGTCGTGTTAGGAGAGAAACGAATGCGTGACATCCCATTCCCAGAGAGAGGTGAATGTTTGATGGGCGCATGAGTGTGCATATGCGTGTATGAGTGCAAAGATAACCTTGGTGTGTTACACCTGACTAATAATACATCAACTTAGTGCACTTAAGCAATACCATCACGATTTCCCCCGTCCTGGACAATCAAATTGAATGCTTTTAAGACAAAGTTTTGTAAGAACATAACATGCCTTTGTGGCGGAAACTTACAAATAATCACATCCTTTTTCAATGTGAGCACTTAAAACCTTACCTACCATCCCTAGCTAAATGTTGTCTGGATCAAGTTGTATCAGATTTATCACTGATGTGTAAAATTGCAGTTTCATGACATCAAAGTCGTCTTTTTTCTGTTCTGTAACCTGGAATTGATGTTGAGTGTTTTGATCAGTAGTTCTTGGTTAGCTCATAGTTGCTTATTTTATTGTTGGTGTTGCTGTTTTTCTTCAAAGCCTTTGAAGATATTACTTAATACCTCTACCCTCCCCCCTTTCCCTCTAACATTGTCTAATATCACTTAACGTGGATAGACATTAAATTGAAGAACACACACGCACACACACACAGACACTCACACATACACACACACACACACACATATATTTACACACACACAGACTTGTCAACAGCAGCATTCTCTGTTACCAACCTCAAAAGTTGTAGCCTTGGTCCTACTTACCCTACTCCCTCCAATCCCCCCTCCCAGAAGTCAAGTCTGAGACAATGGATGACAGTTGTGTTTCCTGTCATGAAGACATCAAGTATTGAGGGCCAGTCTTGACTGCTTTCAGGTGTGCCTGATCCCAAAATTTCTCGTTCAGGACAGGCGTGTGCAGAGCCACGGCCCCCATTGAAGACTGGAGGTATGCACTGAGGGTTAAGAGTGTGTTAACGTAAGGTTCAGTCTTTGGACTTTTTTTTTTGTGTGGAAAAAATCTATTTTATCCCTGTCCAGAATGTCCTAACTGTCTGGCGCTTAGCTTTTGCTGTATGAAAAGTATGTCTTCTAGATCTCTGTGCCTCTGACTCTGTGTGTGTCTGTGTGAATAGTGACCATATTGTTGTACTGATGTGCAGACAGGAGATAGATGTTAGAACTGTATCGGGTTGGATACTGAAAGTGATTTCAGATTATTTTGGAAGACTTGGTTGCCCAAACTGATTTTGGCATATAAAGACTGTCGCACAATTCAATGTCCCCCCTCGCTTCCTCCCTCCACCCACGTCTGTTCAGAATGTGATGGGAAAAAAATAATCATGTGGTCATTGAAAACTGTCAATTTTGAAACAAGAGGTATAATCATAAAGTTTAATGTAGATTGTTTCACCACAGGCTGCAGATAGAATGGGACAGATCTATACATAAACACTACAAAGAAGACTGAAAATGCTCAGCATGCGACATGGTCTAGGATGAAACTCCTTTCCTGGTCAGCTGCTTGAGGTACTAGCTACTAACAGTGAAATCAACAGAACGACTATCAATGTGTATTCCAGACGCAAACTTGTATATACTATACACAAGTGAAATGCCTAGCAATGATCTACAAAACCATATTGTAAACTATATTCATATTAGCACAAACGGGGAAAGACGATACTATTTATTTACGCCTGATAGATAATGGTCTAAACATTGATTATGATCTGTCAAAATGTTATTACCATGTTGTGTCTATAGACCATTAAGGTTTCTTGAGATAATTAAAGTCTTACAGTTACACACACACACACAGAGTATTCCATTGTCTGTCCATGAGGGATACAGCCTATTAGAAAATGCGTGCTGGAAACATTTTAGAAAAAAACAAACAAATTCTGGATGTTCTCCAGATACTCGCTTACGCCAGCTAATAAACATTGATGAACTTGATTCATTTCATCAATGTAGCATACCTTATTCACAGACCATAATTTCTTTGATATATAAGATCAAATTGAATGCTTTTAAGACAAAGTTTTGTAAGAACATACCTCCGGGGTTGCAACCTTGCCGTGGTCGGAGGGCTTGCGTGGTCCAGTGATCTTCTAGGCTTTGCTGACGGGGGCATTGATAGTCGACTAGATGGTTAGTTGTCGTGAACGCTTCTAGGCCTGTATAGCCAAGTTGCTGACTGGCCAAGCATTACGTGGTAGGAATTGATGCTCCTGGTAGGGTTTCCCAAGTCGGAAAGGTTAGGAGTGAGGGCCCAGACAAATAGTAACCCACCTTTTTCCTATTCTATCTTCTGCCTTTCTTAATGGATCTTTTCTTTCTTCGTCTCCCCTTCAAGCCTTCTGTTCCACACTCTTTTTTTCTCTGATACTTGAGTCGCTGCCGTAAGCAGCGGGGAAGCCCAAGTTACAGTTACCTGGCGAGGGGCTGAGTGGCTGATCCCAATTCAGTCGCTAAGGTGCACTGTCTGGTTTTCATGCGGGACGGTACCAGGCTCACGGGCGCCATTCTATGGCCATCCATTGTCCCTTCCCCAGCACGGCAGCTCTCCTGGGGTGACCATTTATCTCTGCCGGTATTTAAAACCTTCATGGCCTCAATAAACATAAAAACAGGAAAAAGAAGAAAACTGGGTTCCGACCCTTCCAGGGATACGGACTCGGATTCCGACACTGAAGTTCGGAATAGGATAGGTGCATGGCCCTCTTGGCTGATTATCCAGTCGGCAGATAGCGAGCGACCCATTACTAAGTTGAGTCCTTTTGCTGTTGCAAAGGGGCTGAAAGGTCTTGCAGGCGCAGAGCCGAAATCAGTCAAGAGGTTGAGGGATGGTTCCTTGCTGGTGCAGGTCGACCGAAAAGTCCACTCGGACAACTTACTGAGATCCGAAAGCCTTGTAAATTACCCCATCCGGGTGTCCCCTCACAAAAGTCTCAACTCCTCGAAAGGCGTCATCCGTTGCCGAGAATTGTTCGGGATATCTCAGGGAGAGATAAAGGCTGAGTTGGCTGATCAGGGAGTGGTCGAGGTCAGGAGGGCGACTTTTCGGAAAGGTGCGGAGAGGAAACCTACCAACACTCTGTTCCTCACCTTTGCTAAACCGACTCTTCCAGAGTCCATAAAGGTGGGGTACCTGAGAGTGAAAGTAGCCCTGTATGTGCCGTCCCCACTGAGGTGCTTCAAATGTCAACGCTTTGGACATGTCAAAGAGAGATGCCCGGGAGAGGAGGTGTGTGCCACCTGCAGCAAAGCAGTTCATGATGGTGGATGCGAATCGCGAAATGCGTGAACTGCGATGGTGACCACCCTTCCTTTTCAAGAGACTGCCCTGTCTGGCGAATCGAAAGCGAAATCCAGCGAGTTAAAACAGAAAAAAAGATTTCGTTCTTCGAAGCAAAAAAGCTGGTGCAGAAGCAGAGGGGAACCCCGCTTCTTTTCTCGACAGTAGTCAAAAAATCGCTCAGAGTACCTCAGGTAGAAGTAGGCGTTCAGACAGACCCATGTGGTCTTGAACCTCTGAAATGTATTCCGACTTCAAGAACATCGCAAGAGAAAACGGCCGTTGGTGGGGGCCATAAACCCACCAGAGGATGCACTTCCAGTGCATCCACTAAGCCTGCAGCTGTGCGGGCTGCCCAGCAAGGGGGTCGCCCCGAGACGGCCCCCAAGCCGAGACCACCTCCCAAGGGAGGAGCCCTGACAGTGGCGTCGGGCAAAGTGGCGTTGGTGGAGTGCAGGGGAAAGCCTCCACCAACGCCATCAAAACCATTGAGTTCTTCCCCTCCAGGGAAGAAGAAACATCAAATTCCACCGGACAGACTGAAAAAAGCAGAGCTGAAATTACAAAATACATTTGATGCTCTATATGACGAAGAGGAAGAGGACATAGACATGGATGATTAAGATCCTCATCCACAATGGATACAGTCTTGCAATGGAATATTAGGGGACTGTCTTCCAATTTTGAAGAATTGCAGCTGTTGTGCCGTGAGGCTAGGCCCATGCTTGTTTCACTGCAAGAAACTCTTCTAAAGTCTGACAAAACTTTTTCACTTTCTGGCTACAGCTCTCTAAACCTACCTGCACAATCTGTTGAACATGGCGTTTCTGGCGGAGTAGCTTTGTTCATTCACAACTCTGTTCTGTACAGCCCAGTTGCTCTGCAGACTCCGCTGCAGGCAGTGGCAGCTCGGGTTACTCTTCACAAAACAGTTACTGTCTGTAGTTTGTATCTATCTCCAAATATCTGCGTCACTAAATGGGGCCTCATTTCGCTCTTGGAGCAGCTTCCCAGACCCTTCCTGCTGTTGGGGGATCTGAATGGCCACTCTCCTCTATGGGGAAGTGAGAGAACATCACCAAGGGGTCTGCTTTTAGAGGAAGTGTTTTCGGAGCTTGATCTGTGTGTCTTGAATGGGAAATTGCC
>CM065739.1:27670502-27755502 GCA_033310375.1 Conus canariensis
GAAATGCCTAGCAATGATGATCTACAACACCATATCGTAAACTATATTCATATTAGCACAAACAGGGAAAGACGATACTATTTATTTACGCCTGATAGATAATGGTCTAAACATTGATTATGATCTGTCAAAATGTTATTACCATGTTGTGTCTATAGACCATTAAGGTTTCTTGAGATAATCAAAGTCTTACAGTTACACACTCACACACACACACAGAGTATTCCATTGTCTGTCCATTAGGGATACAGTCTATTAGAAAATGCATGCTGGAAACATTTTAGAAAAAAAGAAAAAAATTCTGGATGTTCTCTAGATACTGACTTACGCCAGCTAATAAACATTGATACACTTAATTCATTTCATCAATGTAGCTTACCTTATTCACGGATCATAATTTCTTTGATTTATAAGATCAGATTGAATGCTTTTAAGACAAAGTTTTGTAAGAACATAACATGCCTTTGTGGCGGAAAACTTACAAATAATCACATCCTTTTTCAATGTGAGCACTTAAAACCTTACCTACCATCCCTAGCTAAATGTTGTCTGGATCAAGTTGTATCAGATTATCACTGATGTGTAAAATTGCAGTTTCATGACATCAAAGTCGTCTTTTTTCTGTTCTGTAAACTGGAATCGATGTTGAGTGTTTTGATCAGTAGTTCTTTGTTAGCTCATAGTTGTTTGTTTTATTGTTGCTGTTGCCGTTTTTCTTCAAAGCCTTTGAAGATATTACTTATACCTCTAACCCCACCCCACCCCCACCCCCACCCCTTTCCTTCTAACATTGTCTAATATCACTTAACGTGGATAGACATTAAATTGAAGAACACAGACGCACACACACACAAACACTCGCACACACACACACACAAAACACACACACACACACATTTACAGACACATACACACACAAACACACATATTTACACACACAACACACATATTTACACACACAAACACAGACTGATCAGCAGCAGCATTCTTTGTTACCAACCTCAAAAGTTGTAGCCTGTGGTCCTACTTACCCTACTCCCTCCAATCCCCTCTCCCAAAGTCAAGTCTGAGACAATGGATGACTGTTGTGTTTCCTGTCATGAAGACATCAAGTATTGAGGGCCAGTCTTGACTGCTTTCAGGTGTGCCTGATTCCCAAAATTCTCGTTCAGGAGAGGCGTGTGCAACGCCACTGCCGCACTGAAGACTAGAGGTATGCACTGAGGGTTAAGAGTGCGTTAATGTAAGGTTCTGTCCTGGAGGTGTAATCCTTTCTTCCCAACTGTTTGTGACCTTATAGCCTTACTGTATGCTGTGCCATGATTTTCGGACAAAGGAATTGCTTTGGATTGGATTGTTTTGTTTTTGGAAAAAATCTATTTTATCCCTGCCTGGAATGTCTTAACTGTCTAGAGCTTAGCTTTTGTTTTATGAAAACTATGTCATCTAGATCTCTGTCTCTGTGCTTGTGTGTGTCTGTGTAAATAGTGACCATACTGTTGTACTGAAATTGATTATGATCTGTCAAAATGTTATTTACATGTTGTGTCTATAGACCATTAAGGCTTCTTGAAATAATTAAAGTCTTACAGTTACACAGACACACACACACACACACACACACAGAGTATTCCATTGTCTGTCCATCAGGGATACAGTCTATTAGCAAATTCGTGCTGGAAACATTTTAGAAAAAAAAAAAAATTCTGGAAGTTCTCTAGATACTGACTTACGCCAGCTAATAAATATTGATACACTTAATTCATTTCATCAATGTAGCTTGCCTTATTCACGGATCATAATTTCTTTGATTTATAAGATCAAATTGAATGCTTTTAAGACAAAGTTTTGTAAGAACATAACATGCCTTTGCGGCAGAAAAATTACAAATGATCACATCCTTTTTCAATGTGAGCACTTAAAACCTTACCTACCATCCCTAGCTAAATGTTCTCTGATCAAGTTGTATCAGATTTATCACTGATGTGTAAAATTGCAGTTTCATGACATCAAAGTCGTCTTTTTTCTGTTCTGTAAACTGGAATCGATGTTGAGTGTTTTGATCAGTAGTTTTTTGTTAGCTCATAGTTATTTTATTGTTGGTGTTGCAGTTTTTCTTCTAAACCTTTGAAGATATTACTTAATACCTCTAACCTCCCCCCCCTTTCCCTCTAACATTGTCTAATATCACTTAACGTGGATAGACGTTAAATTGAAGAAGAACGCACGCACCCACACACACACACACACACACACAGACACTCGCACACACACACACACACACACACACACACACACACACACACACACACACATCACTCACTCACTCACTCACTCACTCACCAACACAGACACACACGCACGCGCGCACACACACACACACACACACACACACATACACATGGACACACACACACACACACCATCGTCATCACCACCACCACTATCGCCATCGCCAGTGAGAATGGAGTACACAAGACAAATATTTTTAAATAGCTGCTTAATTCATTTAATGAAAGGAAACATGAGTACAACTATTCTGTGCGTTTTCCTACTGCTGCTGTGATAGTTTCAACTGTTCATTTGACATTAGGCCTCAAAAGCGTCGTCAGGCAAGGTCACTTGACCTATTAAAATTTGAAATTAAGGTTGAACAGGAATGATTTGGTTATTAAATTAAAAATATTGGAAACTAAACATTGGAAGTCATACAAACTACATCTGTAGCATGTAAATGAAATCTAAGCAGGAAATTTAATTGGGTGAAAAATGCTAAACACATTCTCCTTTCATCGGCATGGCCCCACCATCATCCCGGTTTATGATGTTTTGGTCGCCAAAAGAAAACAAAATAGTCTTCAAAAGCATGACAGTAATAAATTTAAATTGTGATGTAAAACTGTCGGGGGGGAAGTTGTATAAAGGCATTGTCTATTAAAGGTTTTCAATGAAATCCTTATGATGTCCATAGTTATTTGTGGAAGCATGTGGAAAGGTTATGTGCTGAAATGGGTGAGAAAGAGATAGATTGTTTTCTGTGTCTCTTTGACAGGGAGGAAGCGTAAAGCATCGGCAGAAATATATCAGCCAAATAAAAGACGCCGCCTCAACGAATATGGTAAGAATTGGCCATTGTTACAGCAGGCTTAATTAGCTGGATTGGAAATGAACGTTGCGACAGCTTATCAGTGATAACAGAGAGCGGCGAGTCTCTCTGGCACACTTAAGTATCTTGCTTTTTGATTGGTCTGTAATATGTTGACCACAACAAGGCATGTCATGGCAGGTGCCAATTCCACAATTTCAAGTACAAAAAATAAAAATGAATTGTTAGGGTTGTCATTCATTGACTAAATCTTGATGATAAATGCTGCATTTTATTAAGTCGCACACACAGTGATGCACACAGACACACACAGATACACATGTACATACACACGTGCGCACACACACGCACACACACACAAACTGTATTCACACACACACATGAACACACACACACATGAACACACACACTCACTCTCACTCACTCACTGACTAACACAGACACAAGCATGCACACACACACACACACACACACACATATATCTACGGTATACACACACACACACACACACACACATATTGACTTGCGCACACACACGCACGCACACACACGTGTATTTACACACAAAAACACACAGACTGATCAGCAGCAGCATTCTTTGTTACCAACCTGAAAAGTTGTAGCCTTGGTCCTACTTACCCTACTCCCTCCAATCCCCTCCCCACAAGTCAAGTCTGAGACAATGGATGACTTTTGTGTTTCCTGTCATGAAGACGTCAAGTATTGAGGGCCAGTCTTGACTGCTTTCAGGTGCGTCTGACTCCCAAGATTGTTCAGTAGAGGTGTGTGCAGAGCCACTGCCGGCACTGAAGACTAGAGGTATGCACTGAGGGTTAAGAGTGCGTTAACGTAAGGTTTGGTCCTGGAGGTGTAATCCTTTCTTCATAGCTGTTTGTGACTTTATAGCCTTACTGTATGCTTTACCTTGATTTTCGGATGAGTGAATGCTTTGGATTGTTTTGTTTTGTTTTGGTTTTTCTATTTTATCCCTGCCTGGAATGTCTTAACTGTCTGGCGCTTTGCTTTTGCTGTATGAAAACTATGTCTTCTAGATCTCTGTGCCTCTGTCTCTGTGTTTGTGTGTGTCTGTGTGAATAGTGACCATATTGTTTACTGAAATTGATTATGATCTGTCAAAATGTTATTACCATGTTGTGTCTATAGACCATTAAGGTTTCTTGAGATAATTAAAGTCTTACAGTTACACAGACACACACACGTACACACACACACACGCACACAGTATTCCATTGTCTATCCATGAGGGATACAGTCTATTAGAAAATGCGTGCTGGAAACATTTTAGAAAAAAAACAAAAAATTCTGGATGTTGTCTAGATACTGACTTGCGCCAGCTAATAAACATTGATACACTTGATTCATTTTATCAATGTAGCTTACCTTATTCATGGATTATAATTTGATTTATAAGATCAAATTGAATGCTTTTAAGACAAAGTTTTGTAAGAACATAACATGCCTTTGTGGCGCAAAACTTACAAATAATCACATCGTTTTTCAATGTGAGCACTTAAAACCTTACCTACCATCCCTACCTAAATGTTGTCTGGATCAAGTTGTATCATCTTTATCACTGATGTGTAAAATTGCAGTTCCATTACATCAAAGTCGTCTTTTTTCTGTTCTGTAAACTGGAATTGATGTTGAGTGTTTTGATCAGTAGTTCTTTGTTAGCTCATAGTTGTTTATTTTATTGTTGCTGTTGCTGTTTTTCTTCAAAGCCTTTGAATATATTACTTAATACTGCCTTTGAAGATATTACTTAATACGTCTACCCCCCCACCCCCCTTTCCCTCTAACATTGTCTAATATCACTTAACATGGATAGACATTAAATTGAAAAAGAACACACACGCACACACACACAAACACACTCTGCGCGCGCACACACACACACACACATACACACACATATTTACAGACACATACACACACACACACACACATTTACACACACAAACACAGACTGATCAGCAGCAGATTCTTTGTTACCAACCTCAAATGTTGTAGCCTTGGTCCTACTTACCCTACTCCCTCCAATCCCCTCTCCCACAAGTCAAGTCTGAGACAATGGATGACTGTTGTGTTTCCTGTCATGAAGACATCAAGTATTGAGGGCCAGTCTTGACTGCTTTCAGGTGTGCCTCATTCCAAAACTTCGTTTCAGGGGAGGATGTGCAGAGCCACTGCCCGCACTGAAGACTAGAGGTATGCACTGAGTGGTTAAGAGTGCGTTAACGTAAGGTTCAGTCCTGGAGGTGTAATCCTTTCTTCCCAGCTGTTTGTGACCTTATAGCCTTACTGTATGCTTTGCCATGATTTTCGGACAAAGGAATGCTTCGGATTGGTTTGTTTTGTTGTTTTTTTTTTTTTTTTTGGGGGGGGGGGGGGGGGGGGGGAATCAATTTATTCCTTGCCTGGAATGTCTTAACTATTTTGTCCCTGCCTGGAATGTCTTAACTGTCTGGCGCTTAGCTTTTGCTGTATGAAAACTATGTCTTCTAGATCTCTGTGCCTCTGTCTCTGTGTTTGTGTGTGTCTGTGTGAATAGTGACAATATTGTTGTACTGAAATTGATTATGATCTGTCAAAATGTTATTACCATGTTGTGTCTATAGACCATTAAGGTTTCTTGAGATAATTAAAGTCTTACAGTTACACACACACACACACACACAAACACAAACACACACAGAGTATTCCATTGTCTATCCATGAGGGATACAGTCTATTAGAAAATGCGTGCTGGAAATATTTTAGAAAAAAAAAACAAAAAAATTCTGGATGTTCTCTAGATACTTAGGCCAGCTAGTAAACAGTGATACACTTCTCAGACCGAAATGGAAATCCGTAGCATCATCTTAATCATCCTCATTCTCATCGATCGGTATTAAAAAAAAAGAAAAAATGTCAAATTCTGTGGCCCTTCATGCCCTGCTCTCATGGTGACCTCAGTTTTGATGTCCTCTACACGTCTGTGGCCTTGGTTTGGTTCCGTCGGGGTCACCGGTATCGGCAAGTCCATGGGGGCTGTCGTTGGACAGACGTGGTGGCGCCCTCCGGAGGGAGAGCTCACTCACGTCGGCTCTGCGACTAAGCAATTGTCGTCAGTAGGGGGCTTAGTAGGTGGTGTCCTGCGTATGATAGATCAGAACAGGCGCCACTGAACACCACCGAAGTGACTCGGCAGCAGTGCAGTGTCTTCTCCGGTGGGTTGCCTCTTGACGACTTGACATTAACTGCTCCCTGTGGATTGCCGGTGCCGGGGCTGCGGCGGGGCTGACCGGGCTGTGGCTGTGGACGGGGTGGCGGAATGAGCGGCGTGTGTGCACTGCCTCTGAGGTGGCGCAGAGGTTGGGACAGCAAAAAAAAAAAAAAAAAAAAACACGCACAAAAAAACATTGATACACTTAATTCATTTCATCAGTGTAGCTTACCTTATCCACGGATCATAATTTCTTTGATGTATAAGAACAAATTGAATGCTTTTAAGACAAAGTTTTGTAAGAACATAACATGCCTTTGTGGCGGAAAACTTGCAAATAATCGCATCCTTTTTCAATGTGAGCACTTAAAACCTTACCTACCATCCCTGCCTAAATGTTGTCTGGATCAAGTTGTATCAGATTTATCACTGATGTGTAAAATTGCTGACATCAAAGTCGTCTTTTTTCTGTTCTGTAAACTGGAATCGATGTTGAGTGTTTTGATCAGTAGTTCTTTGTTAGCTCATAGTTGTTTATTTTATTGTTGGTGTTGCCGTTTTTCTTCAAAGCCTTTGAAGATATTACTTAATACCTCTACCCCCCCCCCCCCTCCCCCCTTTCCCTCTAACATTGTCTAATATCACTTAACGTGGATAGACATTAAATTGAAGAACACACGCACACACACACACACACACACACACATATTTACAGACACATACACACACACACACACACACACACATATTTACACACACAAACACACAGACTGATCAGCAGCAGCATTCTTTGTTACCAACCTGAAAAGTTGTAACCTTGGTCCTACTTACTCTACTCCCTCCAATCCCCTCTCCCACAAGTCAAGTCTGAGACAATGGATGACTGTTCTGTTTCTTGTCATGAAGACGTCAAGTATTGAGGGCCAGTCTTGACTGCTTTCAGGTGTGCCTGACTCCCAAGATTGTTCAGTAGAGGTGTGTGCAGAGCCACTGCCGGCACTGAAGACTAGAGGTATGCACTGAGGGTTAAGAGTGCGTTAACTAAGGTTCAGTCCTGGAGGTGTAATCCTTTCTTCCCAACTGTTTGTGACCTTATAGCCTTACTGTATGCTGTGCCATGATTTTTGGACAAAGGAATGCTTTGGATTGTTTTGTTTTGTTTTTGGGAAAAAAATCTGTTTTATCCTTGCCTGGAATGTCTTAACTGTCTGGTGCTTAGCTTTTGCTGTATGAAAACTATGTCTTCTAGATCTCTGTGCCTCTGTCTCTGTGTTTGTGTGTGTCTGTGTGAATAGTGACAATATTGTTGTACTGAAATTGATTATGATCTGTCAAAATGTTATTACCATGTTGTGTCTATAGACCATTAAGTTTTCTTGAGATAATTAAAGTCTTACAGTTACACACAGACACACACACACGCACACAGTATTCCATTGTCTGTACATGAGGGATACAGTCTATTAGAAAATGCGTGCTGGAAACATTTTAGAAAAAAAACAAAAAAAATTCTGGATGTTCTCTATATACTCACTTACACCAGCTAATAAACATCGATACACTTAATTCATTTCATCAATGTAGCTTACCTTATTCATGGATCATAATTTCTTTGATTTATAAGATCATATTGAATGCTTTTAAGACAAAGTTTTGTAAGAACATAACATGCCTTTGTGGCGGTAAACTTACAAATAATCACATCCTTTTTCAATGTGAGCACTTAAAACCTTACCTACCATCCCTAACTAAATGTTGTCTGGATCAAGTTGTATCATCTTTATCACTGATGTGTAAAATTGCAGTTTCATGACATCAAAGTCGTCTTTTTTCTGTTCTGTAAACTGGAATCGATGTTGAGTGTTTTGATCAGTAGTTCTTTGATAGCTCATAGTTGTTTATTTTATTGTTGCTGTTGCCGTTTTTCTTCAAAGCCTTTGAAGATATTACTTAATACCTCAACTCCCCCCCCCCCCCCCCCCCCTTCCCTCTAACATAGTCTAATATCACTTAACGTGGATAGACGTTAAATTGAAGAAGAACACACGCACGCACACACACACACAAACAGACACAAGCGCACATACGCACGCACACACACACACACACTCTCACACATACACACACAGACTCACTCGCTCACTCACTCACTCACCAACACAGACACGCACGCACACACACACACATGGACACACACACACACATGGACACACACACACACACACACGTACACACACACCATAGTCATCAACATCATCATCATCATCGTCATCACCACCACTGCCATCGCCAGTGAGAATGGAGTACACAAGAGAAATATTTTTAAGTAGCTGCTTAACTCATTTAATGAAAGGAAACATAAGTACAACTATTCTGTGCGTTTTCCTACTGCTGCTGTGATAGTTTCAACTGTTCATTTGACATTAGGCCTCAAAAGCGTCGTCAGGCAAGGTCACTTGACCTATTAAAATTTGAAATTAAGGTTGAACAGGAATGATTTGGTTATTAAATTAAAAATATTGGAAACTAAACATTGGAAGTCATACAAACTACATCTGTAGCATGTAAACGAAATCTAAGCAGGAATTTTAATTGGGTGAAAAATGCTAAACACATTCTCCTTTCATCGGCATGACCCCACCATCATCCCGGTTTGTGATGTTTTGGTCGCCAAAAGAAAACAAATAGTCTTCAAAAGTATGACAGTAATAAATTTAAATTGTGATGTAAAACTGTCGGGGGGGGGGGGGGGGGGGGGGGGGAGGTGTATAAAGGCATTGTCTATTAAAGGTTTTTAATGGGGGGGGGGGGGGGGGGGGAAGGTGTATAAAGGCATTGTCTATTAAAGGTTTTCAATGAAATCCTTATGATGTCCATAGTTATTTGTGGAAGCATGTGGAAAGGTTATGTGCTGAAATGGGTGGAGAAAGAGATAGATTGTTTTCTGTGTCTCTTTGACAGGGAGGAAGCGTAAAGCATCGGCAGAAATATATCGGCCAAATAAAAGACGCCGCCTCAACGAATATGGTAAGAATTGGCCATTGTTACAGCAGGCTTAATTAGCTGGATTGGAAATGAACGTTGCGACAGCTTATCAGTGATAACAGAGAGCGGCGAGTCTCTCTGGCACACTTAAGTATCTTGCTTTTTGATTGGTCTGTAATATGTTGACCACAACAAGGCATGTCATGGCAGGTGCCAGTTCCACAATTTCAAGTACAAAAAATAAAAATGAATTGTTAGGGTTGTCATTCATTGACTAAATCTTGATGATAAATGATGCATTTTATTAAGTCGCACACACAGTGATGCACACACACATACACACACACAGATACACACGTACACATGTACATACACACGCGCGCACACACACACACACATGAACACACACACACACACACACACGCTCACTCACTGACTAACACAGACACAAGCATACACAAACACACACACATACACACACACACATTTATTTATACACACTCACACACACATACACACACACACACACGTATTTACACACAGAAACACACAGACTGATCAGCAGCAGCATTCTTTGTTACCAACCTGAAAAGTTGTAGCCTTGGTCCTACTTACTCTACTCCCTCCAATCCCCTCTCCCACAAGTCAAGTCTGAGACAATGGATGACTGTTCTGTTTCCTGTCATGAAGACATCAAGTATTGAGGGCCAGTCTTGACTGCTTTCAGGTGTGCCTGACTCCCAAGATTGTTCAGTAGAGGTGTGTGCAGAGCCACTGCCTGCACTGAAGACTAGAGGTATGCACTGAGGGTTAAGAGTGCGTTAACCTAAGGTTCAGTCCTGGAGGTGTAATCCTTTCTTCCCAACTGTTTGTGACTTTATAGCCTTACTGTATGCTGTGCCATGATTTTTGGACAAAGGAATGCTTTGGATTGTTTTGTTTTGTTTTGTTTTTTTTTGGAAAAAATCTATTGTATCCCTGCCTGGAATGTCTTAACTGTCTGGCGCTTAGCTTTTGCTGTATGAAAACTGTCTTCTAGATCTCTGTGCCTCTCTGTCTCTGTGTTTGTGTGTGTCTGTGTGAATAGTGACCATATTGTTGTACTGAAATTGATTATGATCTGTCAAAATGTTATTACCATGTGTGTCTATAGACCATTAAGGTTTCTTGAGATAATTAAAGTCGTACAGTCACACACACACACAAACACACACACACACAGGGTATTCTATTGTCTGTACATGAGGGATACAGTCTATTAGAAAATGCGTGCTGGAAACATTTTAGAAAAAAACAAAAAAATTCTGGATGTTCTCTAGATACTTACGCCAGCTAATAAACATTGATACACTTAATTCATTTTATCAATGTAGCTTACCTTATCCACGGATCATAATTTCTTTGATTTATAAGATCAAATTGAATGCTTTTAAGACAAAGTTTTGTAAGAACATAACATGCCTTTGTGGTGGAAAACTTACAAATAATCACATCCTTTTTCAATGTGAGCACTTAAAACCTTACCTACCTTCCCTACCTAAATGTTGTCTGGATCAAGTTGTATCATCTTTATCACTGATGTGTAAAATTGCAGTTTCATGACATCAAAGTCGTCTTTTTTCTGTTCTGTAAACTGGAATCGATGTTGAGTGTTTTGATCAGTAGTTCTTTGTTAGCTCATAGTTGTTTATTTTATTGTTGCTGTTGCTGTTTTTCGTCAAAGCCTTTGAAGATATTACTTAATACCTCTACCCCTCCCCCTCCCCCTCTCTTTCCCTCTAACATAGTCTAATATCACTTAACATGGATAGACATTAAATTGAAGAAGAACACACATGCACACACACACAAAGAGACACTCGCGCACACACACACACACACGGACACAGACAGACACACACACACACACACACAACACACATATATTTACAGACACATACACACACACACACACACATATTTACACACACAAACACAGACTGATCAGCAGCAGCATTCTTTGTTACCAACCTGAAAAGTTGTAGCCTTGGTCCTACTTACTCTACTCCCTGCAATCCCCTCTCCCACAAGTCAAGTCTGAGACAATGGATGACTGTTCTGTTTCTTGTCATGAAGACGTCAAGTATTGAGGGCCAGTCTTGACTGCTTTCAGGTGTGCCTGACTCCCAAGATTGTTCAGTAGAGGTGTGTGCAGAGTCACTGCCCGCACTGAAGACTAGAGGTATGCACTGAGGGTTAAGAGTGCGTTAACGTAAGGTTCAGTCCTGGAGGTGTAATCCTTTCTTCCCAACTGTTTGTGACCTTATAGCCTTACTGTATGCTGTGCCATGATTTTCGGAGGAGTGAATGCTTTGGATTGGGTTTTTTTTTGTTTTGTTTTGGGAAAAAAATCTATTTTATCCCTGCCTGGAATGTCTTAACTGTCTGGCGCTTAGCTTTTGCTGTATGAAAACTATGTCTTCTAGATCTCTGTCTCTGTGTTTGTGTGTGTCTGTGTGAATAGTGACCATGTTGTTGTACTGAAATTGATTATGATCTGTCAAAATGTTATTACCATGTTGTGTCTATAGACCATTAAGGTTTCTTGAGATAATTAAAGTCTTACAGTCACACACACACACACACACACACACACAGAGTATTCCATTGTCTGTCCATTAAGGATACAGTCTATTAGAAAATGCGTGCTGGAAACATTTTAGAAAAAAGCAAAAATATTCTGGATGTTCTCTAGATACTCGCTGACACCAGCTAATAAACATTGATACACTTAATTCATTTTATCAATGTAGCTTACCTTATCCACGGATCATAATTTCTTTGATTTATAAGATCAAATTGAATGCTTTTAAGACAAAGTTTTGTAAGAACATAACATGCCTTTGTTGTGGAAAACTTACAATAATCACATCGTTTTTCAATGTGAGCACTTAAAACCTTACCTACCATCCCTAGCTAAATGTTGTCTGGATCAAGTTGTATCATGTTTATCACTGATGTGTAAAATTGCAGTTTCATGACATCAAAGTCGTCTTTTTACTGTTCTGTAAACTGGAATTGATGTTGAGTGTTTTGATCAGTAGTTCTTTGTTAGCTCATAGTTGTTTATTTTATTGTTGGTGTTGCCGTTTTTCTTCAAAGCCTTTGAAGATATTACTTAATACCTCTACCCCGCCCCCCCCCTCCTCTTTCCCTCTAACATAGTCTAATATCACTTAACGTGGATAGACATTAAATTGAAGAAGAACACACAATGCACACACACACACACACAGACACTCGTGCACACACACACACATACACACACATATATTTACAGACACATACACACACACACACACACACAAACACAGACTGATCAGCAGCAGCATTCTTTGTTACCAACCTGAAAAGTTGTAGCCTTGGTCCTACTTGCCCTACTCCCTCCAATCTCCTCTCCCACAAGTCAAGTCTGAGACAATGGATGACTGTTCTGTTTCTTGTCATGAAGACGTCAAGTATTGAGGGCCAGTCTTGACTGCTTTCAGGTGTGCCTGACTCCCAAGATTGTTCAGTAGAGGTGTGTGTAGAGCCACTGCCCGCACTGAAGGCTAGAGGTATGCACTGAGGGTTAAGAGTGCGTTAACGTAAGGTTCAGTCCTGGAGGTGTAATCCTTTCTTCCCAACTGTTTGTGACCTTATAGCCTTACTGTATGCTGTGCCATGATTTTCGGACAAAGGAATGCTTTGGATTGTTTCGTTTTGTTTTGTTTTGGGAAAAAATCTATTTTATCCCTGCCTGGAATGTCTTAACTGTCTGGCGCTTAGCTTTTGCTGTATGAAAACTATGTGTTCTAGATCTCTGTGCCTCTGACTCTGTGTTTGTGTGTGTCTGTGTGAATAGTGACCATATTGTTGTACTGATGTGGAGACAGGAGATAGATGTTAGAACTGTATCGGGTTGGATACTGAAAGTGATTTCAGATTATTTTGGAAGACTTAGTTGCCCAAACTGATTTGCCATATAAAGATTGTCGCACAATGCAATGTCCCCCCTCCCTTCCTCCCTCCACCCACATCTGTTCAGAATGTGATGGGAAAAAAAATAATCATGTGTTCATTCAAAACTGTCAATTTTGAAACAAGAGGTATAATCATAAACACTACAAAGAAGACAGAAAATGCTCAGCATGCGACATGGTCTAGGATGAAACTCCTTTTCTGGTCAGCTGCTTGAGGTACTAGCTACTAACAGTGAAATCAACAGAACAGCTATCGGTGTGTATACGAGACGCAAACTTGTATATACTATACACATGTGAAATGCCTAGCAATGATGATCTACAACACCATATTGTAAACTATATTCATATTAGCACAAACAGGGAAAGACGATACTATTTATTTACGCCTGATAGATAATGGTCTAAACATTGATTATGATCTGTCAAAATGTTATTACCATGTTGTGTCTATAGACCATTAAGGTTTCTTGAGATAATTAAAGTCTTACAGTTACACACACACGCACACACACAGTATTCCATTGTCTGTCCATGAGGGATACAGTCTTAGAAAATGCGTGCTGGAAACATTTTAGAAAAAAACAAAAATATTCTGGATGTTCTCTAGATACTCGCTGACGCCAGCTAATAAACATTGATACACTTAATTCATTTCATCAGTGTAGCTTACCTTATTCATGGATCATAATTTCTTTGATTTATAAGATCAAATTGAATGCTTTTAAGACAAAGTTTTGTAAGAACATAACATGCCTTTGTGGCGGAAAACTTACAAATAATCACATCCTTTTTCAGTGTGAGCACTTAACACCTTACTTGCCATCCGTACTTAAATGTTGTCTGGATCAAGTTGTATCATCTTTATCACTGATGTGTAAAATTGCAGTTTCATGACATCAAAGTCGTCTTTTTTCTGTTCTGTAAACTGGAATTGATGTTGAGTGTTTTGATCAGTAGTTCTTTGTTAGCTCATAGTTGTTTATTTTATTGTTGCTGTTGCTGTTTTTCTTCAAAGCCTTTGAATATATTACTTAATACTGCCTTTGAAGGTATTACTTAATACCTCTACCCCTCCCCCCCTTTCCCTCTAACATTGTCTAATATCACTTTACGTAGATAGACATTAAATTGAAGAAGAACACACACACACACACACACACACACACACACACACACACACTCTCACTCACTCACTCACTCACTCACCAACACAGACAAACACGTATACACACACACACACATGGACACGCGCGCACACGACACACACACACACGCACACTATCATCATCATTGACATCATCATCACCACCACCACCACCATCGCCTTTGAGAATGAAGTACATAAGACAAATATTTTTAAATCACTTTAATTCATTTAATGAAAGGAAACATAGGCACAACTATTCTATGCATTTTCCTACTGCTGCTGTGCTAGTTTTAGCTGTTCATTTGACATTGGTCCTCAAAAGCGTTGTCGGGCAAGGTCACTTGACCTATTAAAATTTGAAATTAAAGGTTAAACAGGAATAATTTGGTTATTAAATAAAAATTGTTGGAAACTAAACATTGGAAGTCATACAAACTACATCTGTAGCATGTAAATGAAATCTAAGCAGGAATTTTAATTGGGTGAAAAATGCTAAACACCTACTCCTCTCATTGGCATGACCCCACCATCATCCTGGTTTGTGATGTTTTGGTCGCCAAATGAAAACAAAATAGTCTTCAAGAGCATGACAGTAATATATTTAAATTGCGATGTAAAACTGTCGGGGGGAAAGGTGTATAAAGTCATTGTCTATTAAAGGTTTTCAGTGAAGTCCTTATGATGTCCATAGTTATATGTGGAAATATATGGAAAGCTTATGAAAAGGTTATGTGCTGAAATGGGTGAGAAAGAGATCGGTTTTCATAATGTGTTATGGCAACTGACAATTGGTTTTCTGTGTCTCTTTGACAGGGAGTAAGCATGGAGCTCCGCCCAGACCTGGCCTCAATGAAGATGGTAAGAATTGGCCATTGTTACAGCAGGCTAAATTAGCTGGACTGGAAATGAACGTTGCGACAGCTTATCGATGATAACGCAGAGTGTCGAGTCTCTCCGGCACACTTGAGTGTCTTGCTTTTTGATGGGTCTGTAATATGTTGACCACAACAAGGCATGTCATGGCAGATGCCAATTCCACAGTTTGGAGTACCAAAAAAAAGTAAGAATAAATTGTTAGGGTTGTCATTCATTGACTAAATCTTGATGATAAATGATGCATTTTATTAAGTCGCACATACAGTGATGCACGCACGCACACACACACACATGCACGCACACAAACACGAGCACACACACACACACACACACACACACGTACCCATGTACATACACATGCGCGTGCGCGCGCACATACACACACACACACACACGTACATGTACATACACATGCACACATGTACACACGCAAACACACACGCACACACTGTATGCACACACACATGAACACACACACACGCATATATTTATACACACACGCACACACACTCTCACACACACACTCGCACTTGCCCACACACACGCATATTGACTCGCACGCACACACAGACGCATATTTACAGAGACACACACACACACACATTTACACAGACACACACACACACACGCAAACACAGACTGATCAGCAGCAGCATTCTTTGTTACCAACCTCAAAAGTTGTAGCCTTGGTCCTACTTACCCTACTCCCTCCAGTCCCCTCTCCACAAGTCAAGTCTGAGACAATGGATGACTGTTCTGTTTCCTGTCATGAAGACGTCAAGTATTGAGAGCCAGTCTTGACTGCTTTCAGGTGTGAATGACTCCACAAATTGTTCGTCAGTCAGGACCTGTGCAGAACCACCGCCCGCCTTGGATACTAGAGGTATGCAAAGAGTCTGTTAACGTAAGGTTCAGTCTTGGAGGTGTAATCCTTTCTTCCCAACTGTTTGTGACCTTGTAGCCTTGCTGTATGCTGTGCCATGATTTTCAGATGAGTGAATGCTTTGGATTCTTCTTTTTTTTGTTTTTGTTTTTAGAAAAAATCTGTTTTATCCCTGCCTGGGGTGTCTTCAACTGTCTGGTGCTTTGCTTTTGCTGTATGAAAAATATGTCTTCTAGATGACTGTGTGTGTGTGTGTCTGTGTGAATTGTGACCATATTGTTGCACTGATGTGCAGACAGAAGATATATGTTGCCCAAACTGATTCTGCCATAGAAAGACTGTCTCACAAATGGAATGTCCCCCCCTACCCTCCTCCCTCCACCCACGTCTGTTCAGAATGTGACGGGAAAAAAAATAATCATGTGGTCATTGAAAACTGTCAATTTTGAAACGAGGTATAATCGTAAAGTTTAATGTAGATTGTTTCACCACAGGCTGCAGATAGAATGGGACAGATCTATACATAAACACTACAAAGAAGACTGAAAATGCTCAGCATGCGACATGGTCTAGGATGAAACTTCGTTTCTGGTCAGCTGCTTGAGGTACTAGCTACTAACAGTGAAATCAACAGAACAGCTATCAATGTGTGTACTAGACGCAAACTTGTATATACTATACACAAGTGAAATGCCTAGCAATGATGATCTACAACACCATATTGTAAACTATATTCATATTAGCACAAACAGGGAAAGACGATACTATTTATTTACGCCTGATAGATAATGGTCTAAACATTGATTATGTTATGATTATATTATTACCATGTTGTGTCTATAGACCATTAAGGTTTCTTGAGATAATTAAAGTCTTACAGTTACACACACACACACACACACACACACACTAGATGGGTTAACACTTGAGTATGTACACTTGCTAAAATTCTATGTTGAATAACAAGTTCAAATGGAATTACCATATTGATTATCTCTTAATACAAGAAAGACACCAGTTTCGTTTGCTTGGTTTTTTCTCATCAAGAACTTAGTTTTCAATCAGTTTAACTGGCTGGACTTAAACAGGAAAAAAAAAAGAGAACTAAGGTTTTGCAACTTCCCAACTGAAGAACTAAATTTGGACACCACAAAAGTATAAATGCACTAACAGATTTCAAATGATTCTTTAAAGAAATCCTTGTTATAAATTTCTATCTTAAAACATCCCTCCACACATCCCCCCCCCCCCCCCCCTTCTCTCCGCTTTAAAAAACAAAAAGAAGAAAAAAGACTGCCAGTCAACAAACACCCCCCATCCCCCTCCCCAAATTAAACAGAATGTTCAAAACCAGTAAAAGGACATGTTGATAAGGCTGTCCCCTTCCTCAGGAGAAACCGATTACTCATAATCCCACCTAATTTCCACGTCAAATGACTGGGTGTTCATGACACCGACAGAATGTAGTATGCGTGTGTGTGTGTAAAAATGCATGTTCATGTATATGTGTTTGGTAAAAGCAGAGATGTAATTTTCTTTCTTTACACAAATGGAACATTCAAGACAGGCAGATGGTAGCAAGTTCAGGAACCAAGGCACAATAGCCAACAAAGGAGGCGCAGAGGGCGCAACATGGGAGTTTCTTCCCTTTTATTTCCCTTCCCTAGCTGGAAGCTCGCACAAGGAATGCACACCAAGAACAGTCATCAGGAATGCACACCAAGAACACATCGGGAACGCACACCAAGAACAGGAACGCATACCAAGAACACATCAGGAACGCACACCAAGAACGCTCACTAGGAGCACGCACTCTCTCTGTTAGGTAACTTAATTATATAGCGGAGAACCGGACCACAAAGCCAACACAGTGTTGAAGACCAAACGGCCCTGCGAGGTGAAAACTGGCACCAATGTATGCTATCTGAGTTGTCCAGCTAGCCATCTGTTCAAAGTATTCAAATGTATTTACTACTGATGAAAACCTCAGAACCCAAGGAATATGAGGAAGCATGTCACATTTGATGACTTTGTTGCTGTATTGAATTATAGCTCATTAAAGTCGGATACTGAACCCACTTTTAACGAGTTTATATCATATTTTTCTCTATTGCGATAACAATTACTGAACAGCGTGCAATGATTTTATAGTGAATGAATAGCAGAAATTTCACTCTTGTCACACATGTAAATTTGATTATCCAAGACTGTGTCCGAGCGGAGAACTTTGTCTTTGAAAATGGATTCAAAACACAACTGGCTTTTCTCCCGCTTGGCTGTCTACATGAGCTTTTGATATGATTCTTGATTAAAAATTACTCTGTTGAAATGAACTACCAGGTAATAATTCTTAGACATTTTCAGTCGTATGTATCACAGAAGTGGAGTCAAAACAAGATTTTGGTCGAGAAGTCTGAATTTCATAGAATGACAATTTAGATCAAAACTCAGACAGTGACCAAGAGTGGAACAAAGAAGACAACCATTCAAGAGAGGTCGGCGTCATCAGTCATTTCTCTACAGCTGCAAGTTTGTGTGGAAAATATCCTAGGCATGTGATACATGAAATGAGAACATATGGACTTTAATTTGAGTGTACATTTTTGGATTCTACAGTTTCCCTCGTACTTTTTGAGAAATCGGGAAATATTCAAGGTTTGGCTGGCAGAGGATTCAAAATGGTGCCAAGATTAATTGCGCAAAATACCAGTTTGGAGAAAATATGGGCTTTCTGGTCCAATACAGTTGGAACAAATACATACATTAAGTTTTGTGACTTAATGACATATGTATATAATTACGTAGGTTTTGAGGCATTCACATTTTAAAGAGTTTACACAAAATTGAGATCCATCAATCAAGGGAGGTAGGGGGGATAGCTCAAACAAAACATTTCGTCTACTAAGGGTAACCAAGAAATATGTGTGCTTTTAGCATGTGTAACATACAACAGCATAGGACTTTCAGAACAGTGACACAGCTTGTTTTGTAAACCACATGTAGGTGTGAAACATGCAGTAACCAGCTGGGCAAGACGTGCTATTCCTGAAATTTGAAAGCAGCAAATTCTGACTTTGGAAGCTGTTTCTTTTCAGCCAGGATGTCTCATTCCTGACATTCCACTATAGCTGTTGGCACTGTGGCCAGGAGTAAAACTTCTGTCCCACCCTGTGTCTGTCTTCTGGGCTGTTGTGTTGGGTGCTTTGATTGTTGGATGGTTTTCTTGTTCGTTCATATTGACACATCCTGTCCACTTTGGCAGGGAGACTTGATTAACAATGGATTGTTTAGATCAGTTGTGTGAATCAGTTTCATTGTTCAGTTACATCACAGCTAAGTGCAACTGCAAGGCTTATTGGGGGGGGGGTAACTAAGAGTCTTTTCTGTGTTGTAAATTCCAGTCAGACGATCTAGCCGAAAAAAGAGGCGGCCAGACAGGTACACCACACAAGATTTCCGGACTGAGGCCTACCTGAGGCGGGTGGCCTCAGTAAGGAGGCGGGCGCAGGAGAGGAGGTAAGTAGATATGAATATGTATCACTGGACAAATGGACGTGTGAATGTATGTGATAGTTACTGAATAAATGGAAGTGGTTCAGTGTGATGTCTTTTGACAAATTGAAATTGTATATTTGTGCAAATTGATATTGGATGAATCAAAGTTTGAATATTTGTGATTGCTTTTAAAAGAATCCAGTGTGATTGCTAATGTCTACATATGTGTGTGTGTTTCTTTCTGACAACCCTTTCCTTCACTTTCCTTGGAGGACTGCTTACAGCAATCTTTTTTTGTTTCCAGGAGGCGCCAGTGACTGACACCGACATCATCTCCGTGTGTGTGTGTGTGAGAAGCACCACTAGAAAGCCACAGTGTGTGTGTGCATGTGAGTGTGTGAGGCGCCACTGAGAGAATGCCACAGTGTGTGTGTGTGTGTGAGGTGTCACTGACGGAGGAGACACAGCGTGTGTGTGTGTGTGCGTGTGCTTGGGTGGGTGCATGCATGTGTGCCCTGCCTTCCCCATGTAAGTTTTCTCTCTGTTTAGAAAATAAGAATATGGATCTGATACTGCTCCAGAACAGACCTTTGATGCCAGCTCTGGAAAGTGTTCTCAAAAAGTTCACAGGCTTCATTGATTTAAAAAAAAAATTAATACACATCATAGGTTATTGATCAGAAATGAGAAAAAAAGGTATTTTCCAACACCGGCTCCAATCCCATAGTATACAATACAAACCCAGACTAATGCATTTTACATATGAATTGAATGCATATGAATTACACATGCATTCATGCAAGTAAATAAATATACATGTTTGCATAAAGTATTTGTGATGTTGCATGCAAAAATTAGCACAAGAGAAATGGTGATTCGCTCACATGCACAAAAGTTGCAAAATGCATGATTATAATGAAGGAATTCATATTGTGTGTATACAAGTGTGTATGTGTATAATGACTGAAGAATTGTTAGCCAGCACTTGTTTTCCCCCACTACTTAATTGTTCAGCATTATATATATATAGCCCAACACCATATTAGTTATTACATAACAATGCATTACAATATCTTTCTTTTTATCCCTCACTCCAAAACTTGATCATACACAATGATACAGTTCATGGTAAGTTATTACTTGGCACTTTACCTTACTATGCTCAAACTTCACTTCAAAAGAGGGGGGGGGGGGGGGGGTGCAGAAAGAGATGAGATCAAGAGAGGAAGAAAAGAATGATGGAGAGAAGAAAATGGAGACAGACAGGGCGAGCCTTATTTTCTCTGATAAATGAAGAAAAATGTAAACATGTCAGATAGTTCAATGAAAACTGGAGGTTATAAGTGTGATAATTGTTCATGAACAATGGTGGGTAGGGGATGGGGCTTTTACAAGGTGATGATGGCAGGGAGCCAAAAAGGAAACCAGGAGAGAAAAAGAAAGAAAAAAAATTGAATTGAGACAGACTGACGGATTTTCTCTGATAGGTGAGCAAAGTGGATACATGTCAAATAGTCTAATGAAAAGGGGAGGATGTAAGTGTAATGGATGTTAATGAACAATGATGAATGTGGGGGGAGGGGGGGGGAGGGCTTTTACAAGGTGAAGATGGCAGGGAACAGACATTGTCCTGGCGGGCCAAAGGATGGGTGAAAAGGTGGTTCCTGTCCTGTGTCGGGGGAGGGTGGATGCAGCAGGTCCGACCTCAGAGCTTGTTGGTTGTTGGGCAGCCTGATGGGAGGGACTGTTGCCTGTCATCATGGCTGGTGTTGTTTTGGTGAACAGAATTAGTGGTAGATGATATGCTGTTAGAAGTACATGGTTGTAGAGCATACATAGAAATGTGTGAGTGAGTGTGTGGTGATGCATGTGTGCCATTATACAGTTTCCGTTCTGACCGATTTTTGCGTTTTTCACAAACTTTTTGACGCGACCGTTTATCTAGTTGTGCGTCTTTATGAGTTAAAAGACCTCATGTTTGCCTGGTGAGTTTTCAAGTGCCTTGAGAACTACAGAAAATTTTCCACACAGAAAATAAGAAAGCAAGCTTGAAGACATCTTTCCCCGAGTGCCCAGTGAATGAAGTAGAACTTGGAGCATGAGAAGAACCAGACCATTGTCAGCATGCCTGGAGAACCAGACCATTGTCAGCATACCTGGAGAACCAGACCATTGTCAGCATGCCCAGAGAACCAGACCATTGTCAGCATGCCTGGAGAACCAGACCATTGTCAGCATGCCCAGAGAACCAGACCATTGCCAGCATGCCTGGAGAACCAGACCATTATCAGCATGCCCGGAGAACCAGACCATTGCCAGCATTTAAGGGCATATGAAAGTTGTTCAGAACAGTTGTTCAGTAATTCCAGGTCATGACACTCGCTTGATCAGGAACTCATTTCTCTTCCATGGTGCTCATTCTCCCAAGTTGTGTTGCTCTCATCGGCTCTTCCATGCACAGCACCACCCGTGTTTGTGTCGTGGCAGTCCTGTCACCTAAGCTGCAATCCCACCATCTAAGTTAACTGGGAGCTGTCAGTATCTGGTTATCAGGAAGCAAACCATCCACAGGAGACGCGGTGCTACTGCCAGATCTGCAGAGTGGTGATCATTGACTGTGATTCAACATAAGTGTGACACCACAGTTCTACTGAGCTGTCAAATGATAAGAACGATTGCTTAGTCGTGAAGCCAACTGAGTTGGCATTCCTCGAGGCTGGCATCACCTCATACATCCAAAAATAAATCCACAGTGTCCCTTCCCAGGGCTGCACCGCATACATCCAACAAGAATACACGGTGTCTCTTCCCCCCACCCCCGAGGGCCACATGATGTTCATCTAACAAAAATCCAGTGTCCGTCCCAGGGCCCCACCACATACATCGGACAATAATCCAGTCTTCCCTCACAGGGCTCTATTATGGCCACTGATCAGCTGCCCCAAGTTTCAGCTCCCCCAGGGAACTTGGATCAGGGACATGTTGTGGAGACGTATCCCCCTCAGTGGATGACAGTCCAGGATATGGTTCCAGTCTGACTGCTGGAGCCCCTATCACTCTCTGCTCTAGGTAGGAGCTGGTCAGGGCAGAAACATCCACCTTTAATTCATCAAATGGTTTCCAATCCCTCGAGTCCCCGGCATGCACGTCCATGATGCTAACCACTGCACCATGATGGCCAGTGGTGGGCAGTCCTTTATTCATTCCTGCCTCGCACCCTTTGGAGAAGGTCCATTGTGATAATTCCATTCCAACTCTAGTGATGAAGGAAAGATGGAACTGACCGGGCAAGTTCATGTGATGGTCTGAAGAGCTGCTCTGAACAAGGGGAAGCCTATGGCAATTAATGATTTGCATTGAATGGGGACTGTTGTTCGTGTTTTATTTGAATGAATGACGATGTCAGACCTGTGCCCTCATACACTGTTGGAGTATGTAGTCCACTGCTGGATAACTCGGTATTGCACATAAAGTACACCAGAAAGGGTGTGGACAGCAGTCTAGATCTAGAACTGCCAGTGGAAGTTTAAATTATCATGTTAAATTATCATGCACTAAAGTTCATTCTGATCATGCCAGTGATCCTCAGAAGGGAAGCTTTCACCTTTCACATATCAACGAAGAGATCCACGTTAAGATAATTGAAGAGCGCTAGGCCAACAACCAGTGTGGTTGCTCACACTATCCCAGTTTATTTCTGGATACTAGGTCATTAAAGAGCACTGGGCCAACACTTGTTACCAGGTACACACACTACTCCTGTTTCTGGACATTAGGTCATCATTA
The DNA here is from genome assembly GCA_033310375.1 of Conus canariensis. Classification (NCBI taxonomy): domain Eukaryota; kingdom Metazoa; phylum Mollusca; class Gastropoda; order Neogastropoda; family Conidae; genus Conus; species Conus canariensis. Next base: position 27,694,011 of record CM065739.1, read on the forward strand.
ACAAGCACTGGGCCAACACTTATTGTCAGATATACTGTTCTTGTTTTCTGGACACTAGGGTCACTGAGCAACCCTGGGCCAACAGCTAATGTCAGTGCACAGGTCTGATGGGCAGTGGTGTGGAGAATGGAAGCCAAAGCCAATACATGGTGCACACAGAGAACCAGTGTGGGCTGTTTTTTGTTGAATGAAAGTGGAACGCATGATTGTGACAGATAGATGTTTATTGTACCTGAAGAGCATAGGTTGCAGTTAGGGAACTGTTCACACTTCACCAGCCATGTGACAGGGACAGAGGCTCCCACAGGCTGGCACCAACAACTGATGAGCCTGAGGTTTAACCTGTTGCATCCACTCTCCCTCACAGGATGGGACTTCTGCCGGGGGGGAGGGGAGGGGGGAGCCGTCAGGACCATGTCTGTTGTCTTGTCATCTGAACCTCGGGACTAAAGAGGAATAGTGGGATAGCTTTATGTGTGGTGTGGTTTCAGGGCAATTATAGTCATTTGCATTCCAGGGTTTCGCATTGTCCTAGGATGGGGGAAATCGTGATGATATTGCTCAAGCAAAAAGCAATGTATTGAAACTAACTTGGTTATACTCGCTTATAATTTTCCCTTTGTTTTTCCAGTTTAATTTGTTTTTCTCCTAAGAAGAATATCATGATGTGCAGACAGCCAGAACAGACACCATCCCCCCCCCCCCCCCCACACACACACACACATGTAACTGTAGTCCCACATCACACACAAGCATGCTCACACACACACACATGTCTTTCACCATGTAAAACATTCATTGCTCTGCTCCCTCAAACAACTAGAAGTGCATTAATCATATTGAAGCTACATACATGGTTGGACAGCAACTTGCATCTGCAGGCAGCCCACTGACAGGCTTCACTTGTTCTCTTAATTGCAGGTTCTGCTGCTTCTCTTTGATTAACCATACACTCGCCATGATAATTGTAGTATACCTGGTACATGGAAGTATAGCGGTGTAATTGGGTTTGTTCAGTTTTAAGAAATGTACATTTTGTGCTGAAAACCTGTATACATGCCTTTTAAAAAGCGCTTCCAACCTAATTTACCACATCACTATAAACAATTTTAGAATCATTAAAAAGCTAGTATTGACCTCTGCAAATCAACCCATTCTGCACATTGACCCATGACTGAACTGTGGAGAAGGTGAGTGGGTCTGTGGTCTGTGTGTGTCTGTGGTTTGTGTCTGTGTCCATGGTTGTATCGAATCGAGTGGTTGTATCAAATCGAATTGAATACAAACCTTCAACCATTCATGGTGAGACTTCACAAGGGTTCAACATATTTCAGTTTGGAAGTTCAGGCATCAGACTCGGCTGTTGTCCAGGAACAGACCACTCTTTGTTTTTCTACATGCACAGATCTACCACATACCTCCACCGATGTTTGTTAGCAAAAATGAAATAAGTGCATTCCACAAACTAAACACATTCCAACCAAAACTAATTTAGAAGAAACCAAATGATTAAGATTTCGTTTCAAAGTCTCTTTCCTCCATCCAGCCATTGTTTCGATTCTTCTTGAGAATGTCACCTTTTGATGGAAAAAAAACAAACATGCAGTTCTTATTGCAGTTCACTAAACTTGGAGAAACACTGAATTTGATTCTTGTCGGTCATGTCTTTCACCATCATCGTGCAAACTGTGCATCACAAAATCTTTAAAAGGAGATGGCAAACGTTGCTGATGCACTGGATGGTCTTTGCCCACCAACAAACCACCTTCATCAGGACCCGAACGTGTCTGCTTGTCACTGTTCAGTGGGACTTTGTCTGATTCAGCCACTTCTGGTGCTGAAACTTCCAGCTCAGGTGGTGTTGCAAACAAATCTACTGCTGGAATTGGATCTGGATTGAGCATTCTGTCTGCAAATGGAGTTTGAGCTGCAAACTCAGTATGCTGTCCCTGCCCAGCAGGATCTACCTCACTCGTACATGAAAGTACATGATCCACATGTTTCATAACTCGACCATCGGTCAGCTTGACTTTGTAAGACAAAGGCCAGTCACTTGCACAGCTACAGCTGGCAGCCACTTTGGACCAGCTGTGAAGCCTCTGATGAAGACCATGTCTCCAACAGAATAGCTTCTGATGCTACCATGATCATGGTTTAGTTTCTGTTGCAAGTGCTTCTGCCTCACTTGTGTTTCCATGGATGGCTTCACGAGATCCAGCCGTGTCCTTTCCTATTGAAAAGTAGATCAGCTGGCGACAACCCTGTAGTGGACCGAGGGGTCACCCGATGTGATGATAGAAAATGAGCAACTCGGGTCTCCATAGAACCTTATTCCATTTTTCTCAGACCCTGTTTTAAGGTTTGCAGTGCTGTCTCTGCGAGTCCTATAGTTGAAGGGTGATAGGGTGCTGACTTTATGTGTTGGATACCATTCATCCTCATGAAGGTTTCAGATTCCTCACTGATGAAATATGTTCTATTATCTGAGACCAAGATTTCTGGTAATCCATGGATTGCCAAAGACTGTCGCAGCTTCTCAATCGTGGCAGTTGATGTGGATGTGTTCATTGGGTACAAATCCATCCATTTTGAATGAGCATCAATCACAACCAGGAACATTTTGCCCAAGAAAGGTTCTGCATAATCCATATGAAGTTTACTTCAGGGTTGACTTGGCCGCTCCCATGGATGCAGAGGCGCTGAACTGAGCATGTTTCTCTAGATTTGGCAAATTTGACAGCCTTTCACAGTTATCTTGATTTCATTGTCCATATTTGGCCACCAAATGTAAGAATGGACTAAGCTCTTCATTCTACTCATTCCTGGATGACAATCATGAAGATCACACAAAAGCAGTTCACGACCCTTAGGTGGTACAACAACACATTACCCCACAACATGCAGCCATTGACCACACTCGGTTTTGCTTTCGAAGCAAAGTAAGGTTTTAGTCGCTTGTCATTGTATCCATTGGGCCAACCCCTGAGAAGGAAGTCCCTTATCCGGCTCAGAACTGGATCATTGCTTGTCCACTGCTGAATTTGCTGAGCTGTTACAGGCATTGTTTTCATTTCTTCCATCAAGAGAATTGTCTCCCCTTCTGGTTTCATACTCACTGTGACATTAAGTGGAAGTCTGCTGAGACCATCAGCATTACCATGGCCTCGTGCCCTCCTTAAATGTGAGTGTATACTGGTAGGCAGCAAGCATGAGAGCTCATCTTTGTATTCTTGACACTGCCATCATAGGAATCTGTCTGTTTTCTGTAAACGGTCCCAACAGTGGTTTGTGATCTGTGACAATTTCAAACTTGTGTCCATAGAGGTACTGATGAAAGTTTTTTTTTAATTCCAAACACAATAGCCAGAGCTTCTTTCTCTACTTGGCTGTAGTTTTTCTCTGCACTGTTCAATGTTCTGGAAGTGAAGGCTGCTGGCTTTTCAGTTCCATCCTCCATTCTGTGTGCAAGCACTGCACCAAGTCCATGGTTTTGACGAGTCACAAGATAAGATAATATCTTTTGCAGAATCAAAATGAACAAGTACCTGAGGTGACTGAAGCAGCTTCTGTGATTCTGACCATGCCTTCTCTGGCTCTTCTCCCCATGACCAAGGTGTCCCTTTCTTTAGTAAAGAGTACAGAGGAGACAACACACTGGAAAGATTTGGCAGAAAATGTGAGTAGTAGTTGACCATACCCAGACAGGCTTGTAGCTGTTTCACATCAGTTGGGCGTGGCATCTCCTCAATGGCTTTCACTTTCTCTGGTACAGGCTGAATGCCATTTTGATCAGGTAGGCCTCGGTGCGCCAGTCCTCTGCCGAGTACCGTTGGGGAGGCCGCCTGATGCGGCCTGATCAGGCCACCCACCTTAGGTAGGCCTCGGTGCGCCAGTCCTCGGAACTGTACCTTTCAGGAGGCCTCCTTATGCGGGTTGATCGTCTCACTGGAGTTTACAACACAGAAAAGACTCTTAGTTACCCCCCCCCCCCCCCCCCCAATAAGTCTTGCAGTTGCACTTAGCTGTGATGTAACTGAACAATGAAACTGATTCACACAACTGGTCTAAACAATCCATTGTCCATCAAGTCTCCCTGCCCAAGTGGACAATCCCTTGAGTCCCCGGCCTGCACGTCCATGATGCTAGCCGCTGCACCATAATGGCCAGTGGTGGGCAGTCCTTTATTCATTCCTGCCTCGCACTGTTCCTTGCTGCTTGAGTTAGGTTTTCAAACAAAACCATGGAGAAGGTCCATTGTGATAATTCCAACTCTAGTGATGAAGGAAAGACGGAACTGACCGGGCAAGTTCATGTGATGGAAGGGGGAATCATGATAGTATTGCTTAAGTGAAAGAAGTTGATGTATTAGTCAGGCTTTAACACGTCAAGGTTATCTCTGCACTCACAGATTGATGGAGTGAACAATGGATAAATAAACAACAGCAGCCTTTTCCCCACTTTTCCATCCCTCGCTGCAAGCACACTTCACATTCACTTTGCCTCGCATTAATTAATCCACTAGCATTTCTTTTGCGAATAGTCGGTCAATATCCATCATGATGTTAATTTTCAGTGTCTTTCCATTTTCAAGTTTGCTAAGATTTTGCCATGTGATGACCAGGCAGCCATCATTGCAGAAAGACTGCTGGTCTTTTTCAGAAGTTTGTCATTTGTCTGTGTAAGGTCTTCCGCCACAGTAATGCCAGTCTTTTGATTTTCTCCGTGCTGTCAGCACTTGGCCTCTCTTCTTCTGTGAGAAGCGCAGGATGATAGGATGTACCCCCCCCCCCCCTCCCCTCAGTGATCACCCTTCTAGATCAGGAAGCTATTTCTATCTCATCCGAGGATACCGGCAGTCCTAGTTTGTGAGAAAACGCATCTACACATTTGTTAACAGTCTTCCACTGTCTTCTCCCCCTGTGCCTCATGGATGCCATACACCTTGGCATTCCACTGTGGTGTGTACTGTTCCAGGTCGTTGTCTGCACTCGTCAGGGCACTGACATTCCACTGTGGCCCCTGCTGTTCCATGTCGTTGTCTGCACTCCTCGGGGTGCTGACATTCCACTGTTCAGCGTGCTGTTGTTCCATGTTGTTGTCTGCACTCCTCAGGGCGTTGACATTCCACTGTTCAGCGTGTTGTTCTATGTCATTGTCTGCACTCATCAGGACGCTGACATTCCACTGTTCAGCGTGTTGTTCATGTCATTGTCTGCACTTCTCAGGGCGTTGACATTCCACTGTTCAGCGTGTTGTTCCATGTCATTGTCTGCACTCCTCGGGGCGCTGACATTCCACTGTTCAGCGTGCTGTTGTTCCATGTTGTTGTCTGCACTCCTCAGGGCGTTGACATTCCACTGTTCAGCGTGTTCCATGTTGTCTGCACTCCTCAGGACGTTGACATTCCACTGTTAGCGTGCTGTTGTTCCATGTTGTTGTCTGCACTCCTCAGGGCGTTGACATTCCACTGTTCAGTGTGTTCCATGTTGTTGTCTGCACTCCTTAGGGCTCCGACATTCCACTGTGGCCCCTGCTGTTCCATGTTGTTGTCTACACTCCTCAGGGCATTGACATTTCGCTGTTCAGCGTGTTGTTCCATGTCGTCTGCACTCCTCAGGGCGCTGACATTCCACTGTGGCCCCTGCTGTTCCACGTCATTGTCTGCACTCCTCAGGGCGCTGACATTCTACTGTTCACCATGCTGTTGTTCCATGTTGTTGTCTGCACTCCTCGGGGCGCTGACATTCTACTGTTCACCATGCTGTTGTTCCATGTTGTTGTTTGCACTCCTCAGGGCGCTGACATTCTACTGCTCACCATGCTGTTGTTCCATGCCGTTGCCTGCACTCCTCAGGGCGCTGACATTCCACTGTGGCCCCTGCTGTTCCATGTTGTCTGCACTCCTCAGGGCGTTGACATTTCGCTGTTCAGCATGCTGTACCATGTTGTTGTCTGCACTCCTCAGGGCGTTGACATTTTGCCGTTCAGCGTGCTGTTCCATGTCATTGTCTGCACTCCTCAGGGCTTTGACATTTCGCTGTTCACCATGTTGTTCCATGTCATTGTCTGCACTCCTCAGGGCGTTGACATTCCACTGTTCATAGTCCCTTTGTTTAGTGATATTCTGCTGGACATAATGTTGGCCATGTCGTGGTAGACTTTTTGTTTATGAAAGATGATGGATTTTCACTACGGAGGAAAGTACTTGCTGCGGAGCAATGGCCTGGTAGAGGTGCAAATAGTTTGAAAATATTAGCTCTGTTTGCTACTTTTGATGGAGCCGTTTCAGAGCAGCATGTGTTGCTGTGTTGTTTATAAAGCAGCTGGAATTTCGTTTGTTTGGTGGGCTATTAACATAGTTCCTGTTTTGGTCGTTGTCGGACAATCAGTTTGCAAGAGAGTACTGACCCCATTTGGATTCCCGGGAACAAAATGTATCCCCTTTCCCCATCACAGTGATATTTATGTTTATTTTCCTTTTGCAAACTGATGTGTCGGATAACAACCACAAGAATAAAACCAGGATAAATCGGTAATACTCCTGCCGGGGTATAGTCAGTGATGCCCCATGCCCTCATGGTTCAGGTATGTGGTGGTTTGTCTTGAACATGCCTATTTTCTTGACCAATACGCTGATGTTGTGTCTGGATTGGGTGGTCATAATTCATGAGGACCATGAGTTGTAGCAGGGGAAAGTATGTAGAGGGCATGGCTCTGCCCAACTTTTGAGAGCAGAAAGTTTGCAAGCGTTAAACCTTCAGACATGGGGTGCGACCTGTTTGAAATCAAATTTCACAGTACATAGGAACCATCAGCAAAGGAGTTGACCCAAATGCCTTTTGGATGGGATCATGGTGAGGGGTAACTTAGCTGGTAGTTTGGAATGTTTGGTAGTTTGGAGACTGTAGTCACTTGGCAGACATGCTGGCTATGGCTGGTCTGGGCAGACTGGTTTAGAAGGCTAATTAGAGGCTAGGGAGTCAGCCATTGGACTTTGGCAACACCGTATTTGGTGTTGCCTTTGCTGAGGAGGGCTTGAGCCTGTAGAGAGGCAGATCTCTACAGGTGGAGATTGTTGGCGACGGAGTTGACACAGGCGGGATTTTACCCTAGATTCAGAGTCTAAAGGGTCCGTCTTGATGTCCCCCTGCACCCTTCAAGATCCAGCCACTTGCATGACGGTCGGCCCCCTTGTATGTCAGGCCGTGTGAGATGGAATGTCAGTTCAAGGTTTGAAGACAACTAGGGCAGTGTCTGCATGTTGTAGTAGCAATTGCTTGGGAGCACATGTGCATGTGGTGAGTTTGAAGGAGCAGTCCTGTCTGGCTCAGCTTGGTCACACTTGGGTGGATCGGATTCAGTCTGCAGTTGATGGTTGCCGGGAAGACTTGCAAAAGCTGTTTCTGGTGACACGCTGAGGACTGCGCTGAGCACTGATCATGGAACCTTTCTTATTGGTCACTACCAGAGGAATAGGCTGGAATGGAGTGTTGGATTTTGGAGTGTGATAGTCTTACGGGATCACCGACTTTGATGTCTGAAGGTCTCACATAGGCTTTGTTGTTGGTTTCATCGTAGCTTTCTGCTAGGCATCTTGTTGTATGATGTTGTCATCTGAGTGTTTGGTGACCTGAGGAAGTTTGGTTCTCAGGTTTCTGTTGAAGAGAGCAGCAGCTGGTGATAACACAGGTAGTGGAGTGAGGTGTACAGTGATGAAGGAGGAATCTGCACATCTCCTGTTTGAAGTTTAGAGTAGCTGCAGTCTTGATTGTTTTCTTTATCGTTCTCATGAAACATTCCGTCGCTGCATTAGCACGGGGCCGTAACAGAGTGATCTTTCTGTGTTTGATACCTATGTGAGTGCAAAACTGTGTGAAGTCATTGCTGTTGAAGGGTGGTCAATTGTTGGTTTTTAACGATTCTGGGATACCAAGTTCAGCAAATATCTTTTCAAGATGGTGGATCATGCTTCGGCTGGAGGTGGATTGAAGAATATCGACCACAAGATCGCAAGAGTATTCATCTGTCACAATCAAGTATTGTCCTTTGGGTAGATCACCAAATCAGCAGACAGTTCTTCCCAGGGAGCCTCAGGAAGCTCCGACATGCAGAGGGGTTAAGGCGCTGCAGTAGGTGTAGCGACCTGGAATGTCGTACAGTTCTTGACGGTGTTGTCCACTTTTTCTCTGAGGAATGCAATGGTTTTCATGATCCCCTTGGTGGCCAGAATGGGCAGTATTCACAGCCTTCTGGTGTAGAGAATGGGTAATGTTCACAGCCTTCTGGTGTAGAGAATGGGCAGTATTCACAGCCTTCTGGTGTAGAGTGGGCTGTTTTCACAGCCTTCTGATGTAGAGAATGGGCTGTTTTCACAGCCTTATGGTGTAGAGTGGGCAGTTTTCACAGTTTTGTGGTGTAGAGTGGGCTGTTTTCACACTTTTCTGGTGTCGAGAATGGGCAATGCTCACAGTTTTCTGGTGCAGAGAATGGACAATGTTCACAGCCTTCTGGTGTAGAGAATGGGCTGTTTTCACAGTTTTCTGGTGTAGAGAGTGGGCTGTTTTCTGGTGTAGAGAATGGGCAATGCTCACAGTTTTCTGGTGCAGAGAATGGACAATGTTCACAGCCTCTGGTGTTGAGAATGGGCTGTTTCCTGGTGTAGAGAGTGGGCTGTTTTCTGGTGTAGAGAATGGGCAGTGCTCAAAGTTTTCTGGCGCAGAGAATGGACAATGTTCACAGCCTCTGGTGTTGAGAATGGGCTGTTTCCTGGTGTAGAGAGTGGGCTGTTTTCTGGTGTAGAGAATGGGCAATGCTCACAGTTTTCTGGTGCAGAGAAAGAACAATGTTCACAGTTTTCTGGTGTAGAGAATGGGTAATGCTTAGTTTTCTGGTGCAGAGAATGGACAATGTTCACAGCCTTCTGGTGAAGAGAATGGGCTTTTTTTTCACAGCCTTCTGGTGTAGAGAATGGGCTGTTTTCACAGCCTTCTGGTGTAGAGAATGGGCTGTTTTCACAGCCTTCTGGTGAAGAGAATGGGCAATGTTCACAGCCTTCTGGTGTAGAAAATGGGCAATGTTCACAGCCTTCTAGTGTAGAGAATGGGCTTTTTTTCCCACAGCCTTCTGGTGTTGAGAATGGGCTGTTTTCACAGCCTTCTGGTGTAGAGAATGGGCTGTTTTCACAGCCTTCTGGTGAAGAGAATGGGCAATGTTCACAGCCTTCTGGTGTAGAAAATGGGCAATGTTCACAGCCTTGTAGTGTAGAGAATGGGCTTTTTTTTCACAGCCTTCTGGTGTAGTGTATGGGCTGTTTTTCACAGCCTTCTGGTGTAGAGAATGGGCTGTTTTCACAGCCTTCTAATGAAGAGAATGGGCTTTTTTTTTCACAGCCTTCTGGTGTAAAAAATGGGCAATGTTCACAGCCTTCTAGTGTAGAGAATGGGCAGTATTCATAGCCTTCTGGTGTAGAGATGCAGGTAGAATGAACTGTCAAATCTTTAAGATGATGCGGGAGTTGTGTGGTGAAGTGAAAGTTCAGTTTGACACAGGCGGAGTCATGCTGTCTATATCCGTGTCTTTGGTGAACTATCAGTTTGATTGGATGGTAGAGATCACAGAGGAAAGAGTTGAGTCAGTTTCAGTCTGTGTGGCAACTTTGTCCATGGTCATTGCTTTGGCATTGATGTAGCAGCAACATAGTGAACATGCTGTCACGCCGCCAGTCTAGCTCAGATTATCTAGGGGTTCTAGCTGGCGTAACACTAACTTCAATTAAGTTCGCTTGCCTCAACCTGGCAGTTGTACTAATATCCAACTTTTTCACATCAACCAATAGCATAACTCATCTCATCAACAAATACAACAACAAATAAAACAAAACCAAACAAAATAGACCAGTCCGATTAACAATTCAACAATCTTTTTATTATTTTCAAATAACTTCTTTTCTCAAAATTCTTTTAAAAATTACATCTACCTTCACACACACCCCAACACTAAACTCTGACAATAATCACCCCAGTGTCCTTTATTTTCAAGTCCAACTGACAACCTAGATCAGAGCCCCTGTTTCAGGCTCACTCATCACAGCCACTGGTATATTGGGCAGGGAGGGAAAAGTTTGAACAGTTTTACTCATCTGCCGGCATAAATGTCCCTCGCATAGAATGGAATGTCCAGAGCTGCCTCAGTCCAGCCTTTCAGACACCCAGGTAGCCAACTGCCGATGACGAACTGTCTCTGGTCAGCTGCCAGTCAAAAAGCGGAAGTCAAGAAGTCCTGGCTGCAGGGCTTCCAGTCCAGATGCAGTCCTCCCCCAAAGACTCGCAGGAACAGTCGCTCCAAGTCCCACAGAAACCAAATACAAAGGGAATATTCTCTCCCACACACACAAAACAAATTTACAAAATGCCTCAAAGTAATTCACACAAAATTATTATTTCTTTTCTATACTCCAACCCCTCCTTCCATCAATATACACTAGCCAAACTTAACTATACCAAGAAAAATTATACTTGAACACCTATATTTCCTCACTCAATCCACAAATTCACATACTAGCAACAAAGAAAAGATTTCCCTTACCAGTCTCTCCAGTGAAACACGACACCTCCACAAAAAGTATCCCTCTTAGTCTCAGAATCCTGGCACTGAACAACCAACAGTGCTCCAAACACCAGATTCCACACCCTGACTAAATCCAACATGGACCAACATCCACTTGCACATTTAAACAACAGCTCTGTCAGCTTAAGAAAGGTTCTGCATAATCCATATGAAGTTTACTCAGGTTTGACTTGGCCGCTCCCATGGATGCAGAGGCGCTGAACTGGGCATGTTTCTCTAGATCTGGCAAATTTGACAGCCTTTCACAGTTATCTTGATTTTTTCATTGTCCATATTTGGCCACCAAATGTAAGAATGGACTAAGCTCTTCTACTCATTCTTGGATGACAATCATGAAGATCACACAAAAGCAGTTCACAACTCTTAGGTGGTACAACAACACATGTACCCCACAATATGCAACTATTGACCACACTCAGTTCTGCTTTCGAAGCAAAGTAAGGTTTTAGTCGCTTGTCACTGTATCCATTGGGCCAACCCCTGAGAAGGAAGTCCTTGTCACTGTATCCATTGGGCCAACCCCTGAGAAGGAAGTCCTTGTCACTGTATCCATTGGGCCAACCCCTGAGAAGGAAGTCCCTTACCTGGCTCAGAACTGGATCATTGCTTGTCCACTGCTGAATTTGCTGAGCTGTTTCAGGCATTGTTTTTGTTTCTTCCATCAAGAGAATCGTCTCCCCTTCTGGTTTCACACTCACTGTGACATTAAGTGCAAGTCTGCTGAGACCATCAGCATTATCATGGTCTCTTGCCCTCCTTAAATGTGAGTGTGTACTGGTAGGCAGCAAGCACGAGAGCTCATCTTTGTATTCTTGATGCTGTCATCGTAGGAATCTGTTTTCTGTAAACGGTCCCAACAGTGGTTTGTGATCTGTGACAATTTCAAACTTGTGTCCATAGAGGTACTGATGAAACTTTTCTTTTTTTTATTCCAAACACAATAGCCAGAGCTTCTTTCTCTACTTGGCTGTAGTTTTTCTCTGCAGTGTTCAATGTTCTGGAAGTGAAGGCTGCTGGCTTTTCAGTTCCATCCTCCATTCTGTGTGCAAGCACTGCACCAAGTCCATGGTTTTGACGAGTCACAAGATAAGATAATGTCTTTTGCAGAATCAAAATGAACAAGTACCTGAGGTGACTGAAGCAGCTTCTGTGATTCTGACCATGCCTTCTCTGGCTCTTCTCCCCATGACCAAGGTGTCCCTTTCTTTAGTAAAGAGTACAGAGGAGACAACACACTGGAAAGATTTGGCAGAAAATGTGAGTAGTAGTTGACCATACCCAGACAGGCTTGTAGCTGTTTCACATCAGTTGGGCGTGGCATCTCCTCAATGGCTTTCACTTTCTCTGGTACAGGCTGAATGCCATTTTGATCAATCTTCAAACCAAGATAGGTTACTTCAGTGGCCAGGAATACACATTTCTTTTTCTTTGACTTTGCTCCAGCATTTCTTAGTCTGTGGAGAACTTTCTGCAATTTTTCTAAATGTTTTTGTGTTTTTCCAGATACCAAAACATCATCAGTGCGTACATAGACACTGGAAATACCATGCAACAAGTTCTCTATGGTACACACATTCACATGCTGTGGCTTTTCTGTCAGTGGCGCCTTGCTCACTGATACACTCACACACACATGCTGTGGCTTTCTGTTAGTGGCACCTCGCTCACTCATACACTCGCACACACACTCACACACACATGCTTTGGCTTTCTGTCAGTGGCGCCTCACACTTGCGCGCGTACACGCACATGCACACACACACACAGACATGCTGTGGCTTTTCGTCAGTCACTGGTGCCCCCTGGAAACACAGTCCTCCAAGGAAAGTGTTAGAAAGAGACACACACACATGTAGACATCAGCAATCACACTGGATTCTTTTAAAAGCAATCGCAAATATTCAAACTTTGATTCATCCAATATCAATTTGCGCAAATACACACTTTTAATTTGTTAAAAGCCGTGACACTGAACCACTTCCATTTACTCAGTAACTATCACATACATTCACACGTCCATTTGTCCAGTGATACATATTCATATCTACTTACCTCCTCTCCTGCGCCCGCCTCCTTACTGAGGCCACCCGCCTCAGGTAAGCCTCGGTCCGGAAATCTACCGGCAAGTAGCGCTCGGGAGGCCGCCTGATGCGTCCCGATCGTCGCACTGGAATTTACAACACAGAAAAGACTCTTAGTTACCCCCCCCCCAATAAGCCTTGCAGTTGCACTTAGCTGTGATGTAACTGAACAATGAAACTGATTCACACAACTGGTTTAAACAATCCATTGTTAATCAAGTCTCCCTGCCCAAGTGGACAATCCCTTGAGTCCCCGGCCTGCACGTCCATGATGCTAGCCGCTGCAAAGTAAGGTTTTAGTCGCTTGTCACTGTATCCATTGGGCCAACCCCTGAGAAGGAAGTCCTTGTCACTGTATCCATTGGGCCAACCCCTGAGAAGGAAGTCCTTGTCACTGTATCCATTGGGCCAACCCCTGAGAAGGAAGTCCCTTACCCGGCTCAGAACTGGATCATTGCTTGTCCACTGCTGAATTTGCTGAGCTGTTTCAGGCATTGTTTTTGTTTCTTCCATCAAGAGAATCGTCTCCCCTTCTGGTTTCACACTCACTGTGACATTAAGTGCAAGTCTGCCGAGACCATCAGCATTATCATGGTCTCTTGCCCTCCTTAAATGTGAGTGTGTACTGGTAGGCAGCAAGCACGAGAGCTCATCTTTGTATTCTTGACGCTGTCATCGTAGGAATCTGTTTTCTGTAAACGGTCCCAACAGTGGTTTGTGATCTGTGACAATTTCAAACTTGTGTCCATAGAGGTACTGATGAAACTTTTCTTTTTTTTATTCCAAACACAATAGCCAGAGCTTCTTTCTCTACTTGGCTGTAGTTTTTCTCTGCAGTGTTCAATGTTCTGGAAGTGAAGGCTGCTGGCTTTTCAGTTCCATCCTCCATTCTGTGTGCAAGCACTGCACCAAGTCCATGGTTTTGACGAGTCACAAGATAAGATAATGTCTTTTGCAGAATCAAAATGAACAAGTACCTGAGGTGACTGAAGCAGCTTCTGTGATTCTGACCATGCCTTCTCTGGCTCTTCTCCCCATGACCAAGGTGTCCCTTTCTTTAGTAAAGAGTACAGAGGAGACAACACACTGGAAAGATTTGGCAGAAAATGTGAGTAGTAGTTGACCATACCCAGACAGGCTTGTAGCTGTTTCACATCAGTTGGGCGTGGCATCTCCTCAATGGCTTTCACTTTCTCTGGTACAGGCTGAATGCCATTTTGATCAATCTTCAAACCAAGATAGGTTACTTCAGTGGCCAGGAATACACATTTCTTTTTCTTTGACTTTGCTCCAGCATTTCTTAGTCTGTGGAGAACTTTCTGCAATTTTTCTAAATGTTTTTGTGTTTTTCCAGATACCAAAACATCATCAGTGCGTACATAGACACTGGAAATACCATGCAACAAGTTCTCTATGGTACACACATTCACATGCTGTGGCTTTTCTGTCAGTGGCGCCTTGCTCACTGATACACTCACACACACATGCTGTGGCTTTCTGTTAGTGGCACCTCGCTCACTCATACACTCGCACACACATGCTTTGGCTTTCTGTCAGTGGCGCCTCACACTTGCGCGCGTACACGCACATGCACACACACACACAGACATGCTGTGGCTTTTCGTCAGTCACTGGTGCCCCCTGGAAACACAGTCCTCCAAGGAAAGTGTTAGAAAGAGACACACACACATGTAGACATCAGCAATCACACTGGATTCTTTTAAAAGCAATCGCAAATATTCAAACTTTGATTCATCCAATATCAATTTGCGCAAATACACACTTTTAATTTGTTAAAAGCCATGACACTGAACCACTTCCATTTATTCAGTAACTATCACATACATTCACACGTCCATTTGTCCAGTGATACATATTCATATCTACTTACCTCCTCTCCTGCGCCCGCCTCCTTACTGAGGCCACCCGCCTCAGGTAGGCCACAGTCCGGAAATCCTCCGGTGTGTATCTTTCTGGCCTCCTCTTTATGCGGGCTGATCGTCTCACTGGAGTTTACAACACAGAAAAGACTCTTAGTTACCCCCCCAATAAGCCTTGCAGTTGCACTTAGCTGTGATGCAACTATCACATACATTCACACGTCCATTTGTCCAGTGATACATATTCATATCTACTTACCTCCTCTCCTGCGCCCGCCTCCTTACTGAGGCCACCTGCCTCAGGTAGGCCTCAGGACTGTATCTTTCTGGCCTCCTCTTTATGCGGGCTGATCATCTCACTGGAGTTTACAACACAGAAAAGACTCTTAGTTACCCCCCCCCCCCCCCCCCCCCCCAATAAGTCTTGCAGTTGCACTTAGCTGTGATGTAACTGAACAATGAAACTGATTCACACAACTGGTCTAAACAATCCATTGTCCATCAAGTCTCCCTGCCCAAGTGGACAATCCCTTGAGTCCCCGGCCTGCACGTCCATGATGCTAGCCGCTGCACCATAATGGCCAGTGGTGGGCAGTCCTTTATTCATTCCTGCCTCGCACTGTTCCTTGCTGCTTGAGTTAGGTTTTCAAACAAAACCATGGAGAAGGTCCATTGTGATAATTCCAACTCTAGTGATGAAGGAAAGACGGAACTGACCGGGCAAGTTCATGTGATGGGAAGGGGGAATCATGATAGTATTGCTTAGGTGAAAGAAGTTGATGTATTAGTCAGGCTTTAACACGTCAAGGTTATCTCTGCACGCACAGATTGATGGAGTGAACAATGGATAAATAAACAACAGCAGCCTTTTCCCCACTTTTCCATCCCTCCCTGCAAGCACACTTCACATTCACTTTGCCTCGCATTAATTAATCCACTAGCATTTCTTTTGCGAATAGTCGGTCAATATCCATGATATTGTTAATTTTCAGTGTCTTTCCATTTTCAAGTTTGCTAAGATTTTGCCATATGATGACCAGGCAGCCATCATTGCAGAAAGACTGCTGGTCTTTTTCAGAAGTTTGTCATTTGTCTGTGTAAGGTCTTCCGCCACAGTAATGCCAGTCTTTTGATTTTCTCCGTGCTGTCAGCACTTGGCCTCTCTTCTTCCGTGAGAAGCGCAGGACGATAGGATGTATTCCCCCCCCCCCCCCCCCCTCCCCTCAGTGATCACCCTTCTAGATCAGGGAGCTATTTCTATCTCATCCGAGGATACCGGCAGTCCTAGTTTGTGAGAAAACGCATCTACACAGTTGTTAAGTTTTCCACTGTCTTCTCCCCCTGTGCCTCATGGATGCCATACACCTTGGCATTCCACTGTGGTGTGTACTGTTCCAGGTCGTTGTCTGCACTCGTCAGGGCACTGACATTCCACTGTGGCCCCTGCTGTTCCATGTCGTTGTCTGCACTCCTCGGGGTGCTGACATTCCACTGTTCAGCATGCTGTTGTTCCATGTTGTTGTCTGCACTCCTCAGGGCGTTGACATTCCACTGTTCAGCGTGTTCCATGTTGTTGTCTGCACTCCTCAGGACGTTGACATTCCACTGTTCAGCGTGCTGTTGTTCCATATTGTTGTCTGCACTCCTCAGGGCGTTGACATTCCACTGTTCAGCGTGTTCCATGTTGGTGTCTGCACTCCTTAGGGCGCTCACATTCCACTGTGGCCCCTGCTGTTCCATGTTGTCTGCACTCCTCAGGGCGCTGACATTCTACTGTGGCCCCTGCTGTTCCATGTTGTTGTCTACACTCCGCAGGGCGCTGACATTCCACTGTGGCCCCTGCTGTTCCATGTTGTTGTCTACACTCCTCAGGGCATTGACATTTCGCTGTTCAGCATGTTGTTCCATGTCGTTGTCTGCACTCCTCAGGGCGCTGACATTCCACTGTGGCCCCTGCTGTTCCACGTCATTGTCTGCACTCCTCAGGGCGCTGACATTCTACTGTTCACCATGCTGTTGTTCCATGTCGTTGCCTGCACTCCTCAGGGCGCTGACATTCTACTGTTCACCATGCTGTTGTTCCATGCCGTTGCCTGCACTCCTCAGAGTGCTGACATTCTACTGTTCACCATGCTGTTGTTCCATGTTGTTGCCTGCACTCCTCAGGGCGCTGACATTCTACTGTTCACCATGCTGTTGTTCCATGTCGTTGCCTGCACTCCTCAGGGCGCTGACATTCCACTGTGGCCCCTGCTGTTCCATGTTGTCTGCACTCCTCAGGGCGTTGACATTTCGCTGTTCAGCATGCTGTACCATGTTGTTGTCTGCATTCCTCAGGGCGTTGACATTTCGCTGTTCAGCGTGCTGTTCCATGTCATTGTCTGCACTCCTCAGGGCTTTGACATTTCGCTGTTCACCGTGTTGTTCCATGTCATTGTCTGCACTCCTCAGGGCGTTGACATTCCACTGTTCATAGTCCCTTTGTTTAGTGATATTCTGCTGGACATAATGTTGGCCATGTCACGGTAGACTTTTTGTTCATGAAAGATGATGGATTTTCACTATGGAGGAAAGTACTTGCTGCAGAGCGATGGCGTGGTAGAGGTGCAAATAGTTTGAAAATATTAGCTCTGTTTGCTACTTTTGATGGAGCTGTCTCAGAGCAGCATGTGTTGCTGTGTTGTTTATAAAGCAGCTGGAATTTCGTTCGTTTTGCTGGGCTATTAACATAGTTCCTGTTTTGGTCGTTGTCGGACAATCAGTTTGCAAGAGAGTACTGACCCCATTTGGATTCCCGGGAACAAAATGTATCCCCATTCCCCATCACAGCAATATTTATGTTTATTTTCCTTTTGCAAACTGACGTGTCGGATAACAACCACAAGAATAAAACCAGGATAAATCAGTAATACTCCTGCTGGGGTATAGTCAGTGATGCCCCATGCCCTCATGGGTCAGGTTCAGGTATGTGGTGGTTTGTCTTGAACATGCCTATTTTCTTGACCAATACGCTGATGTTGTGTCTGGATTGGGTGGTCATAATTCATGAGGACCATGAGTTGTAGCAGGGGAAAGTATGTAGAGGGCATGGCTCTGCCCAACTTTTGAGAGCAGAAAGTTTGCAAGCGTTAAACCTTCAGACATGGGGTGCGACTTGTTTGAAATCGAATTTCACAGTACATAGGAACCATCAGCAAAGGAGTTGACCCAAATGCAGCTTAGCTTTATGGATGGGATCACGGTGAGGGGTAACTTAGCTGGTAGTTTGAAATGTTTGGTAGTTTGGAGACTGTAGTCACTTGGCAGACATGTTGGCTATGGCTGGTCTGGGCAGACTGGTTAGAAGGCTAATTAGAGGCTAGGGAGTCAGCCATTGGACTTTGGCAACACCGTATTTGGTGTTGCCTTTGCTGAGTAGGGTTGAGCCTGTAGAGAGGCAGATCTCTACAGGTGGAGGTTGTTGGCGATGGAGTTAACACAGGTGGGATTTTGCCCTGGATTCAGAGTCTAAAGGGTCTGTCTTGATGTCCCCCTGCACCCTTCAAGATCCAGCCACATGACGGTCGGCCCCGTTGTATGTCGGGCCATGTGAGAGAGAATGTCAGTTCAAGGTTTGAAGACAAGTAGGGCAGTGTCTGCATGTTGTAGTAGCGATTGCTTGGGAGCGCATGTGCATGTGGTGAGTTTGAAGGAGCAGTCCTGTCTGGCTCAGCTTGGTCACACTTGGGTGGATCGGATTCAGTCTGCAGTCGATGGTTGCTGGGAAGACTTTTCAAAAGCTGTTTCTGGTGACACGCTGAGGACTGCGCTGAGCACTGATCATGGAACCTTTCTTATTGGTCACTATCAGAGGAATAGGCTGGAATGGAGTGTTGGATTTTGGAGTGTGATAGTCTTACGGGATCACCGACTTTGATGTCTGAAGGTCTCGCATAGGCTTTGTTGTTGGTTTCATCGTAGCTTTCTGCTAGGCATCTTGTATGATGTTGTCATCTGAGTGTTTGGTGACCTGAGGAAGTTTGGTTCTCAGGTTTCTGTTGAAGAGAGCAGCAGCTGGTGATAACACTGGTAGTGGAGTGAGGTGTACAGTGATGAAGGAGGAATCTGCACATCTCCTGTTTGAAGTTTAGAGTAGCTGCAGTCTTGATTGTTTTCTTTATCGTTCTCATGAAACATTCCGTCGCTGCATTAGCACGGGGCCATAACAGAGTGATCTTTCTGTGTTTGATACCTATGTGAGTGCAAAACTGTGTGAAGTCATTGCTGTTGAAGGGTGGTCAATTGTTGGTTTTTAGCGATTCTGGGATACCAGATTCAGCAAATATCTTTTCAAGATGGTGGATCATGCTTTGGCTGGAGGTGGATTAAAGAATATCGACCACAAGATCGCAAGAGTATTCATCTGTCACAATCAAGTATTGTCCTTTGGGTAGATCACCAAATCAGCAGACAGTTCTTCCCAGGGAGCCTCAGGAAGCTCCGACATGCAGAGGGGTTAAGGCGCTGCAGTAGGTGTAGCGACCTGGAATGTCGTACAGTTCTTGACGGTGTTGTCCACTTTTTCTCTGAGGAATGCAATGGTTTTCACGATCTCCTTGGTGGCCAGAATGGGCAGTATTCACAGCCTTCTGGTGTAGAGTGTGGGCTGTTTTCACAGTCTTCTGGTGTAGAGAGTGGGCTGTTTTCACAGCCTTCTAATGTAGAAAATGGGCTGTTTTCACAGCCTTCTGATGTAGAGAAGGGGCTGTTTTCACAGCCTTCTGGTGTAGAGAGTGGACTGTTTTCACAGTTTTCTGGTGTAGAGAATGGGCAATGCTCACAGTATTCTGGTGCAGAGAATTGACAATGTTCACAGCCTTCTGGTGTTGAGAATGGACTGTTTTCACAGCCTTCTGGTGTAGAGAATGGGCAATGTTCACAGCCTTCTAGTGTAGAGAATGGGCAGTATTCATGGCCTTCTGGTGTAGAGATGCAGGTAGAATGAACTGTCAAATCTTTAAGATGATGCGGGAGTTGTGGTGAAGTGAAAGTTCAGTTTGACACAGGCGGAGTCATGCTGTCTATATCCGTGTCTTTGGTGAACTGTCAGTTTGATTGGATGGTAGAGATCACAGAGGAAAGAGTTGAGTCAGTTTCAGTCTGTGTGGCAACTTTGTCCATGGTCATTGCTTCAGCATTGATGTAGCGGCAACGTAGTGAACATGCTGTCACGCCGCCAGTCTAGCTCAGATTATCTAGGGGTTCTAGCTGGCATAACACTAACTTCAATTAAGTTCGCTTGCCTCAACCTGGCAGTTGTACTAATATCCAACTTTTTCATATCAACCAATAGCATAACTCATCTCATCAACAAATACAACAACGAATAAAACAAAACCAAACAAAATAGACCAGTCCGATTAACAATTCAACAATCTTTTTATTATTTTCAAATAACTTCTTTTCTCAAAATTCTTTTAAAAATTACATCTACCTTCACACACACCCCAACACTAAACTCTAACAATAATTACCCCAGTGTCCTTTATTTTCAAGTCCAACTGACAACCAAGATCAGAGCCCCTGTTTCAGGCTCACTCATCACAGCCACTGGTATATTGGGCAGGGAGGGAAAAGTTTGAACAGTTTTACTCATCTGCCGGCATAAATGTCCCTCGCATAGAATGGAATGTCCAGAGCTGCCTCAGTCCAGCCTTTCAGACACCCAGGTAGCCAACTGCCGATGACGAACTGTCTCTGGTCAGCTGCCAGTCAAAAAGCGAAGTCAAGAAGTCCTGGCTGCAGGGCTTCCAGTCCAGATGCAGTCCTCCCCCAAAGACTCGCAGGAACAGTCGCTCCAAGTCCCACAGAAACCAGGTACAAAGGGAATATTCTCTCCCACACAAACAAAACAAATTTACAAAATGCCTCAAAGTAATTCACACAAAATTATTATTTCTTTTCTATACTCCAACCCCTCCTTCCATCAATATACACTAGCCAAACTTAACTATACCAAGAAAAATTATACTTGAACACCTATATTTCCTCACTCAATCCACAAATTCACATACTAGCAACAAAGAAAAGATTTCCCTTACCAGTCTCGCCAGTGAAACACAACACCTCCACAAAAAGTATCCCTCTTAGTCTCAGAATCCTGGCACTAAACAACCAACAGTGCTCCAAACACCAGATTCCACACCCTGACTAAATCCAACATGGACCAACATCCACTTGCACATTTAAACAACAGCTCTGTCAGCTTGAGAGTGCCCCAAAACCCCTCTGACTCAACTAGTCATTCCAAAAGACTAAACCATCTCCCAAGATAGGGGAGATATCAACCTACTTAAATAACCAAACATTTTTCCCAAATGAAATAATCCTTTCAACACAAGCTGTCCCCCCTAAGCAAAATCTCATAATGGGACATGACACGCCAACCAACATTTTTCCTACATCACATGTCCACCCTAACCAACAGCAACTAACAATTTCTAACAATTTATAACCAACCATACAACACCAACATAAATTCAACAACTAAAATAATCTAAAACAATCATTCACTAACCACAAACAGAAAATTTACAGTCATTACAAAAAATCTTTCGATCAATAATCAACAGTCGACGGGTCAACTGACAACAGAGGATTTGATCAAGGAGATGAACGCCACACAGAACCCCCTCGGCCCAGGAAGAGTTGCTTCCCTTAGACCATTCTCTCCATGACACATACTCTTCAGTAATCTTCTCCTCTTGCCTGGTTGGAGACTGATAGGGTAACAATCAAGATAGTCTGCAGGGTTCTCAAAACCTGGTCGATACTGTACCATCATCTCATAGGGTTGTATTCTCATGACCCATCGTTTGATTCTTGCAGACGGCTGTGTTCAAGGGTTGTTGAACATGGATGTGAGGGGTTGGTGATCGGTGTAGACCATGAAGGGAACATAAAAAAATGTATGTGTGGAAGCGCTCACATGCCCAGATGATAGTGAGAGTCTCTCATTCTGTTTGAGAATACCTCTGTTCAGTAGGTGTGAGAGCTCAGCTAGCAAACTGGATCACTCAATCTTGTTGGGTGAGGACGGCAGCAATTGCCACAGGATGACCATCGTGTAAATCTGTGTAGACTTCTTTGGAGCAAGTACGCCAGGGTGATAGCTTTCAAACACACACACACACACACTGACTGACTGATAAAGCCAGTTTGTCCGATTGTGTCATTTTGACATTTTAAATAGGGCCAAACAGTACTGTCTTCTTACAAGTCCGATTGTGTCATTTTGACATTTTTAATAGGGCCAAACAGGGCTGTAGGGCCAAACAGGGCTTGTCTTCTCACAAGTCGCTTTCAGTGTGGTGAGTGCTTTGTCGTGTTTTGAAGTCCATGACCAGGGTGTGTTCTTTGTCAGTAGATGGAGATCAGCATTGCATAGCCCAGAATATGGTGGGCACCACAGAAATTCATCGTGGTGAGGAGGCTTTGGACTTCAGATGCGTTTGTTGTGGAGGGCAGATCAACGATTGTCTCGAGTTTGTCCTGGCTTGGCTTGATGCCATCTTCTCCAAACATGTGACCAAGAAACCCCAAGGACTTGTGGTTGTAGACGCATTTGCCACTATTGAGTGTTAGTCCTTTCTCAAGCAGATGACTAAAGAGTGCAGGAAGGTTGGCGTCATGCTCTCGCTGATTGTGTCCACAGCACAAGATGATGTCGTCACAGGTGTCACAATGCCGCATAGACCTGAGAGTGCCTGGCATATTGTCGCTTGGAAAATTTCACCAGCTGAGTTGACACCAGAGAAAAGAGGGCGATAGCAGTACAGTGCCAAGATGTGTAGAATTCTTCATTGTTGAATTCACTGCCATTGTCATTAATCACTACCGTTGGTGCGCCATGCACTGGTATCCTGTTTCATGAAGTTCTTGACAATAACCGATAACTCTTCACTTTTATGTGAAAGCAAAGATTGTCTTAACTTGTGTAGATCAATAGCTACTGTTTGATCGTATTCATCTGCTACAGTTATTCCTGCTGTGGGTTTTTGTGGTGTCTTTCAATGATGAGCACACACATAACACTCTCTAATAACTCTGTCATTTTATTGAACAGATCAGAGTCTTTGATTCCTGCGTTTTGCATTACCTTCTTCAGATTTTTAGCTGAATCATGCCCAAATTGTGAAGTTTCGCAAGAGATCTTGTTTTTTCTTTTTCATCTAGATTTTCCATCCTCAGTGGGATTTCACTATTCTCTTAAGTGACTTCTTTATTTCCAACAATGTCTATACAGTGATGTCCAGTGAAGTAGAGTTCAACTCCACAGGTTGTTGAAACCTTGTAGCTTTGTCTGTGAAACGGCTTTGTCATTGTACATCTCCAATACAGTTTCTGCTTTTTTTTTGAGAATTCCTTGCTCAACAACAGGGTAGTTCTACATCCACAAGTTCTGTTGCAATGCTGCATTTGACCTCGCCAGTCTGGGCTGATAGTGTTGCTTTCATATCTGAATGAGCTTGTGCACCATGGAATTTAAAGATTTTAGCACTTGACATTGCCTGGTTTATTTTCTTTTGATCTTCGTGCAGTTTGTCCATACATTGTTCAGTCCATTTCTTTTCACACACAGTTTAAATATGTGCTGTATCACTGATAGCACAGCAATATGATTCCGTCATCAGTATTTCATTCTCAGTTTAGTGTTTGGTAAATAATGACAAGTTCCACTTTTCTTCACGCTGGTCATTGTGTTCAGTGTCTATCATTCTAACTTGATGACATTGCTTATGAGGACATAGTTTAGCCCAGTGAACTGCAGACTGGTCCACAGCACATTTTGTTCTCTGTCCAATTCTGTCTTATGGGGCTTGACCCTCTCTGTTTACTCTTTTGCCACGTCTGTTTCTAGATTGGATCCGATTGACCTGGACAGTTATTCCATCTTCTGTTTCTTGAAAATTGTGCATCTTCTTCCATATTCAGCGATATGTGCAGCCAGTGACACATTTTCTTTTTTCTTTCAAAATTTCTCAAAATCTGAGTATGCAGAATATGCTAGGTCAGCTTCATCTTGTAGAAAAAGAGCACCAAGTACAGTCATTAAAATATTCATAACATCAACTATGTTCTGTTCTGCAGCATCGATCTCTAAAGCTCTTGCTCTAGCTTGTCCAGTAAGTGGTAACCCAACTGCTAAGGCTTGATTCTCGGGTTTCACATCACTTCGATTTCATTTTCCCCAATCTCATAGACTGTATGCGGTCCAAGACTGGGTGGTATAGTATAGTTCAGTGCCACCCTCAGGCTTTGCTACCATGACAATGAAAAGTCAATTAATCACGGTCCTTGCCCCTTAGGCAGCTCCACAGCCACAACAGTTGCATGGTCATTTAAAAAAAAAAAAAAAAAAAATTATGCGTCATCCCTGTTGCTTCGTGACTTTTGTTTTTTCTTTTGTTTTTTTACATATGTATGCATGTTTAATGTTCCTGTTAAAATCAAAGCAGCGTGGACAGTACACAAGTCTGGGTCTTGTTATCAAGCTTAGTTTTTATCACAGTGGGATCAGGAAGCTTTACAAAAGTCGAAAACACCTAGTGTCTGGTGTGTACCCAAATAAAATTAATGCTGGTAGTCCAAAGTCACCATGCCACTTGCCAGTGAAGTATTTTCTTCGTTGGAAACCATACATGCATGTTTATCAGGGACTCTCTTCTGAGCATATGTATGAAGACTGAACAGAGTTTTTCAGGAATTGACTTTTGTAATTTATCTGTACATTTTTTTTTGTTTTTGTTTTTTTTTTATCCTTAAGGAGGTCGGGCCTTTGCTGGGTAGGCAGGATGTGTGTGTGGTGTGTAAATCCTTTGCTGGGGATGGCAGGATGTGTGTGTGGTGTGTAAATCCTTTGCTGGGGAGGCAGGATGTGTGTGTGGTGTGTAAATCCTTTGCTGGGGATGGCAGGATGTGTGTGTGGTGTTATAAAGCATTGTGTGAATGAAGTGGCTTTTTGTCTGTGTGTGGAATGGCGTTTGGCACAACAGCCCTGTTTGTGTGGTGTGTAAATCCTTTGCTGGGGAGGCAGGATGTGTGTGTGGTGTGTAAATCCTTTGCTGGGGAGGCAGGATGTGTGTGTGGTGTGTAAATCCTTTGCTGGGGATGGCAGGATGTGTGTGGTGTTATAAAGCATTGTGTGAATGAAGTGGCTTTTTGTGTGTGTATGGAATGGCGTTTGGCACAACAGCCCTGTTTGTGTGGTGTGTAAATCCTTTGCTGGGGATGGCAGGATGTGTGTGTGGTGTTATAAAGCATTGTGTGAATGAAGTGGCTTTTTGTGTGTGTATGAAATGGCGTTTGGCACAACAGCCCTGTTTGTTCATATTAAAAATGTTATATTGACACAGTTGGACAAATTGGCTTTGTCAGTGTGTGTGTGTGTGTGCGTGTGTTTGAATGAAAAAGCCACCAGTAAAACTCTGTGCCCTTTACCTCTACAGCTGACATGATCAAAGGCTTCTTGCTCTAAATGGTCATTTAACTGAAGCTACACCCACCCACATTCATACACACCACACAAATACATATACACATGCACACATACACTCATAAATACATACACACAACATGTACACACATACTTCCATGCACAACATACATGCACATGCACAACAAACACGCACACGTATACACACATACAGACACACACGAGGGCGATCAGTGTTGGGGATGCCTTTGTGAAGTGTATGGGCCATCGGTGTAGGAAACGGTTTTCAATGGACAACGGTTTAACAGTTTTTTTCTGTGTTGGGATCAAGCCAGTGTCTCCAGCTATGGGCTGCATCATGTGCAGCCTTTATGGAGTGAACAACACTGATAGATGGGGGAGATACAGTTAACTCCAGCTACTGACTCCATCACATGTTTTCTGCCTTTACACATGGAGTGAACAACATTAAGAGATGAGGGAGACACATTAAGAGATGGGGGAGATGCAATTGCCTCCAGCTATTGACTTTCATAATGTTTTCTACCTTTACACCTAGAGTGAACAACACGAAGAAATGGGGGAGATGAAATCTCTCCAGCAACTGAGTCTATGTTTTCTACCTTTACACCTAGAGTGAACACTAAGAAATGGGGGAGATGAAATCTCTCCAGCTATTGAGTCCATGTTTTCTACCTTTATACCTAGAGTGAACAACTCTAAGAGATGGGGAAGATGAAATCTCTCCAGCGATTGACTCATCACTACATACATGTATGCGTTCAGCCACTACACATGGAGTGAAGATCGCTGAGAGATGGAAGAGAAGGTCCAATTGTTTCCAAGTACTGACACCTCCACATAATGTGTTTTGTCTTTACACATGCAATGGTAAACACTGGGAGATGGAAGAGAAAAAAGTCTTCAGTCAACAACACCAACATGTGTGTTGAGGCTTTCATTAGTTTCAACATGGGAGTTAGAAACACGTGTGAGATGGAGGAGATGCAGCCGGTGACAACTGGGCACAATAGCTAGTGACAGTGACAATTCGTACATCAGCTCGAGTGTGTGTGTGTGTGTTTCATGAGGAAACAGCTGGTGACCACAGTAAGGTCACTTGGCACATGCTATTTATAAGCCCAGCCACCAATCAGAGTGAAGAGAGGGAAAGGGCAGCAACAATGGGTGAAGAAAGAAGGCAAGGCAGGGGGAAAGACTCTTGAAGGATTGGAGGGAAATGCAGACATGCAAGAAGAGACAGGACAAGGTACAGAGGACAGTCTGGAAGGAAACTGAATTATGACACAAACAATAAAAGTGCAGGCGTTTCCAATATATTGAAAATTATTGCATATACAAACAAAAGAGTACTTGCACAAGGTATTAAAAAAAAAAACGAAGGGAAAAAATGGCTCATCAAAGTACAGAAGACTGGCTTCTGTGTTAGAGTGCTGAACAACTCGGCTCAATAAAAGCCAAAAGAGTACAAAATATTGTACAAGGTGCTCAATAAAAGCCAAAAGAGTACAAAATATTGTACAAAGGTGCTCATTAAAAGCAAAAATAGTACAAGAAAAACAGCGCAAGACATAAAAACTGAATGATGCTGCTCATTAAAAACAAGCGGTACAAAAGGATCCCCCTTGCACAAGACATAAAAACTTGCTGTTCATTAAACACCAAAACAGAACCACAGGGGCATTGCATAAGGTATGAACGCTCCACAAAAACAAGTAGGTCAAAAGGAACAATGTGTATAGTATTAAAACTATGAGCAATTCTGCTTGTCAAAAATGAAACCAGTACAAAATGAGCATTAGACATAGTATCAAAATGAAGGATTCTGCTCTCAAGTTATCAACTCTGTAAACTATTTTGTTCATCAAAAAGTAAAATGTGGAAAAAAAACGGGCAATGTGTAATCTATCAAAATGGTGAGTAATTGATGTGAACCTTCAGTGATGAAACTACCAGCTTTCTGCTTCTGCAAGAGCCGACTCCATGATAGCATGCCTCTGCTATACTGCTGTCACTGCTACTGCCCCTGTTATCTCTGATCTTGTTATCCTATTCAACACTCCCCCACACCCTCTGTGTTCTGCCTCATAACTTCTTCGGCAAGACAGCATCAAACACACAAATCTCAAGTCTTTCATTCCTTCTTGGTCTATGGTCCCCTTCTCTGGAACTTTCAAATATCAGATATTCCACTTCTGTCCAGTCTTTCAATTTCAGCTTCAAAACTTCTCTTTTCAAACAGCATTTACTGTTCAAGTCTTCCAAATATTATGTACAGTCAGTCACTTTAACAAATCGCCAGGGACATTCAAACTTGCTTTGTTATATCTGGCTTTTGTTACGACTGAGGTGCCAGTTATAATGAATTTCTCTGAAGTTGGCTGGTTATATCTAGTGTGACAAGTTTCTCTCTCCCTCTTTCTCTCTATCCCCCTACCCCTTACACATACACACACACATGCGTGCCCACATACATGGGCAGTAATCACGCTCATTTTCAAGGCCATTGTATACTTTAATGAAAACTATTTCAGTTCTTTCCAGAAATATGGCTGTAAACTAAAGAAAACGGGTCACATAAACCAATATTTCAATTTGAAGGCTTAGAAACAGACGATTAGTAAAACGGATGAACAAAATTCACTGTATTATTCTGAAGACTTGAGAAGAATGGATTGTCTGAAGAAATTATACAGCACCATGATTTTAAGGTGGGAGAGGGAAAGCAGGGACTTTGGCACCGTGAGTGTCTGTTTACTGTTTCACACTGTCAGGTCATTGGAGTATGCACTGGTATGGAAATAAAAAATCAAGTAATTGATATTTAAATGCACACAGTCTGCTGCACTAGAGAGCAATTTTTTGTGCTTGTCACAGCTTGACAAGATATCACAATAACCAAAATAATTAGTGTCAGAGTAAAGTCTTGAAAAGAGAATGATTTTGGTTTTTTTTGCTTCATCATTGCAGTGAAAGTCACAGATGTATGTCCTAGTGTATACAATCAAAAGTTCTTTACTATTAGCAATGCACATTAGGTCACTCATATAGTTACTGGAACATACATGCCTACCCCTACAGAACTTCCGTATTTTCTATGGCAATTAACTAAAAAATGAAGTAGCTATGGCGATTACGGAAATCTATTTTTCGTTATGGTAAAAAGATTTTTCAACAAAATTTACTTAAAACGATCGCGAGTTGAAGCAGACGATGCTTTTGAAAGCAGAAGCAGAACACCGAATGGTAAAAGGGACGTAAAGCCCCATCTTCATCAAGCAGACAAAGAGTATATGTCTCCAACGGCTTCTGCTATAGAAGGACGTTAAACTTAGTTATTCAACCGAACGATGCTTTTGAAAGCGGAAGTACTAAACCGGATATCGCAAGTAATTGAAGTTTTGAGAAACATGGCGTCTAATACAAAGAGAAAACGAATGGATGTGCCAACTGGTGATGCCGATGAACCTGCATAAAAAAAGCGTCAGCCGTCACAGAAGTTCCTGGACAAATACAGTGGCAAATTTCCCTTCTTTGTGAAATTGGGCTCTGACGATTCAAAAGCAAAGTGCGTGATTTGTGACAGTGCATTTTCTGGAAAACATGGCAGTATAGATGACATATTCAAAAGCAAAGTGCGTGATTTGTGACAGTGCGTTTTCTGGAAAACATGGCAGTATAGATGACATATTCAAAAGCAAAGTGCGTGATTTGTGACAGTGCGTTTCTGGAAAACATGGCAGTATAGATGACATATTCAAAAGCAAAGTGCGTGATTTGTGACAGTGCGTTTTCTGGAAAACATGGCAGTATAGATGACATATTCAAAAGCAAAGTGCGTGATTTGTGACAGTGCGTTTTCTGGAAAACATGGCAGTATAGATGACATTAAAACAAAGCACATTTTCTGGAAAACATGGCAGTATAGATGACATATTCAAAAGCAAAGTGCGTGATTTGTGACAGTGCATTTTCTGGAAAACATGGCAGTATAGATGACATATTCAAAAGCAAAGTGCGTGATTTGTGACAGTGCGTTTTCTGGAAAACATGGCAGTATAGATGACATATTCAAAAGCAAAGTGCGTGATTTGTGACAGTGCATTTTCTGGAAAACATGGCAGTATAGATGACATAAACAACACATTTTCTGGAAAACATGGCAGTATAGATGACATAAACAGACACATTTTCTGGAAAACATGGCAGTATAGATGACATAAACAGACACATTTTTGGACATGGCAGAAAGATGACATAAAAGAACACGAAAAATGCATATAGATGACATACACATAAGCAATATGCGTATTTTGACATCATTTTCTGAAAACATGGCAGTAATAGATGACATAAAACACATTTTCTGGAAAACATGGCAGTATAGAAGACATAAACAGACACATTTTCTGGAAACATGGCAGTATGATGCTAAAAGACACATTTTGAAAACAGCTATGGCTAACAGACACATTGAAGGTGCGCGTCACGAAAAGAAGTGGCAGCTTTCAAAAAGAAAACGAAAGAAATCAAAACCTCTGAAACCGATAACGTTTTTTTTTTAGTTTTTTTTAATGCAGCTAATGTGATGTTGAAAGAAAAATTATGAACTTGACATATAAAAGAAAAAAACGAATGCTACTGATTTTGAGTCTGTGCTACTGAAATTTGAAACCAGTGCTACTGAAATTCATTTTTAGGGTAGCATGTATGCTGGAATGGCAGTTATAATGATATATGAATGTTCACGTTCTGTGAAACAACAGCAAAGGAAGATTGTTTCAAAGCTGGATGAAAAAAAAGCCTCAACTTTCACATTCTGTGAAACAACAGAAGAGGATGATTGCTTCCACACTGGATGGGGAAAAAATCTCTCGAATGTTGTGCTCTTGATAGAAGTGATAATAAGACTGATTGTTGCTACGGCTGCACAAATAAAAAGACTTGCATATGAACTGTGAAGAGAAAGATCTCGGAAGGACAATTTTGTTTTTCATGCTCAAACACGGCAGTCCACATGATTGCACAAAGATACAAAAGTACATGTAACTGCAGCAGTTCTGTCAGACTTCTCCCGTAGTTCTCTGCGTGTGCATCTACTGACTTTATACTTCTCTGTAGAAGCTGGATGGTTGCCAATGTCAGCAGCCCAATTTCTTATCTTTTGCCAATATCTTCTGTTATGCTGGATTTCTTTCAACTAAATTTCAATTTTTCACTTTAGCAACAGACCTCTGCAACATGCAGACGCCATGATAAAATGGCCTATTAAATCGACCCTGACACCCTCCTTCCCCTTCACCCCACCCTCATCCCTCTAGCATCTCTTCTCCAGCTGCAATTGCTGAATTTGACCCAGTGAGAGTCGACTGCTCTGCTTTGAAAATCACAGGCACTTGTTTTACAGGACTTCAGAATACGATTTTATTACTTATGGATTACAGAGGTGAGGTTTACCATACAACAAACATGCAGTTAACTCGCTCCCTACTGGCACATATGAAATTCAGCATTCTTCCGTATACTGGGCATTTGTACATATTTCTAAAAATCATTAAAAAAAATTATACCACAACATACTTCAAATTTAGACACATGATTGTTCTGTGATTGAACAGGGTCAGTGCAAAGTTCCAAGGCCGTAGCAAATACAATGTTCTTATTTTGGCCAGATGAAGAAGAGGTTATTTTTTACATTTTGTGAAACTCAAGGTAGTTACAAAGGCATATAAGTGAAATTTTCTGTGTTGTTAAAGAAAAAAGGCCCATTTTCATCATAAATCACTGAGAAATCCAGAAGAGTGTAAAAAATAGCTACTTGACAGTTTCTTTACTAAGCAAAAGAACTAAAACATGACAGAGTACTTTGTAGTTTGTTGTTTAGCATTTTCCACAAGATTCGGTAATTGTTTGGTATTAGAAAAAAATCATAAAACAGTAATAACGACACACACACTCTAGAAATTTTGACACATAATAACTGTGTACCTGTATAAACAAAGTACATAGTTTCAAAGCTCTTGTCTATTCAGTACTCTCAGTCACAGGAAGAAGATGGGTTATCTTTCATGTGGTTAGAAATAAAAACGAAGCACTGTACAAGGTATCAAAACCGAACAATTCTGCTTATGGAATGGTATAAAAGACACATTACACTAGACAATAAATTTACAATCAAATCTGTTCATAAAAAAAGAAAGCGCAACAAAAGGAACATTGCTCTAGACAATCAAATCACAACCAAATCTGTTCATATAAAAATAAAGGAGATCAAAATGAATGCACGCATAGCATTTTGCATACACATAAAATCTCTCTAGCGGATATCGGAGAGAAAGCATGCACAGGATGTCTGCTATAGTGGACGTCACTGTGTACTTTGAATCCACCTACTTGACACTGTGTAAGAAAATGAAACAAGCTTAGGAATATGCAACTAGTCAAACATGTATAAATGCATGATTTCTATTCAGAGCAACGCAAAGACAGCTCTACATTTCAAGTTCTATGCAGACACTCCTCCATATCCCTAGAATAGACCGTATGAAGCAGTACATATCGCAGTGA
This sequence comes from Conus canariensis, assembly GCA_033310375.1. Classification (NCBI taxonomy): domain Eukaryota; kingdom Metazoa; phylum Mollusca; class Gastropoda; order Neogastropoda; family Conidae; genus Conus; species Conus canariensis. Next base: position 27,725,660 of record CM065739.1, read on the forward strand.
ACTAACCAACCATTTCTGAGAAATAGTTTGGGGAACACAAACGTAAACCTCACTATATTTGGATTGAGCTCTTCACGGGGATGAACACATGATTTGTTACAAGTGGTGACTTCGTTATAACCGGATAGCATGCTGGGGACCCTAAAAATTTCGTTACAAGCAGCATTTCGTTACATCTGACTGTGTTACATCCAACGTAAATATTCATGATAATAATAACATTGCATAAGACAATAAACTTACAACCAAATCTGTTCATAAGAAAGCAAAGCTTTATTGCACGAGACAAATTTACAACCAAATCTGTTCATAAAAAAAGCAAAGCAGAACAAAATGTACATTGCCTGAGATAATAAACTTACAACCAAATCTGTTCATAAAAAAGCAAAGCAGAACAAAAGGAACATTGCATTAGACAATAAATTTACAACTAAATCTGCTCTTCAAAAAGCAATGCTGAGCAAGGGAACATTGCATGAGGTATTAAAACTGGAGGATTCTGCTTTTCAGTCAAAGTCTTCACCTGGCATAGTCCATAGGGCCTGACACCACTTTCTGTAGGACACAGGAAACAAATCCATTCTCAGTTGAATACAGAACGAAATGATGATTTTTTTTTATACCCCAACTTAAAAAGTGAAAATTTATTAAAAACATTTAACAAAACAAACAAAATGATACATACAGCAGAATAAATGGCTATGCATTTTGACCATGTGTGCTTCCAAATGGTAACATAAAATCAGACAAGTTGGCATAGTATGTTGCAAATTGATAAGGGTAAAAAAAACCCAACAATATATATAAGTACACATATATAAATTCATATATAGAGAGACAGCGAGCAAGAGACCACACACACACACACACACACACTTTCCATATCAAAGACAAGAAATAACGTCATGGAGGCAGGGGAAAAAACCTTAGTGATGACATAATGTACAAGGTGATCACAACACAAAAATTTGGAGTCTGCCACTGAGACTTTGACGGTTGAAGGGAAGTAACTCAGACCATTTACAGGTACATCAAATCTGAGGATGAACAAAAAGGAAACCTAGCGTAAGCAAAGAGTTGGGAAGGTGGGGTAGAGGGAACCAATGATTGGTCAGTAAGAGATTATGGTGGTGGGAGGGATTCTGGGAGGAAGGTCGTACAAATTCACTGGATGTCTGGGGGGAAAAAGCTGGTCTGGAAGATGAAGGACAGAGGGAACAGTGAACAATAATAAATTCTATGTTCTCTGTCCTGTTCATCTGTTTCAATTACACAGCACATTTTTCCACAAATCACAACCTTGTGTGGACACAACACTGAAGGTGAAAATGCCAAACAGAAAGAGGGGTGGGCCCCATAAGGTGCACCGTTGTGTCTGCAGGAAGAGGGGTGGGCCTCGTAAGGTGCACCGTTGTGTCTGCAGGAAGAGGGGTGGGCCCCGTAAGGTGCACCGATGTGTCTGCAGGGAGAGGGGTGGGCCCCGTAAGGTGCACCGTTGTGTCTGCAGGAAGAGGGGTGGGCCTCGTAAGGTGCACCGTTGTGTCTGCAGGAAAAGGGGTGGGCCCCGTAAGGTGCACTGTTGTGTCTGCAGGAAGAGGCGTGGGCCTCATAAGGTGCACCGTTGTGTCTGCAGGGAACAGATGAGTCCGCCACAGCTGGAGGCCCTCTGTTCTATTTCTGTCACAAATTTTTATCGTAAGAACTCCCTCCATCTCCGAGTGTCGGGGTGCAAGAAAGGAGAAACACCAACAGTATGGGGACAGATGAGTGCAAAGAAAGGGGAAGTGGACAGGAAAGGGAATGTGACAAAATATAGGTGGAAGGGAAATGGGGCAGATAAGTAGGGTAGAAAGAAATGGAAAGAGGACAGCAGGAACCAGAAATAAGTGATGCACCTGTCTTTTCCGCTCACATCCCTTATCAGTTGTAACACAAGTTCAGGTCTAAAGCATTGATGGATAGAAAAGCACTGCAAATAACTAGCTGGAGGGGATTTCACGAAGAAGACAGAGTATGGGGAAACAGTGGGGGGGGGGGGGGGGGGGGGGGGGGGGGGGGGGCAGAAGGATTCTTTACAATAGTAAAACTTGAGCATTAAAATGAAAGAACATGCAAAATTTGATAAGCTCTGGAAGACAAGGGACAAGAAATGAGCGAAACCTTGTTAATAAGGTAAATGGCCTCAGACCTGGACAGCAAAAGAGGAACTGGAAAGGGTAACAGACTGAAAAGAAAATGATATTTAAAGAAGAACACAAGAATGAGATGAAGAGATGTAAAAGAGATAAGAAAGGGAGAGGGTGGTTAGAGAGTCAACGTGAATGTAAATGTTAGTCGGCCAGAGGGAAGCAAACTAATGAAGTATGGGAATGGGCATACGAAAAAGAACGGAGTGAAGAGGCTTTGAACAGAACAGAATGAAGAGGCTTTGAACAGAACAGAATGAAGAGGCTTTGAACAGAACAGAATGAGGAGGCTTTGAACAGAACAGAATGAAGAGGCTTTGAACAGAACAGAATGAAGAGGCTTTGAACAGAACAGAATGAAGAGGCTTTGAATAGAACACAATGAAGAGGCTTTGAATAGAACAGAGTGAAGAGGCTTTCAACAGAACAGAGTGAAGAGGCTTTGAACAGAACAGAGTGAAGAGGCTTTGAATAGAACAGAGTGAAGAGGCTTTGAACAGAACACAATGAAGAGGTTTTGAACAGAACACAATGAAGAGGCTTTGAATAGAACAGAGTGAAGAGGCTTTGAACAGAACACAATGAAGAGGCTTTGAATAGAACAGAGTGAAGAGGCTTTGAACAGAACACAATGAAGAGGCTTTGAATAGAACAGAGTGAAGAGGCTTTGAATAGAAAAGAGTGAAGATTTGAACAGAACAGAGTGAAGAGGCTTTGAACAGAACAGAGTGAAGATTTGAACAGAACAGAGTGAAGAGGCTTTGAACAGAACAGAGTGAAGATTTGAACAGAACAGAGTGAAGAGGTTTTGAACAGAACAGAGTGAAGATTTGAACAGAACAGAGTGAAGAGGCTTTGAACAGAACAATGAAGAGGCTTTGAATAGAACAGAGTGAAGAGGCTTTGAACAGAACAATGAAGAGGCTTTGAACAGAACAGAGTGAAGAGGCTTTGAACAGAACAGAGTGAAGAGGCTTTGAACAGAACACAGTGAAGAGGCTTTGAATAGAACAGAGTGAAGAGGCTTTGAACAGAACAGAGTGAAGAGGCTTTGAACAGAACAGAATGAAGAGGCTTTGAACAGAACAGAATGAAGAGGCTTTGAACAGAACAGAATGAAGAGGCTTTGAACAGAACAGAATGAAGAGGCTTTGAACAGAACACAATGAAGAGGCTTTGAATAGAACACAATGAAGAGGCTTTGAATAGAACAGAGTGAAGAGGCTTTCAACAGAACAGAGTGAAGAGGCTTTGAACAGAACAGAGTGAAGAGGCTTTGAATAGAACAGAGTGAAGAGGCTTTGAACAGAACACAATGAAGAGGTTTTGAACAGAACACAATGAAGAGGCTTTGAATAGAACAGAGTGAAGAGGCTTTGAACAGAACACAATGAAGAGGCTTTGAATAGAACAGAGTGAAGAGGCTTTGAACAGAACACAATGAAGAGGCTTTGAATAGAACAGAGTGAAGAGGCTTTGAATAGAAAAGAGTGAAGATTTGAACAGAACAGAGTGAAGAGGCTTTGAACAGAACAGAGTGAAGATTTGAACAGAACAGAGTGAAGAGGCTTTGAACAGAACAGAGTGAAGATTTGAACAGAACAGAGTGAAGAGGTTTTGAACAGAACAGAGTGAAGATTTGAACAGAACAGAGTGAAGAGGCTTTGAACAGAACAATGAAGAGGCTTTGAATAGAACAGAGTGAAGAGGCTTTGAACAGAACAATGAAGAGGCTTTGAACAGAACAGAGTGAAGAGGCTTTGAACAGAACAGAGTGAAGAGGCTTTGAACAGAACACAGTGAAGAGGCTTTGAACAGAACAGAATGAAGAGGCTTTGAACAGAACACAATGAAGAGGCTTTGAATAGAACAGAATGAAGAGGCTTTGAACAGAACAGAATGAAGAGGCTTTGAACAGAACAGAATGAAGAGGCTTTGAACAGAACACAATGAAGAGGCTTTGAATAGAACACAATGAAGAGGCTTTGAATAGAACAGAGTGAAGAGGCTTTCAACAGAACAGAGTGAAGAGGCTTTGAACAGAACAGAGTGAAGAGGCTTTGAATAGAACAGAGTGAAGAGGCTTTGAACAGAACACAATGAAGAGGTTTTGAACAGAACACAATGAAGAGGCTTTGAATAGAACAGAGTGAAGAGGCTTTGAACAGAACACAATGAAGAGGCTTTGAATAGAACAGAGTGAAGAGGCTTTGAACAGAACACAATGAAGAGGCTTTGAATAGAACAGAGTGAAGAGGCTTTGAATAGAAAAGAGTGAAGATTTGAACAGAACAGAGTGAAGAGGCTTTGAACAGAACAGAGTGAAGATTTGAACAGAACAGAGTGAAGAGGCTTTGAACAGAACAGAGTGAAGATTTGAACAGAACAGAGTGAAGAGGTTTTGAACAGAACAGAGTGAAGATTTGAACAGAACAGAGTGAAGAGGCTTTGAACAGAACAATGAAGAGGCTTTGAATAGAACAGAGTGAAGAGGCTTTGAACAGAACAATGAAGAGGCTTTGAACAGAACAGAGTGAAGAGGCTTTGAACAGAACAGAGTGAAGAGGCTTTGAACAGAACACAGTGAAGAGGCTTTGAATAGAACAGAGTGAAGAGGCTTTGAACAGAACAGAGTGAAGAGGCTTTGAATAGAACAGAGTGAAGAGGCTTTGAACAGAACAGAGTGAAGAGGCTTTGAACAGAACAGTGAAGAGGCTTTGAACAGAACAGAGTGAAGAGGCTTTGAATAGAACAGAGTGAAGAGGCTTTGAACAGAACAGAGTGAAGAGGCTTTGAACAGAACAGAGTGAAGAGGCTTTGAATAGAGCTGCAAGAAGTAGAGGCCTTGTGCCTTCATTCTCCATAAAAAACTCAAAAAAAATCTGCACTTTCTCCAGGAAAATTGCACACACACATGCGCGAACACACACATACACAAAGACACACACACACACACACACACAAAGACACGCACACATATACACCCATACAAACACATACACACTCACACATGTGCATACACTTGGCATTACTATCCAGTACTTGAGCTTCATTGTGGACAGGCAGTCATTTGCATATAGCTACATTTATTTATACATGGCAGACATGTTTCCTCACTTATGTGAAGTTTTTCATTATACAGCTGTTCCCTTTTGTACATAACAGACATGTTCACTTATTTACCTGGTCTGCTGTGTTCCTGTTCTTCCTTCCAGTCATTTCTGCCAACCCGTTTGCAGAGGATTATGGCTGCCTCAGTGCTATACCTAAAGGAACAGAGAAACTGTATGAACTAAAATCACTGGAATTGCATTTGCAATGTCCAGTGTAACTGAGGGACTGGCTGTCCAGCATTTCTGCCAACCCGTTTGCAGAGGATTATGGTTGGCTCAGTGCTGTACCTAAGGGAACAGAGAAACTGTATGAACTAAAATCACATACTGGAATTGCATTTGCAATGTCCAGTGTGACTGAGGGAGTGGCTGTTGAAATTCAGCTAACAAGTATACATCAGCATTCTACAAATTATGACAGAGCAAACTATTGAGCATAACTACTTTTTAAACACCAAGCATTAGTAACAGATTTTTGATGAGTGTAAAAAAAAATTTAAACATGATTTTAAACATGTATTAAAAACGGTCTGTCAGGATTAAATTGTGCCCCTCTTGCTCATCAATCTATAGCATCTTCATTGAACAAATGTTCATTTCTACTGTATGAATAGGCTGTCTTCTGTTATTCAGCTGTCATACACAAATTCAAAGTTGTCTTCACATTACTTCATTGTCAATGCACTCACTGGTTCATAGCACATTCCATATGCTCAGCTGAATTTACTAAAAAAGAGTAAAATAGGTAAAGGGGCAATTTAAAAAATGAAACGGGGAATTGTGCCCGCATGACACAGGCAGTTAGTTTTTCTCTTCTGTGCTGACAGTGATAATTATTATGGATAAAGATGTGTCTGATGCAAACATTTCCCATTTGATGCAGTAGAGTTTATACCAGTGTGTCACTAAAATGAACCAAGCTTTACATGACACAATGATTTTGTTCTGTACACACTACAACTTTGCGCACTGCATCACATGAAAAGACTTTCATCAGATCTGTCAAGATCTAGGTCGACAAAAACATAGTTTTGCTCGGCTGTGGCTTGCTGGTGATAAGCCAGCAAATGGAATGAACATTGAGAGATCACAGATCTGTGCAGCATGACCGGCTTGGACAATTGGAGTCACAGCATTACATTCACATGGACAGACAAATGTGTTGTGTACAGTGGAAAAGTGGCCGGCCTAAAGTTTCAACAAGGTTCCTCAAATTTTCATCACTTGCTTCATGTTTGTCATCATGCTCCTGATGATCATTGCTTGGCCACTGGAATATCATCAAGCAATAGAATGTTCAACACTGTCAGAAATGGCTCTTGTGGAAAGTTTTCATTTTCAGCTGTGGTGATATTTGGAGCACATTTACATACAAAGTTTCACTGTTAAAATCCCGACAGTGCATGTGCACACATTTACTCGCACTATCTGATAAACTTTAACTAACACAACTCAGCACAAATCTCAAATAACCAATGGTTAGCATAATCTGTAGTGTTTTATTAAGTTTTTCATTAGTTCTTCTTTTCTTATCCATTTCCATAGATCTACTGCTTTCTCTGTGTGTTCTTACGTGTAGGCCAGTTAGAGCACACATGCGCGTGCAATTTGTGTCTGTGTGCGTGTCTGTGTGTGCGTGCGTGTTTGTGTGTGCATATGTGTGTGTGTGTGTGTGGCGAGTGTGAGTGTGTGTGTGTGATGTGCGTGTTCACGTTTTCAGTACATTTTTTAGCATTACAAAGTATTACCCCCTAAATATTGCAGTGACCCCCCCGAAAATTTGGAAACAACTTTAGCATGCCATATTTGATCCTCTAATATGCATAAAATATTACCAATTCAGAAATTTCTTTACCATTCACCATGCACACAGCATAAACAGTCAAAAGTTAATAAATATGTATTGAAGAGAGGGCATACGATGGTGCTCTCCAGACAATATTTCTTTGAGATGCATACAAACATTACTAAGAACATTTAAAATAAGTTCTTCAGCCCACCTAACATACGTCATAGCACAGTAATCCACAGCTGCAAAAATGGATCCTGTACTAACTGTCTCCAATGGTTACTGAAAACACCCTCATGGCTGGTGATGCACCGTGGACCCTCCTCCTGCATGCTGGCCACTTTTTCACAGCAGCGGCAACAAATCTCCTCCTCTGTCTGTCCTGGCCACTTTTTCACAGCAGCGGCAACAAATCTCCTCCTCTGTCTGTCCTGGCCACTCCTCACATTTGCCACCATGAGCTGGAGAAAAAAGATTTCAGATTCAGAAGCATGGTTAAATCAGATGTCAGTATCCATGTGAACTATTATCACAGCAACTACTATAACATATTTTTACCCAATATAATGCAGCAAAATAATTCAAACAAATGAAAAAATATTTTACTCAATAGCTAACTACTTGCTTCTGTAGAAACCTTGATACAAGTGATAAAAGACCAATAAATGGATAAACAGGCTGACAGTCTTTCCTAGGGTGATGTTACACTATTTCTTTGAGATGCATACAAACATTACTAAGAACTGTTACAATCTTTTATCTCATACACACGGGTTTTTTTGTGTGTGTTTTTTTCTTGTCTCTTCCGCAAAGTATAAGGAGGTATCAATATGAGTACTACGGTATTTGTATAATTTCAGTGCTTGAGGACAATATTTCATTTTAATGCGCACTGGTATAGGAATAAGTTCCACAACCTTTTCGTGCTGCAGAGGGCAGTGAACGTGCATTCACTGTGTCCAGGGCATAGCAAGGCAGGGCCCAATCCTCCCCTGCCATTTTACTGTTTGTATGCCACGATTTTGTCATCCATACTATCGGCCATCACTGGCTACACTTCTGAAGGAAGGTAATGGACATTTTAATGTGTGCGCAAGATGTTCTGCATGCATCCGCACATGGGATCTCATGCGAAGGACTTGTGGACGGAAGAGTCAGAACAAATGTTAACTCCAGCTAACAAACACTTGGCTCCATGGCGAGTCAGACTCAAGTTCATGAACTTGGCATCTTACCAACTGTGCAGTGCACCCCCACGGTCTTTCCCCCATTTGTTTACTTGTTATTGTTTATAGCCCAGCCAACCATCCGCCACTAAGGCCATATCAGGGCTGACACCACTGTATGGAGAACAAGCATCATTTCTGAACACCCTGTGGACACCACAAAAAATAGCCAAGTCATTCATCCATCCACACATCTGAAACATAGATGAAAAAATAATGCAGGTTCTGTACTGATACTCCACCTTCTCAACAGACTGTACTAATACTCCCCCTTCTGCACAAACTGTACTGATACCCCCCCCCCCCCCCCCCACCTACACAACTGACGAACCCCCCCTACCTACACAATGACGATCCCCCATCCTGCACAGACTGTACTGATACCCCCCCCCCCCCACACCCCCCCTACAAGACTGTACTGATACTCCCCCCTCCTCCAACGTACGATCCCCCCCCCTCCTGCACAGACGTACTGATACTCCACCTCCTGCACAACTGTACTGATACTCCCCCCCCCCCCCACCTCCCTGACGTACTCCCACCTGACAGACTGTACTGATACTCCCCATCCTGCACAGACTGTACTGATACCCCCCCCCCCCCCCTGCCCCCCCGCCTCACAGACTGTACTGAACTCCCCCTCCTGCACAGACTGTACTGATGCCCCCCTCCTGCACAGACTGTACTGATGCCCCCCCCTCCTGCACAACTGACTGAGCCCTCTGCACAGCTACTGATCCCCCATCCTCCCACTGTACGATCCCCCCCCTCCTGCCAGACTGTACTGATGCCCCCTCCTGCACAGACGTACTGATGCCCCCCTCCTGCACAGACTGTACTGATGCCCCCTCCTGCACAGACTGTACTGATGCCCCCATCCTCACAGACCCTACTGATGCCACGCCTCCTGCACAACCTGTAACTGATTGCCCCCATCCTGCACAGACTGTACTGATGCCCCCTCCTCACCTCAGACTGACTGCCCATGCCATCCTGCACGACTGACTGTGCTCCCCCTCCTGCACAGACTGTACTGATGCCCCCCTCCTGCACAGACTGTACTGATGCCCCCATCCTGCACAGACTGTACTGTTGCCCCCCTCCTGCACAGACTGTACTGATGCCCCCCTCCTGCACAGACTGTACTGATGCCCCCCTCCCTGCACAGACTGTACTGATCCCCCCTCCCTGCACAGACCGTACGATGCCCCTCCTGCACAGACTGTACTGATCCCCCCCTCCTGCACAGCACCGCTACCTGATGCCCCCCTCCGCACAGACCGTACTGATCCCCCATACCTGCACAGACTGTACTGATCCCCCCTCCTGCACAGACTGTACCTGCACCCCCATCCGCACAGACTGTACTGTGCCCCCCTACCTGCACCACCACCTGTACTGATGCCCCTCTCCTGCACAGACTGTACTGATGCCCACCCCTGCACAGACTGTACTGATCCCCCATCCTGCACAGACTGTACTGATGCTGCACAACGTACTGATCCCCTCCTGCACAGACTGTACTGATGCCCCCCTCCTGCACAGACTAGTAAGCTGACATCCCCCCATCCTGCACAGACTGTACTGATGCCCCCTCCTGCACAGACTGTACTGAGTCCCCCCTCCTGCACAGACTGTACTGATCCCCCTCACTGTACTGATCCCCCTCCCACCTGCACAGACTGTACTGATGCCCCCTCCTGCACAGACTGTACATCCCCTCGCACAGACTGTACTGATGCCCCCCATCCTGCACAGACTGTACTGATGCCCCCCCTCCTGCACAGACTGTACTGATACCCCCCTCCTGCACAGACTGACTGATCCCTCCTGCACGACTGTACTGATGCCCCCCTCCTGCACAGACTGTACTGATGCCCCCCCCTCCCTGCACAGACTGTACTGATGCCCCCTCCTGCACAGACTGTACTGAACGGGCCCCCACTCCTGCACAGACTGTACTGATGCCCCCCCACCTGCACAGACTGTACTGATGCCCCCTCCTGCACAGACTGTACTGATGCCCCCCCCCCCCTCCTGCACAGACTGTACTGATGCCCCCCATCCTGCACAGACTGTACTGATGCCCCCCATCCTGCACAGACTGTACTGATGCCCCCCCACCCCTCCTGCACAGACTGTACTGATACCCCCCACCTTGCACAGACTGTACTGATGCCCCCCTCCTGCACAGACTGTACTGATGCCCCCTCCCCCTGCACAGACTGTACTGATACCCCCCCCCTCCTGCACAGACTGTACTGATCCCCCCCCCTCCTCACAGACTGTACTGATCCCCCCCCCCCCAACAGACTGTACTGATCCCCCCCTCGCACAGACTGTACTGATACCCCCCCTCCTGCACAGACTGTACTGATCCCCCCCTCCTGCACAGACGTACTGATCCCCCCCCCCCCCCCCTGCACGACTGTACTGATCCCCCCCTCCTCACAGACTGTACTGATCCCCCCCCCCCCCTGCACAGACTGTACGATACCCCCCTCCTCACAGACTGACGAACCCCCCCCTCCTCACAGACTGTATGATACCCCCCCCCTCCTCACAGACTGTCTGATACCCCCCTCCTCACAGACTGTACTGATCCCCCCCCTCACAACTGTACTGAACCCCCCCCTCACAGACTGTACTGATACCCCCCCCCCTCCTCACAGACTGTACTGATACCCCCCCCCTCACGACTGTACTGATCCCCCCCTCCTCACAGACTGTACTGATCCCCCCCCCCCTCTCACAGACTGTACTGATCCCCCCCCCCCTCCACAGACTGTACTGATACCCCCCCTCGCACAGACTGTACTGATACCCCCCCCTCCTGCACAGACGTACTGATACCCCCCCCCTCCTGCACAGACTGTACTGATACCCCCCCCTCCGCACAGACTGTACTGATACCCCCCCCCCCCTGCACAGACGTACGAACCCCCCCCTCCACTGTACTGATACCCCCCCCTCCTGCACAGACTGTACTATACCCCCCACCTCCGCACAGACTGTACTGATACCCCCCCCCCTCACAGACTGTACTGATACCCCCCCCCTCACAGACTGTACTGATACCCCCCCTCCCACAGACGTACTGATACCCCCCCTCCTCACAGACTGTACTGATACCCCCCCCCTCTCACAGACTGTACTGATACCCCCCCCCCCTGCACAGACTGTACTGATCCCCCCCCCCCCCTGCACAGACTGTACTGATACCCCCCCCTCCTCACAGACTGTACTGATACCCCCCCCCTCCACCAGACGTACTGATACCCCCCCCCCCCCCTGCCCTACACTGTACGATACCCCCCCCTCCTCACAGACTGTACTGATCCCCCCCCTGCACAGACTGTACTGATCCCCCCCCTCCGCACAACTGTACTGTACCCCCCCCCCCTCCTCACAGACTGTACTGATACCCCCCCCTCCTCACAGACTGTACTGATACCCCCCCCCCCTCCTGCACAGACTGTACGATACCCCCCCCCCCTCCTCACAGACTGTACTGATACCCCCCCCCCTCACAGACTGTACTGATACCCCCCCCCTCACAGACTGTACTGATACCCCCCCCTCCTGCACAACGTACTGATCCCCCCCCCTCACAGCTGTACTGATACCCCCCCCCTCCACAACCACGACTCACCCCCCCCCTCCAACTGTACTGACCCCCCCCCCCCCCCTGCCAGACTGTACTGACCCCCCCTCCAGACGTACTGAACCCCCCCCCCCCCACAGACTGTACTGTACCCCCCCTCACAACTACGAACCCCCCCCCACAGACTGTACTGTACCCCCCCCCCTCCGCACAGACTGTACTGATACCCCCCCTCACAGACTGTAACCCCCCCCTCCTCAACTGTATGATACCCCCCCACCACCCCCCCTCCTCACAGACTGACGTACCCCCCCCCCTCCTCACAGACTGACTGATACCCCCCCCACCCCCCTCCACAGACTGACTGATACCCCCCCCCTCACAACTGTACTGATCCCCCCCCCCCTGCCACATCCCACAACATGACCCCCCCCCCCCCCCCCCCCACAGATGACTACCCCCCCCCCCCCCACAGACTATGATACCCCCCTCCTGCACAGACTGTATGTACCCCCCCTGCACAGACGTATGACCCCCCCCACAGACGTCATCCCCCCTCCTCACGACTGTCGACCCCCCGCACAACTGCTGATACTCCCCCTCCGACAGACTGTACTGATCCCCCCCCCCTCCTGCACAGACTGTACGAACCCCCCCCCCCTCCCACAGACTGTACTGATACACCCCCCCCCCCGACAGACTGTACTGATACCCCCCCCCCCTGCACAGACTGTACTGATACTCCCCCTCCTGCACAGACTGTACTGATACTCCCCCCTCCTGCACAGACTGTACTGATACTCCCCCCCTCCTGCACAGACTGTACTGATACTCCCCCTCCTGCACAGACTGTACTGATACCCCCCCCCCTCCTGCACAGACTGTACTGATACCCCCCCCCCCCCTCCTGCACAGACCACCCCCTCTGCACTGATACTACCCCCCCCCCCTCCTGCACAGACTGTACTGATCCCCCCCCCCTCCTCCTGCACAGACTATACTTTGAACTATACTTCCCCCTCCTGCACAGACTGTACCTATAACCCCCAGCCCCCTCCTCAACAGACTGCACTGATACTCCATGCTCTTCAGCAGAGTCTACTGTTACTTCTCTGTCACAATCCCACTGCTTGAAAGAGTTATCATTTTGTTTCTGTACAAAATCAAGCAAAGCTGGAAAATCAACACTGACAGAATCAGTATCATTATTTGTCACAATGTCAGTGTTAACTGAAGACACAGAGTCATTGTTTGTACCAATTTCATCTTCATCTGAAGACTGATTCTCATCTGAAGAATCCGGTTTCCATGAAGTTCCAGATGAAACTGGCTCTGAGTCTGAGGAGTTGTCTGACAAATTCTATGGCCTGAATTAAAATGGTAAACTAGACAATTAACTTTAGCCATCTGTTATATTCTCTCTCTCTCTCTCTCCCTCTCTCTCTCTCTCTATATATATATAACATTTTTGAGTTGTGAAAACTCCCTTTAAAGTAATTACTGTCAATTTAAAAGCGTCAATCTAAATATAATGTACTGAACATAGGATCCAGAAGTTGTGATTGGTCATGATCTTCCATTGACAGTGGTTCAGTGTGTCAGTCCTTAGACCATGAAGTTAGGGGCTCAGATCCTGCTGGGGACTCTATTTTTCTTAACTCAATGAAGACGCAGCTTTCTGCCACAACCGCGACATGCTGAGACACACTATTTTGGGTATTTTTACAAAAAATATACAGACAGAACCAAACCGAATACAACAATAATTATATGTTTTTGAAAACTTCAAATCATGTTCTTTTACAAAAAAAAAACACTACAATCCTGTGCTCAGTACACACTTCACTCACCACTGGTTTGAAAAGTGTAGGAAAACAGCTATCAGCAAAACCTTTTTCTCCACGTTGGTATGGGTGAAAAATCAATATGATCGTAACTGTAGTAAACACAATGTGTAGTGCTGCTGTCACATATTTGAAGAAAAAATGCAAAAACTTCATCATCATTTGGTATGTGCAACTCATCATCGTCACTCATATCCTCTCTGTCTGATTCAGCAAGTTCGGAAAACAGTTCGGAAAAGTTTGACAAGTTCGGAAAACAGCTCCACTTCTTCATCTGATCCTTCTTCCATTATTCTTTCAATTACTTCTTGAAATAAGATGTTTCTGTTCGCTACCACTCACTGATGCTTCGGTGCCGACACCATGATGAACACAGGCAGCTAGAGTTATCTCCAGCTATCCCATAATATGAGCAAAAAAGTAGAATTAAATTAAACATGATATACACTAAGGGAGAGTACCACCTAAGAGAGGAAATCCTCAGCTTTCTGTAGATACCAAGATTGTTTCCCTTAGACCACACAGCTACATGTGAAAATTTTGAGTAAAACCGTCGGTCACCTGGCGGGCGACATGTCAGTGCCAAGCACTCAACCCGTCACCCACCAGGTGATTGACGAGGCAGCAATGAGTTAACTGAAAACAAAATTCAGTTCTTATAAACCATATCGCCTACAGTCGTTCTTCACGACAAACTATTCCTTTTTCTATCATCCTTTTTCTATCAGTTTTTTTTTATATTTTTTTATATAGAGGCACTATATTAGGAACTGGCCTGGGGTAGAGGAGGGGGAACTAGGGGTTTTATCCCCCCATCCCCCTGCCACCTTTCTTCTATTATGTAGGTTTTCTATTTTTCAATCAAGGCAACGGTGGGTGTACATGCTATACAAAATAGTGTTTGTATTTTTAACAAGACTTGAATTTGCAGAGTCAGTTCTTCACAACAGCATTTTGTGCCTTATTGAAAAAAAGGTTAAAAAGAAATAATAAGCAATGAACATAAAGTAATATGAAAGAGAACAAAAGGGTTTTTGTACCCTGAAAACTCAGCTCAAAAAGCAAGTACGCTGTATACTGTGAAACGGCCAGGCAACTCAAGAAATAGTTACATCAGCCGCAAAGTGGGACTTTCATTTTTTTAGGGGAGGGAAATTGGGCCAGGGAGGGGGGGGGGGTTAGGGAGAGAAACTGGGCCAGGGAGGGGGGGGGGGGATGAGAGGGGCGTGAGGGTGTCTATTATTTTTTCTTTACTTTCTTTTTTCAATGGGAAAAATCTAGGTGTAAATGCAAGTATGAAACTAAAATACTGTGAAAGGAGGAAAGTAGTTGATTACAAATCAGGACGCACAGTAAACACATACAGAAGTTCCCACTTTTAGGCTTTTGACACACAGACACGCATATACTTTTAACTGTTGAATTAACAAAACCAATTATCTATAACTCCATATAATGCCTTCTTTAAAGATAATAAAAAATTTAAGCAACATAAAGTAAAGAAAGGGAGGTAATATAGTTAAATCCTGAAAAACATTCAACCGAAACCTACCCAAGGAACTGATGAGATGCGGAAATGCTGACAGTACCTTCTATGGCTGATCCTCTCACTAGGTTCTGCTTTACCTGACCTAAACAACAACAACAACAACAAAAACCCACAAGATGCATGTTGAATGTTTAATGTTTACATTATCTGGGTGCAAAATAAACATCTACAGAAAACCCCACTTTTAGGTATTTGTCATATACAGACACACACTCAAGAATCCTCCAATATGAAATATCATTTGCATTTACAATAGCGAAATTAAAGAGTTCATTCATAATTGCATCTACAGCACCATGATAATCTAAAGAAAAAAAGCAAAGCCAACATGGCTCACATGTAAACATATGTTACAGATTTTCCAGGCCGTTTATGATGTTGACCTTGAATAAAGATCATCAGTAGTGAAATGGTTGCAAAGCCTATGTCTTAGACTATCACTGAGCCATGTTTGAGGATGATAGTAGTCATCACTACAAAGATAAAGCCAATCTTAGTATTTTTCATATTTTGGGTCCCTTGTTACTTTGTCTTTAGGGAGAAGGTCATACACAATGCATATTGTGTAGGGTCATGTCAGACGCTACCACTGTGTCAAGTTTGGTGTCAGTACTTGTCATAGTTTCTAAGAAGCTCTAAGTAAAGGGCAAACGGTGGGACAGTTCAAACAAGGGAGCGACATAATATAGTCTTACTTTGTTAACACATTGGAGCTAACAATAAAATAATGTTGGTTTATATATGTATATAGATATATTTCTTCTTTTTTTTTATGCTACAAAATGAAGGGGTGGAGAGCGGAGAGAAGTAGTTGGACCTTAAACAAATTTAACCAAATCTACCTTAGCTAATGAGGTGGAGGTGATACGCTAGCAGTATTCTCCCTGCCACCCACCGTGCCAGGCTCTGCTTTACCCAATCCATGGAAAGAAGTCAACAAAAAGTATATTTAATATTTACAGCCCGCATTTTAAACATGTAATTCTCTCTCTCTCTCTCTCTTGAAAGCTG
Source organism: Conus canariensis (assembly GCA_033310375.1). Taxonomy (NCBI): domain Eukaryota; kingdom Metazoa; phylum Mollusca; class Gastropoda; order Neogastropoda; family Conidae; genus Conus; species Conus canariensis. The sequence goes on from CM065739.1 coordinate 27,741,982, forward strand.
AGGTTTAACTGAAAGACAAGATTTCAGATTTACACACATTACCAGGGTTCAAGGTATTTGTTTCCTGTACACCTTTGCCCTTTCGAGAATGGACTATGATGTCAGATGCAGTCTTCGCCCTCCAACAGCTCTGTGAGAAAGCAGCCAAATACAACAGAGAGCTGCACCTAGTCTTTGTAGACCAAGAAAAGACCTTTGACTTTGTCAACAGAGTAAAATTCTGGAAAACCTGGAACAGTACTCTGTCAAGGGCCAGCAACCTGACAACTTCAGGGCTATGTACAAGTAATGCAGCAGTAAGAGTGCAGTCCACACACCAAATGGAATGACAGAATGGTTCCAAGCAACATGTGGAGTAAGGCAGGGTTGTTTGTTGTCGCCACTTTTGTTCATCATGTATATGGACAAAATAACCAAAAAGGCGAACCCAGACATGGAGGCACTTAATGAGCTTCTCTTTGCTGACAACCAGAGTCTGATAATAGAGGAGAAGAAAACACCTCAATGAAGCAAGTGAAGATTACGACATGCACATTAGTGTCAGAAAATCAGGTCAGGGCAGGAAGCAGAACTCCAGTAAACATTGACATCAAAATCAGTTAAACCTCTCTACAGCAGACAAAGGAATTTAAGTACCTTGGAAGCATCTTCATAGAAGACAGGCGCCTAGACAGAGAAACTGAGACATGAGTGCAAAAACAACTCCATCAACTATCAACAAGCACCTCTCCTGAAACACCCTAAAATACCAATGCGCACAAAAGCCCAACTGATAAATGCCATGTCCTATCTACCCTGACATACCAATGCCAGACATGGAGTCTCACAAAAGCCCTGGAGAGAAAGATTACCACATGTGAAAAGAGATGCTTCCCAGAGCTTTCAAAACCAGGACCTATATGATCAGAAATGATGTATTAGAGAAATGGTATGTGCAACTACAGTCCTCAAGCACACAGAGGGCCAGTGGACCAAGTGGTTTGGCCATCTAGTCAGGATGGACCCAAACCAGCCTGCATCATGAGCATACAACATCCGGTACTCTGGAGTCTGGGCAAAAGGAAGGCCAAGCAGACGCTGGATCAACACTGTGTCAGACACCCTCTACGTAGACCCAAGGACCTAACCATCACTGAGGCATCCCACCAAGCCCTAGACTGCTGTCTTCACCTACCCACGATGCCTAACAGCAGACTGGATGCTGAAGTAAGAAAGCATTTGTTTCCTGGGCAAAGCTGGATTTAGACGGCAGTATAAAGTAAAATACTATCAAAAGGGGAAAAGTACAGACACAGAGAAACCTCACTTTAAGGCATATGTCGCCAACAGACACACTATTACTTACTCTCTCTCACTCCCCCTTCCTCTTCCTAACTCCCTTGCTGTTTAGAAAAATGAGATGTACATAATGCAACTAAAGCTGAAAAACCTCAAATTTAGAGTGCAAGGTAAAGACAGAGAAGGCCCCACTTTTAGACATTTGTCACATACATAACATACTTTGTCCTTCTTCAACATGAATACAATCTGCATATACACAACTGCTAAACAACCAAATTAATCATCTATAACTACATTTAATAACTGATAACAATAAGCTGAAATAATGAACAAATGTAAAATACTAAGAAAGAAAATGAAGGTGGTTTACCCTGAAAAGTACTTAATGGGGATATCAAATGAAATGACAAGCTGGGCTCAAACCCTTATTATAAACTTCAAACTATATCTAGGTAATTATTACACTTGAATATTTTCTCTATAACAAGAAAGTCAATCTTAATTGTGCAAAATCACTGACAGCCGTAAGCTGCTATACTGAGTACAGGACACAATTTCCATATGATTTCTACATGACGAAAACCACAACAGCGACAGCAGGTGATGTAGGACCCTCGCTGTTTCAAAATGGCACAGTGCAAAGCCTTTGGCTGCTTCAACAAACAAGGCAAACCATCAGGTGTTTCTTCAATTTTCTAAATCTGCGTAAGTCTGTAGAACAGCATAAAAGTCACGTTAAACAATTTGAAATATAGGACGACTGCCGAGGCATGTCAAGGGTTATGCAAGGAACGCCAGTGTCACACTGTTTGTGAAGATGACAAGCCTCGTTCTGAATAGATCTTGTCATTAACTTCTTTTGTCGAATATGGCAGCTCCACAAACTATCATTTTTTACCTTTTAAAAATTCATTTTAGGCAAAATATGAGTTTATATGTATTTCTAAATGCAGAGAAATGGCTTGCCTTTTCCATATCTATTATCATGAACCAGATTGTCATTTCCCTTGATGTCCTCTTTAACATAAAACATACCGAAGGAGCTGAGATGAAGACGATGAGCTGACCATATTTTCTGTCTGGATGATCTTGTCCGGTTCTGTTTTCTCCAACCTGACCCACAAAAAAAAAAAAGATAAGATGCACATATAATGTTTACATCTCACATTTTAGTTCAAACATTTTTTGCCGACACTCAGATCTCTCTCCCTTGCTCTTTGGAAAACATTATCTGAGTGGAAGATTAAGCAATATAAAAAAAAAAAATCACTTAAAACCCCATTTTTAGGCTTTTGTGTCACACTGACTTACACTCTCCAGAACACTTCAATATGAAATACCACTTCCATATACAACATGACCCCTTTTAGGCGACCACTCTGTAAGCATCCACCTTTCTTTTAAGACCACTTTTTCAAGGAACATTGAGTTTTTTTCTATTTTAGATTTCTTGAGCAATCACCTTCTTATAAGACCATTTTTCCCTGGCCCAAAGGGGTGGTCACTGAAGAAAGGTTTACTATATACAGTAGCTAAACTTTCAAGATCAGCTATTGCCTGACATTAATTTTTCTTTCAAACAAAGGAAAATGAAATAAAATACAACTAGGGAACAAGTGTGTGTAACTAGAAAGAGATTTATCTAAAACGTGTATGTACACAACAGCAGAATCTTTTACAAACTTCACTTTCTTGAAAATGAGGTATAGAATACAACACTATGAAAGGGAGGGTGGGGGTGGTGGTGGTGGTTGGAGCCGAAAAACATTTTTTAAAAATCTTCCCTGGGAACTGAGATAAGGGAGATCTGCTAACAGCATCTGGCATCCAGCTGATCTTGTGAGGCTCTGATCTACCCAACCTAAGAAAATGCGCGGACAAGATGCATATTCAATGTGTAAAACCTAGCATTATATTATGCTGAAACTAGGATCTCTCTCAACCCCCCCCCCCACCCCCCCCCCCCCCCCCCCCCGACTACACACACACACCTCTCCGTCATAATTCTTTTGCTCTTTAGAAAACTGATTTACCTACCGAAATAAAGAAAACCTCAAGATTTATACACATTATCAGGGTGCAAGATAAAGATACAGAGAAGACCCCACTTTCAAGTATTTGTCATACACAGACACACACTCTCAAGAATACTTCCATATACCATTGGTATTCATATGTGTACAACAGTTAAATGAACTGGATCAGTTATTTACAACTACATCTAATGCTTGATGATATTTGGGGGGGAATAGAAAATGAAGAAATAAAAAAAATGAAGTACTAAAAAAGGGGAATAAGTGGTTGCATCATGAAAATCACTGAACTAAAACCTACCCAGAAGACAGGTGTACAGGTGACATACTGACATTTTTCTTCCTCCAGCTGACTTTGCAAGACTCTGTTCTACATGACCTATGAAAACAAGCCAACAAGATGCATTAGGGCTTATATAAAATGTTTTCATCAACACTTTACATAATGCCATGACTCACATTTCTTTTGCTCACTTTCTCTCCTTGCTAACTCCCTTGCTCTTTAAAAAGATTAACATATATTGCTGGAACTGACAAAAAAAAAAAGACTTCCAATTTATACACATCACCAGGATGCAAGCTAATACCTGTTTTCAGCATTTATCATAAACAGGCATGCACACAGTAGCTGTTCTTAATCTTATTTTGTGAATACAAAGTATGAAACAAAATTTGCACGTTTCTGGGAACCGAACAGAACCCAGACCCATATCAAAAAGGGGAAAAAAATCAAAAGAGAAATAATCATGGTAGAAGCTCATTTAGGCCTACAACACAGCTTGATTGGTGTCAGAATCTAACAGTATGATCAAAAATCAAGAGCGGACACAGACAAGACTGACATAGTAAGAACTTATTCTAGTTTAGCAATGCGTTAAAAAGCACAGAGAGAGGGAGGGAGGGGAAGAAAGAGAGAGAGAGGGGGAGGGGGGCTGTTGAGGTCCAGTGTCACTAAAACTAGCAAGCTGTCCAGATGCATCTGATCAGTCAAAAAAAAAAAAAAAAAAAACTGAGGAGGAAAGCAGAGAGTGTATTTCAGCAAATCAGGACAATGCAGACATTATCAGTCAACAAATTCACCCAAAATTGGGGAATTTGAGATGAATACAGTGTGCAATAGCCATAAAAACTAACATGCCTGGATCCTTGAAATGTCTGTGACTGTTTCTTCAGTGCAGCCATCACCAAAGCCACTCCTCTCGTCCCATGAAACATGGTAAGTTTTCTGCTTAACATCTGTAACCATTTCAAAACGCGTGTTCATAACACTGACTAAATGAGAAAGAGTGGAGAGTGTAAAGATTATCCCTTACTCAAAAGACAGTCAAAGGCAGTAGAGAAAGTACAAAGAAGGGCTACAAAGCTACTACGGGAATGCAAAAATATGAACTATGAACAACGGCTAAGATACTTAAACTTACACTCCTTAAAAGGTAGACGTATCCGCGGTGATCTGATCGAAGTCTATAAAATATTTAACGATATGGTGGATGTACAAATAGAGGATTTCTTCAAATTATATACTGATAGTATTACAAGGAGGTCAGATGGGAAAATCTTCATTGAATACTGTCAGACTAATAAACGTAAAATGGTTTTTGGAAAAAGAATAACACATCTTAGGAATGATCTACCAACTAACATCAAGTTTGCACAATCTACTAACTCATTTAAAAATCTCCTTGATGCGGATCATAAATTCACTAAATTGTTATTTGAATTTGATTAACAAACCAATATGCGCATACGCAACAAACCAATTCAGAATACTAAACAATTCATGGGGATTCAAGAAAGGCCGCGAGGCCTAGGCTACGTATGTCAGCCTGTCCCCTTACTACTACTACTACTACTAAATGTCACGCACATTTCTACTCATTTTCGGCAATAGACTTAATTCCCTTGACGGTTACCATGGACACTTCCCAAGAGAGATCAACGGAGTGACCGCATCTTTGGCTCCAGCAACATACGTTAATCACCCATTCGCAAGACTATCCTTTCAATAACCAATGCATACTCAAAACAGAGAAAGAGAGGGAGAGAGAGTGTTTTTTCTAGAATATGCATAGAAGATACATAACAAGCACACTTTATTTTTTTTGTATTTTCCTTTTGTTGCACGGTTACATTTGCTGACAGTCATACTCGTGTTATTTTTTTTGTTTTATGTTACAATAAAACTGGATTGAGATGAAGGGCATAGCAGTCCTTGAGATCTATTACTGTAATATGATTAGCCTGAACATCATGAAAAGAATGATGAAAACATGTCCAAGTGGATCGTTTTCAGTCACTTTGGAAAATATGAAAACTTTCAGTGGGAGAAGGGTAGCATGGCATGAGGATTGCAAGGGGGGGGGGGGGGGGGGGGGGGGGGAGGGGGGTAAGATCCTGTCTTAAGGAGAAGGTAAAGATTTTCGACTATGTGGGATGGAGTTTGGGAACAGGAATGGACAAAAGAACGGGGTAAGAACAGGAAAATTAGGCTGTATGCCTATCACCATAATAACAGAGTGTGAATGGAAGGAGAACGAGATAGTCATGGGTTGTTGACTGTAGAAATTTAAATGGGGAAAAGTTCTGACACTTCTATTTCCAGGCCAGTGATTGTACATAGTTATGTAGACAACAACTTAAATCAACATTTACTCTTATTCTCTAAATTTGAGTCTACGCTTATGTGTGAACACTGAACGTAGGCCAAATTTCCCTGCGCCAACACGACATCCAGTGCAATCGAGTCGGGCCAGTGAACAAATAAAAGCGTTAAAAATTCGTTAACTTTGGTGAACAAATCAAAAGTTGTTTTTAGTGAAAAACAACAACAACAACAACAACAACAACAAAACCTTGTTCTTTCGTTAAAATGTTGTAGTCTGTTTTAAATCTAAAATTGCCTGAAGTGAAAACAGATCTACATTGATCTTAAATTTTCCAACATGTTGAGTAAGTTTATGGGCAACATCACACCATCCAATTTATTGGAACCAGGCTTATTCAGTTATTGGTTCGCGTGAAGATCTCTCTTTCCGAACGTTTTTATTTTTATTTTTATTTTTTTTTTAGTCGGAGCTATTTCTGTCATGAAATTAGCATGTAGTGAACATAGTCGCTAGTCCGACATTATAATTAACTTCATTGAGTAGCTGTTCTTACTGAATACACGAACAAATCATTCCAGTCAGACAGGCCTAATATGGAATATTGCCTGAAATTATAAACATCTACACAAAGTTAAAGTCGAAAACAAAAGAAAGAAGGGGAGAAAAGAAATTATTACTCACTTTAAAGATGTAGGGATCACCAGGCGAAAGCAACAAAATGGCAGCATTGAAAGCGAAAGTGAAACCACAGAAATGGGGAACGCACGCACGCACGCACACACACACACACACACACACACACACACACACACACATCACACACTCTCTCTCTCTCTCTCTCTCTCTCTCTCTCTCTCTGTGTCCCAAACCCTGTTCAATTTCTCTCTGTGTGTGTGTGTGTGTGTGTGTGTGTGTGTGTGTGTGTGTGTGTGTGTGGTACAATGTTCTCGTTGTTCATCACCTCTCTCTGTCACTCTCTATGCAATGCCCTCGTTGTGCACCAATTTGGATTTAAAGAAACTGCAAAGCACTTTAGCTGGGTAGGGTCGGCTTTCAGGACTTCCAGAATATAATACAGCTAACGGTCACGAGGACTGGGTGCTTTTCAGGTCAGTGTTTACGAACAGTGATGAATATCTTGTAGAGGATGGTGGTGGTGGTGGTGGCGGTGATGGTGGTGGTGGATCTGGCTTTTGTTTATTTTGTTCTCCATATGCTCGTCTTTTTGTGGTTATTTGTTTGCTTGTCTTTATTGCCTTGCCTTTTTTTTTTCAAAATCAACTTTTATCTGGTTTACTTGGCCAGTATACTTGTGTTTTCAAACGCGTCTAATTAGTTAGTAGTTAGTTTTACGTGACTTCAAGGAAAAGACGAAATGTGCCTCAAAAATAAATTCATTCCATTTTGGTTTGGATTTGGATCCCAGGGGCCAGGGGTTCGTCGGGGTCATTGACGTGACGATGACTGTTCAAATGTTGAGGTGTGCGCTCTCCTGCATGTCCTAGTTTTGAATTTAAGACCCCCGTTCCCCTGCCCACCTTCCTGTCTTCCCTTTTCCGTCATATTATATTCTGTCCCCCCTCCCCCCCAATCCTGTCCCATACCCTCCTTCGCCGCCCTTAAGCCACCCCCTCCTTCCGGCATCCCCCTTCCATCTCTCTCTCTCTCTCTCTCTCTCTCTCTCTCCATACCACAAAGTGTCTCTCTCTCCCTCCCTCGCTCCCTCCCTTCTCCTCTCTCTCACACCCCACATCTCTGTCTGTCTGTCTGTCTGTCTGTCTGTCTGTCTCTGTCTTCTGCTCTCTTCTCTTCTCTCCTCTCTCTCTCTCTCTCTCCTCTCCCCTCCCTCTCTCTCCACACCCTACAATCTCTCTCTCTCGCTCTCTCTCTCTCTCTCTCTCTCTCTCTCTCTCTCTCTCCTCACCCACCACACACACACCCTCTCTCTCTCTCTCTCTCTCTCTCTCTCTCTCTCTCTCTCTCTCTCTCTCTCTCTCTCCTCCTCCACATCAGTTTCTTGGAACTTCTTCTGATTCGCTATTAGTCAGCATATACATTCATCCAGAACACTGACCATATTATTAAAAAAAAACTGACTAATAGTCGGTGTATACATTCATCCAGAACACTGGCCTAATTATTAAAAATAAATTGACTATTAGTCGGTATATACATTCATACAAGACACTGACCTAATTATTATTTAAAAAAAAACACCTGACTATTAGTCGGTATATACATTCATCCAGAACACTGACCTAATTTAAAAAAAAAAAACCCTGACTATTAGTCGATCCAGAACACTGACCTTATTATAGATATTTAAAAAAAAAATGAGATGTGCAATGGCTTTGCACTGATTGAAGCATTTCCGTACGAGTCAATAAGAATATTATGGAAATGTTCCGTCTATCATTTGTAATCTTAGTTCTAGGACATACTCTCAGAACACACAAAATATTGACCAGTTTAATGAAACATGTGAAATGAGAACTCAGCATAATGAATGTGTACTTGACATTAAATCTAACAGGTATTCTAATGACCCAAATGTCCGTTCTTTTTAGAGACTTCTCGCTGGTGTGTATCAGGAGTTTCAGGTATTAAAAATGAATGGTATGCAAGTTTTACCTTTCCCAGGAGGCTACACCTACAGATCACAATCTAACTGCAGTGAAGGGGACTATTTTTTTCTTTCAGATAGTATTATATAAATGTTAGAGAAAACGAAAACCCATGGGGAGCGTTTCAGCCAAAGAAAAAAAACAAAACAAAAAACTTTGAGACAGGTCGAGGCTGCACATATCGAGACTCTATATCATATTTTATATAAATATTCATGTTCAAAAAAAGCGTATAAAATAGGAGAGTTAATATCAGTCATTAGAATAACAGTGACACAACAAATGAAAGTAATAATCACACGATTGAATTATCATCAACTTGAACTTGTGGGTGCTAGAGGCCTTAAGAGGCCTGTTCACCATTCTAGGTATAACATTGAGATGAAAAACACCCGCATGCGTGGAAGGAAGAGAGTCACGACAGAGACTATCTATGTTGATAGCATTCCGGATTATATTTTGTCGGAAGTTCCTGCCAATGAGTGTCTAACCGTGATTTGAAGATGTTGACTGTAGGGGCTGTTACTACGGAGTCAGGAAGACCATTCCAAACATCAATCACACGAAGAGAGAAGTAGTTTCCTCTGATATTCAGTCTGTGATGAACTTTGGATAGTTTCAAGGAGTGTCCCTCTGCTGTCCCTATTGGTAAACAGTTCAAACCGTGGTTTATCACTCCGGTAAATGCCATGTATAAACTTGTACAAGTCTATCATGTCACCCCTTTTTCTTCTGTGCTCCAGGCTTGGAAGTTTGAGAGTAGAAAGACGCTCAGGATATGGTTTATCTTTGAGAAATGCTAAAAGTTTAGTTGCTCTGCGCTGAACATCTTCTACATCCTGGCACAGTGTTTTGTAGTAGGGTTGCCAGACAGAATGTCCATACTCTAGTACTGGTCGTACAAGAGACTTGTACAGTTGTAGGAATGTATCTTCAGTCAGGAAGTCAAAGGAGCGACGGATGATACCAACAACTCTATTTGCTTTAGCAGTTGCCTTGGCCACATGTTCTCTGAAATTCAGTTTGTTGTCAATGTAAACCCCAAGGTCCTTCTCAACTTCGCTTTCAGACAGAGTTGTGGTACATGTCTCACCTTCGATGTTTACTTCGGTCATGTGGTACACAGCATCTGACTTCTTATTCCCCAGTTTCAGGACATGGCACTTTTCAGGGTGGAACTTCAGCAGCCATTGTCTTGACCAAGTTTGCAGCCTGTTTAGATCTTCCTGTAAAACAAGCGTAGCTCCTTCATCATCACTTCGTGCAAAAACCTTAGTGTCATCTGCGAAAAGGTGTACAGTGTTATGAATGAGATTCGGCAGATCGTTAATATACAGCACAAACAAAATAGGTCCTAGAACACTACCCTGGGGAATCCTACTCGAGACACTGGCTTCTTGTGACTGTGCTCTGTTGACGACAACCCGCTGACGCCTGTTGTGTAGGAAGTCCTGTATCCAAAGTAATATCTTCCCTTTGATACCATGTGCCTGAACTTTCAAAGCAAGTCGTCTGTGTGGAACGCTATCAAACGCTTTCTGGAAGTCCATGTAAACAATGTCGACTGAGCCTCCATCGTCTAAGACCTCAGTCCATGTGTCCAAGACATCGAGAAGCTGAGTGATGCACGACCTCCCCTTTACAAACCCATGTTGTTTCTCACTGACAAGGTTGTTTTCTTCTAGGTGTTTGACAATTTGTTCCCTTACTAATTTTTCCATTACTTTACAGAGGATGCATGTAAGGCTTACTGGCCTATAGTTATTAGCTAGCATTTTGCTGCCTTTCTTGAAGATAGGTGTGACCCGTGCCAAAGGCCAGTCTTCTGGGATTTTTCCTTCGTTCAAGGATTTTCTGAACAACATGGCCACTGGGGTGGAAGAACATCTGCAGTCTTGGACAAAAGCATTGGGTTTAGCCCATCCGGTCCCGAAGCCTTACTAGTGTTTAAGTCTGCTAAAAGTTTTCTGACTTTCTCAGTATCGATCTCGAAGTCACTTAGTTCTTCATCATAACTGCATTCCTGTGGTTCCGGCAGGTCCCCATCCTCCTCTACAGTAAAAACGCTATGAAAGAATGCATTCAAAATCTCAGCTTTCTCTTGATCCGACTTTGATTTGCTGCCATCCTCTTTCTTCAGGTCTGCTACACCACTCCTTGTCTTGGTTTTGCTGCTTACGTATGACCAGAAAGCCTTTGGATTTTGTTTTGCTTGTGCAGCTACTACTTGCTCCATTCGACGTTGTGCCTTCTGACATTCTTTCTTAGATTTATTCCTTGCTTTGGCATACAGTTGATATTCCTTTCCATCCCTAGTCTCCTGCCAACGGCGGAATAGCTTGTGCTTTTTCCTCACCGATGTTAGGGTTCCCTTATCCATCCATTTCTTAAATCGTTTCCCTGGGGATCGATTCTACGTCGAAGGACTAAAAATGCTTCTTATTCAACATATGAAGAAGAAGAAGAAGATGAAGAAGAAGAAGAAGAAGAAGAAGAAGAAGAAGAAGAAGAAGAAGAAGAGGAGGAGGAGGAGAAGGGAGAGAAGAAGAAGACCACGAAGGAGAAGGAAGAAGATTTTAAGTCTAGTTATCCAGTTAATGGAGAAATCATTTTCAAAGTAACCGATCCCTGCACAGCCAATTTAGGACACGTTGTATAACTATCAGTTTCCAGCCTGCCAGCTGCTGTAATGGCTGAAAGTTTGAAAAAAAAGGAGAGGAGAAGGGCAAGGAAACAGAAAAGGGAGAGGAGGTATATATGTGCGTAGAGATTTAAACCAGCAGCAACAAAAGTGAAAAAGAAAAAAAAATATCGGCAGAAAAATTTTTTAAGGTTGACTGTCAGTTTTCTATCTCATACACAGAAATAGTCATACACACACACGCGCGCGCGCGCACACTTACATTCACATACAGACATGCACGCACGCAAGCGCGCGCGCACACACATACATACTCTCACTTTCCCTTTCTCATATAGACATAGACACACACGCACCCGCCTGCTCTCGTGCGCACGCGCGCGCGTGCACACACACACACACACACACACACACACGCACACGCACGCACGCACGCACGCACGCGCGCGCGCGCTCGCACACACACACACACACACACACACACACACACACACACACACACACACACACACACACACGAACAGGAGGTGTAGCATAACGGATGTTGTCCCACTTTGGTGTGTTGTCGAGACAGGATATGGCGGATTGTCTCAGCCAAAGCTTTCAAACTGACTTTCGGCCTTTCTCTATTCAGTCTAGCTATAAAAAAAGAAAATAAATAAATTAAAAAAAGCATCGCAAGGGAGTCAGGTTACCCTCTCCTGGGGTGGAGATCTACCTAACGGCAAAAAGCTTTTTTTTTGCCTGAATAAAGGGTGGGCAATTAAACCCGTTCATCTGAAGCGAAGCGTCCTCGGAGTAGCGTAAATGTCATCCCTTTGAAAGGTGGCGGTGTGTAGATAGAGCTATGGGGCGCGATGCATGTCTTTTTGCTGCCTTTACTTACGCTTGAAGACTTTTTACCGTGTTAGCAAGGAAACACAGGGGTACGTTTCGCCGAACACAAAAACAAAACACAAACAAACGAACCCTCGCTAAATGACAGGAGACGCTGGAAGTCTCAAAGTGTCGTGGGTGGATTGTTGTTGCATGGCGCGCGCGCGCGCACACACACACACACACACACACACACACACACACACACACAACAACACACACACACACACACACACCATGCTTTGTCTTTGTATCCCAAAACAATTTTCATTGTTCTATTTTCATTGTGTGAAATGACAAACATCACCTCTATCAATTTCTCTTAATGAGATAATGAATTTAATCGGACTTCGCAATTTAGGGCTCTGCCAAGTTCACCAGAACATAAAATGCGTTATTCGTTGATAGCAGAAACACAAAAAACGCAAGACCACCACATCTCCCAAACAACATCTGGCAAGTGTTAGCTGAACATTATATATAAAATGGTATTGATTTTCAAAATCCATTCAAGCATGGCACCACCACACCTCACTGAGTTAGTTCCAATGGCAACAACAACGCATCACGACTCAAACAACCACGTGTCTGCTTCAAATTGTTCAAATCTAGTTTTAAACGCAATTTTCATTATATGCAATTTTCCCTTTCATAGTCCTTCTGCATTTGGACATTTCATACATTTTTGTCTAACACGTATGAGTGAGAAAAAAAAATGCTTTTACGCGTTTGAGCAATTTACACGAACCCTTTTTTGTATCTTCTGTTAATGCATCAACTGTTTCCTTGCTTCCGGAAGTCTTTGTTGTCCATGGAAAAAATGGAATCCAGCAGTAACAGGGGAATTGCCGCCCTTTGGCAGGCGATGGGCTCCATCCAGGCAGAGATCATCGTAATTTTTTTCAAAACAGAGAAAATCGTATTCTTTCTTTCTTTTTTCTTCTTCAGAATGACTTTCCAGGTCATCAACATGCTTTCCATTTCTTGTAACTGGTCTTACAGCTGAGAATGGTATTATTTTCTTCTTTCCCTTTTTTGAATTTATTCTTCTTGTTGTTTTTGTTGTTGTTATTTTTGTCGTTGTTGTTGCTGCTGACGTTGCTGTTGCTGTTCTTGTTGTTCTTGTTATTGTGTTGTTGTTGTTCCTTTTTCGATCTTTATATCTTTCACCACATCTTTAAATTGACTGATTTTCTTCTCATATACCAGACACAGATTCAGTGAGGGAGTCCAACTACTCGCTGGCGGTGTGAAATCGTTGTGCGATATTTTTTTTTCCTCCCGGTCACCACTGACACGACGTCATCCCGTTCGCACCCTTCACCCGCACTGGAAACAGCTCTGTCGGTGTTCTGCATCGGAAATCTTGTTGCGCCGCCGGGGTGAATTCTGAGCTGTTCTTCTTTTGGAAGCCCTGGGGTCTCCTCCACATCGCCTGTCCGGTGCAGTAAAGTTTATAT
>CM065739.1:27758002-27765502 GCA_033310375.1 Conus canariensis
CTGTCTCTCTCCACACCCCACAATCTCCATCTCTCTTCTCTCTCTCTCCGTCTCTCTGTCTCTCTCTCTCTCTCTCCCTCCTTCTCTCTCCTCTCTCTCTCTCTCTCTCTCTCTCTCCTCTCTCTCTCCATCCACACTACAATCTCTCTCTCTCTCTCTCTCTTTCTCTCTCTCCCCCCCTCTCTCTCTCTCTCTCTCTCTATATATATATATACATACAATAAACTAATAAATTCCAAGGATAAGTTGTTTATAATCTCTCTCTCTCTCTCTCTCTCTCTCTCTCTCTCTCTCTCTCTCTCTCTCTCTCTCTCTCTCTCTCGCTCTCTCTCTCTCCTCCCATCAGTTTATTGGAACTTCTGATTCGCTATTAGTTGGTATATACACTCATCTAGAACACTGACCTAATTAAAAAAAAACTTATTAGTCGGTGTATACATTCATCCAGAACACTGGCCTTATTATTAAAGATAAACTATTAGTTGGTATATACATTCATCCAGAACACTGACCTTATTTAAAAAAAACAACAACTGACTATTAGCCGGTATATACATTCATCCAGAACACTGGCCTTATTACTAAAAATAAATTGACTATTAGTCGGTATATACATTCATCCAGAACACTGACCTAATTAAAAAAAACTGACTAATAGTCGGTATATACATTCATCCAGAACGCTGACCTTATTATAAAAAATAAAAAAAAACTGACATGCACAACGGCTTTGCACTGATCGAAGCATTTCCATACGAGTCAATAAGAAAATATGGAAATGTTCCATCTATCATTTGCAATCTTAGTTCTAGGTCATGCTCTCAGTACACACAAAATACCGACCAGTTTAACGAAATATGTGAAATGAGAACTGAACGTCATGAACGTGCACTTGACAGTAAATCTAACAGGTATTCTAATGACCCAAATGTCCGTTCTTATTATAGACTTCTCGCTGGTGTGTATCAGGAGTTCCAGGTATTGAAGATGAATGGTATGCAAGTTTTACCTTTCCCGGGCAACTACACCTACAGATCACAATCTAACTGCAGTGTAGTGGACTATTTTATTCTCTCAGATAGCTGTATATAAAAGTTCGAGAAAACGAATGCTATATCTTTGTTGTTTTATTCTCTGACTCCGTTATTGGTCTCTAGAACCACGTTTCATTTAAATGTCTAATTTGAGACAGCAGAAGGACCTGATCTAATCCAAATTTAGATAAATCCGATGTAGCTGATTTCAGAAATGGTGGATACTTGTCTTTATTAGAAAAATGGTCAACAGGAAATCAGGAATTACAGACAGTTAACATAAAAACATACCTTGGAATATACCTTTCTACTACACTTACATTTACATGTACTTCCAAGATCTTGCAGATCGAGCCAGGAAAGTACTATCAGCAATAATCAAAGTGCGTGGACTATATTTAAGCATTCACCTCATGTGTTCTTTGGACATTTGATTGTCATATAAAACCTATATTAACGTGTGGATCAGAAATATTCAGTTTGACAGAATCTATAGAAAGGATATGTCTGTCAGCATTATACCGATTTTGGGGTGCAAGTCCAAAATCGGAAAGGCAATTAATATATGATGGGAAAAGAAAAGTATCTACTTTATGTAAGTTCTTACAGTGAAAGCGAAAATGTCACTTGGGCTTGCGTTTGTAATGTTCTGTATAAACAATACGGATTGGGCCTGAAAAGCACAGGAAGTGGGGAATGTAAGTCGTTTCTATCTGAATTCAAACAAAGGCTTAATGATTCTTTCACTCAGGAGTGCAGTGCTTCAGTATAAAGCTATGATTTCTTTCACATTTATTCAAGTTTCAATACATCGATGTCTTGAAAAAAAATCACCTGAAGCGGCCAAGGAATGTTACTTTACGAAGGTGTTTTCGTAAGTGTAGAATCAGTATCCCCCGTTTAAACACAAGTTTTATAGTACAGGGCGAATGTACATTATTACGATGGTTATTATCCTTTTTTTTTTGTCGCAATGTAATTGAAAATGAAAAACAACTTTTTGTTCACATGCCTGAAATATATGCAACTGAGAAAGGAATGGATACCTCTGAAGTACTGCAAATACCTATCATTCTTGAAATGTGCCTCAGTCTTAGCGTGTGAAATGCTATAAACTAATGTACATAACAAAAAGAAAAGCACCGAGTCTCTGAAGACAGTGTCTCAGTAATATGCAGATGAACACACGACGAATTCCTTAAACTGGTGTTAAGGGCCAGAGGTCAAACAATTAAAACTTTTTTTTAGTTTTACTTTGACTTTTTTTTACTTTGACTCCCCATCCCTCCCTCCCTCCCCCTCTCTCTCTCCCTCTCTCGTTCGTTCGCTCTCTCCCCACCTGTTCTCCCTCCCTCCCTCCCTCCCTTTTTCTTTTCCTTCTTCTTCTTCTTCTCTCTATCCCCTCCCCCACCTAATCTCTCTCTTTCTCTCTCTCTATCTCCCTCTCTCCTCCCCTCCTGTTCTCTCTCTCTCTCTCTCTCTCTCTCTCTCTCTCTCTCTGTCTCTGTCTGTCTCTTCTTTCCCTCTGTCTGTGTGCGTCTCATTCTCTGACCCCAGGGAAACAAGTCATCTCTGTATTCAAGTCGTTCATCATTCTCATGTGAAGAAATTGCACAGTAATGTGACAAGGGGGCGGGAAAGGGGTCGGTGTCAGCAATGCCATGTATGCATACGATGATGCATAACCACCTCCACCCCCACCCACCACCCGAACCCCCGGGGTGCTCGTGGTCTCTGCGACCCCGTAACACACTTCGGACTGACAGAAGCTGGTACGGAAAGAAGCACGGGTCAGACGGACGTTAATACCACCATCCATATGCATTTGCCTTGAGGGAGCGTGGGGGACTATGGATACTGGCATTCCATGACCGATTTCTCTCCCTCATAGTAATGTCCACTTCCTTCTCCTCTCTGCGTGCGCTCTGCCTCTCTCTCTCTCTGTCTGTCTCTCTCTGTCTGTCTGTCTCTCTCTGCCTCTCTCTCTCTCTGTCTGTCTCTCTCTGTCTGTCTGTCTCTGTCTGTTTGTCTGTCTCTGTCTCTCTCCTCTCTCTCTGTGCGTGCGTGTGTGTGTATGTGTGTGTCCGTGCGTGCGTGCGTGCGTGCGTGCTGTGGTGTGTGTGTGTGTGTGTGTGTGTGTGTGTGTGTGTGTGTATGTGTGTGTGTGTGTGTGTGTGTGTGGCTGTGTGTGTGTGTGCGTGCGCGTGTGAGTGTTGAAACAAATTACTTTTTTTTTTTTTTTAAAGCAAATCACCCCTTCCTCTCCAAGCAAACCTCCCTCTCCATCTCGCCCCGCTCTCTCTCCCTCCCCCCTCTGTCTGTCTGTCTGTCTGTCTGTCTGTCTGTCTGTCTGTCTCTCTCTCTCTCTCTCTCTCTCTCTCTCTCTCTCTCTCTCCAAACAAAATTGTAAATCTACGTAATGTATATAGGTTTAGCCTGCCGGTCAGTTAGTTTGTTAACTACAATCACGTTTGATCTTCACACCCACGAAAGACCGGGATAACTGTCCCAGGAGAGAGTGAGTAGAGGTAGGGCGTGTCTGTCTAACACAACACTGACATCACCAGTATAACAGTTCGTTAGGATGAGAGACTGCCAGTGTGCATGCTGGTCATTGGCAAGATTCTAACTCAGGCTGTGCATAGATCACCAAGGCATGCTGGACATTGGCAAGATTCTAACTCATACTGTACATAGATCGCCAAGGGAGTGGGTGAGTATCCTGCCTCTCTTTCCCATCAGTCACCTTGGTTGGAGTCCCCGTTCATTCGCGAGGGTCACTACATGCTTCCGGACACCTCAGTCACCTTGCGCCGCCAGAGACTATTGTTCAGGTGGCCGTGCTGCCCTCTCATGTAACCTCGTGTGCCGGCTTGTGGCCGTCTGCTGTTCAATGCGGTCGGCCTACTGCCTGCACGTGGCACTGGATGTGTGTCACAGTTGCTGTTGCAGTTCGCTACGAGTTGGCACAGCAGTGAACGCCAAGGGAGAGGTGGCGACTGTCCTTTGAGGGACACTGATGTGAGAGGTCAGTGCCAGGCGACGCAGCGAACCTTCCAGCCACATGGGGGACGGTAGGCCTAGCCTGTGTCGCTGGGGGACGACTCCTGAAAGTGTGGGGCGATCGGCGATGGGCGCTGCCTGACTACGATTACCGTGGCCTGGGATACCGTGCTTTTGATGTGGGTTTAGTCGGGGTCACCAATTTAGTGGTTAATAAAATAACACACAAAACTCAAAGACCTTGAGTACAGTTTCTGAGTTTTTAATAACTCTAGAATGGCTGTAGGGGCATGGGAGCAGCCCTCACGGGGTTGGGCTGAAAATTGCCCTCTCGGACATAGTCTGTGTGGACCACGAAATAGAAGGAACTCATGCAGGCTCCAGCGACTTTCGTTTTGCTCCCACTTTGAGGCGGTCTTACGCAGCACAAAATTCATCGCCACCCGAGCGCGAAAAAGGCCGCCTGGTGGCCCTGAATACAGCCTTTTGGCGGGGGGGGGGGGAAGAGGCGAAGTACACCGATGCCCATCGTTGGCTGACCAACATCCGAATGTGAACTGAAGTTCTAAAGGAACCACAGCTCAGAGAGCGACAGACGACACCCCCCACACGGAACTCACTCACTACTGCCAGCGACAACAACTGCCACAGAGGATGCAGACCTCAGTCTGCGAGTACACCCTGACTCTAAGGGCCTCCAGCCAATAGGACGTAAATCTCACCCATCACGTGGCATTGGCTGTGCGCGAATCACCGTGTGTGTGCTTCAACAGTTTGACATTGTCAGCGGCGAAGTGTTGTGAGAAGATAGTCACTCCGTGAACAGAAGGCAGAGAGACAGGCAGTCGGATCAACAGGACATGGGGGATGCCTTCAGTACGTGCAATGAGACTCCCAACTGGCCAAAGACAGTGATATTTGTTCTCTTTTCTCTTGAGACTGAAAGAGACTCCAACATTAATGAAAACAAGGCAAAAGAAAACACACACACACACACACACACACACACACACACACACACACACACACACACAGAGGTTCAAAGTAACGCTTAATTTATACACAATACAACATAGACGGGTGAAATTTTGACAGTTATATCTTCTTCAGACTCATAGGTAACACACATGTAAAATACGCAAAACGGTATCCTCCAAGTGGCTGTTGGCTGTTTCTATTGCTGACGGTTTTTTCACCTGTTGACAGCCGTCTAGGGAGCATTATACATTTTTTTTTATGTTTCTTCTTTGTGACATCTGCCTAAGACACAGGCTGTTTGTCGAAATTCCACTCTGTTTTGTGTTGCGGATTAACTAAGCGTCAATTTGCACCTCGCTTTGTTGGTTTATTTGTGTTTTTGTCTTCCTTTTTGTCCACTCCTGTCTTGATCTGTACAACGTAGGATGCTGAACTCAATACTCTCCCCCTCAGCTAACATTGCACACCCCCCCCCCCCCCCCCCCCCCCTCCCCCGCCCTCCCCCCAAATGACCGACCGAGGAGTTCAACAGTTTGAAAAGGCATGCGTTATAATATCAGCATATTGTGATATTGTAATCTTTCTGTTAAGCTCAAGATGTTCACTATCAACCAAATGAAAAAAAGCAAAAAAAAAAAAAAAAAAGAAAAGAAAAAAAAAAAAAAAAAGAAAAAAAAGAAAAGAAAAAGAAAAACGAAAAGAAAAAAAAGAAAAAGAAATTTTAATTAACCCGAGGTTTGTTTTGGTTCTATTGTGTGTTCTTTTTACCAATATTTAGGACCAAAACACGGTATTCTGGTTCTGAACAAGCGTTAATTCGTGTTTGTCTGTCTCCAGTTGTTGCTGTGTGTGAGTATGTGGCAGGTGTATGATGTATGCACCAGTCTGCAACATCTTTTAATTTCTTTTTTCTTTAGGAAGTCTGCTTGGTTGTTCTTGTGTGTGTCTGTATTCGCGTGGGGCGAATTGGTCGTGTAAGTCGCATTCATTTGGAGTTACAAGTGTGTATTTATTTTCCCATGGGAGAAAGAGTGGCCGTTCTTAGTTTTCATGTAAATGAAAAAAATACATAAACATTAAAAAAAAAACAATATTCATACAGCGTTCAGACAATATGTGTTCAACCGTTCCTGATTTTTCATGCAATCTGTATATATATATATACATTTGTTATACTTTGACTTTCTTTCAGTGATTCAGGTTTTGCCTATTCACACGAATACACATTTGTTTGAAATGGCGAGGCAATATGTGAATTCCTTCATTACACAGATAGCCTGTGACATCTTCAACCAGACAGACCCGTTTTCCAAGGACGTCAAATTTCTTTGTGTGCAGTGCGATGTCAGACTGTATAGTCTCCTAACCCCCTCCCCACTCACCCCCACCCCTTCGTTTTCTCTCTCTCTCTCTCTCTCTCTCTCTCTCTCTCTCTCTCTCTCTCTCTCTCTCTCTCCGCTACCTTCCTTCTCTCTGGTCACTGGATTGTAGAGGGCGCGTGTAAGACTCTTGTCTTTCCCCCTCCTGCTCCCGTCCTTCACTTCTCCACTTTTGTGTATTCGTGATTTATGATCGTCCACAGGTATGTGTGTGTGTGTGTGTGTGTGTGTGTGTGTGTGTGTGTGTGTGTGTGTGTGTGTGTGTGTGTGTGAGAGAGAGAGAGGTGTGTGTGTGTGTGTGTGTGTGTGTGCTTAGAAGTTCAGAACAGTCAGGTTATTGGATCACCACGGTTTGGTCACAAGACAGATACACACAGTTTATGAATCAGGTTTATGAATGAGTGAGTGGTTTCATGTGAAACATTAACGCTGAAAATATGACGTAGACAGACATTCAAACACGTGATAAGCGCTAAACAGTTTTGTCCTATTTAGTGTTTTCTTTACCACAAAGATGCGATACCTTATAAGCCAACAAGCTCAGGTACATTGTAATATAATGTGTAGGATTAAAAGTGGTGTCAGCGATGATTTAAACGGTACAGTTGCAAACTGCTTTCCATATTACGTTGCCTATTTTTCCAATATCATCTGATCTGAGGTCAAATACAGAACAAACCAACTCATCTGTTTGATGTATTATCACTCTCACATCCATAATGGTGTGTGTTTCGAGCCTTCTTCTTCTGTATTCCGTTGACCACCTGCGTGCAATCATACATCAGTGCACTGATTATCGTGAAGCTTAAGCGCTCCAGGTTTGCCGTTTTCCCATACTTGTATCAGGCACATAATAACTATCTGAAAAGTAAACTTATTATTTGCTGTCTAATCATACTTTTTTTAAGTAACACTTTTTTTTTTTTTTTTTTTTTTTTTTAGTATGCATTGCCTTGCCGCATAATTTTGCGTCTTTCGATGCTTCGACCATTCTCTCATTCTATACACCCTATTCTTTTGTGCTCTTTTCTTCGCCAGTAATCCCCCTTCACAAGGTTGGTCTCAGGTTCATGAAGTACCGGATGTTCGTGCCGTTTCTCGCCTCG
>CM065739.1:27778002-27783002 GCA_033310375.1 Conus canariensis
CCAGACAACACCCTCCCCTCCGCCAGACAACACCTCCCACCCGCCAGACAACACCCTCCCACCTCCGCCAGACAACACCCTCCCACCTCCGCCAGACAACACCTTCCCACCTCCGCCAGACAACACCCTCCCACCTCCGCCAGACAACACCTTCCCACCTCCGCCAGACAACACCCTCCCACCTCCGCCGTTTTCCCACTCTGTTCCCTGCATGACCGGTCCTGCCACCACAGTGTCTGACGACTGGATGGACTGTCGGACAACCGGACAGACTATTTGAAGTGGAAAGACTGAGTCCTAGTTCCCAGGGTAATCCGTTGTCAAGGGTAACAGTGATCCCAGTTACCCTCCTAGTCTGGTAAAAAAAAAAAAATCATAGCCCACGGCCACCCAGGTTTAATGCATGGGGTAAAATGGAGACACATTGTCACAAAGGCGGCGTGGCTATGTGAGCGAAACATTGACCAAAGAGATGCCAAACATTTTTATTCCCTCCTTGCAAGAGAGTATGACATTGTCAGAGAGACTGAGGCTGATTTAAACCGTCCTGAGGGCAAAATGAGAGAGCCTGTGGGCAGACCAGACTTTAGCCCAAACAGAAAACATACTTCTGTGCCATACTGTGAAAACCCATTTTCATGGATCACCCCTGACCACAGATGACGGGGAGACAGGATCAGCCTCCTTCCCATCTCTCGACTGTAGAATAGCTGACCTGCCGTGCGCACTGATAGGAACTGCCCTAAACACTAGACCACCAGGACCCAATATGATCAGATGGTAGCTCGCTGCCAAAACAAACTGCAGTAGACAACGAATCTTCAACGTGACCCAACTGGGGGTTGTGCAGTGGCTGCAATATCCCTGGTTCCAACAGCGAAGGGTGGGTATCGTATATTCTGACGTAAACGAGTTCACACAAACCATAGTGACACAGACACAGTGCACTCCACTCCGAGGCAAAGACAATGTAGAGCGGAAACTGTGGCAGAAACCAGCACGCAGGCCGCTCACAGAGGAAGCGGCCCATATTCAGCCTCCGACAGAAACTGGGACCGAGACCGCAACCGACTGAGAGCTCGCTGAGGACATCAGCCAACCGCTAGCTGCAAGAGGGGATCAGTCAATCCCTAGCTGCAAGAGGAGATTAGCCAACCCCTAGCTGCAAGAGAGCAGCCAACCCCTAGCTGCAAGAGGGGATCAGTCAACCCTTGGCTGCAAGAGATCAGCCAGCCCCTAGCTGCAAGAGATCAGCCAACCCCTAGCTGCAAGAGATCAGCCAGCCCCTAGCTGCAAGAGATCAGCCAACCCTAGCTGCAAGAGATCAGCCAACCCCTAGCTGCAAGAGATCAGCCAACACCTAGCTGCAAGAGATCAGCCAGCCCTTAGCTGCAAGAGGAGATCAGCCAATCCCTAACTGCAAGAGATCAGCCAACCCCTAACTGCAAGAGATCAGCCAGCCCTTAGCTGCAAGAGGAGATCAGCTAACCCCTAGCTGCAAGAGGAGATCAGCCAACCCCTAACTGCAAGAGATCAGCCAACCCCTAGCTGCAAGAAATCAGCCAGCCCCTCTAGCTGCAAGAGATCAGCCAACCCCTAACTGCAAGAGATCAGCCAACCCCTAGCTGCAAGAGGAGATCAGCCAGCCCCTAGCTGCAAGAGGAGATCAGCCAGCCCCTAGCTGCAAGAGATCAGCCAGCCCCTAGCTGCAAGAGGAGATCAGCCAGCCCCTAGCTGCAAGAGGAGATCAGCCAGCCCCTAACTGCAAGAGGAGATCAGCCAGCCCCTAGCTGCAAGAGGAGATCAGCCAACCCCTAACTGCAAGAGGAGATCAGCCAACCCCTAACTGCAAGAGATCAGCCAGCCCCTAGCTGCAAGAGATCAGCCAGCCCCTAGCTGCAAGAGATCAGCCAGTCCCTAGCTGCAAGAGATCAGCCAGCCCCTAGCTGCAAGAGATCAGCCAACCCCTAGCTGCAAGAGGAGATCAGCCAACCCCTAACTGCAAGAGATCAGCCAACCCCTAGCAGCAAGAGATCAGCTAACCCCTAGCTGCATGAGATCAGCCAACCCCTAGCTGCAAGAGGGGATCAGTCAACCCCTAACTGCAAGAGGGGATCAGTCAACGCCTAACTGCAAGAGATCAGCCAACCCCTAGCTGCATGAGATCAGCCAACCCCTAGCTGCAAGAGGTCAGCCAACCCCTAGCTGCATGTGATCAGCCAACCCCTAGCTGCAAGAGGGAATCAGTTAACTCCTAACTGCAAGAGGGGATCAGTCAACCCCTAACTGCATGAGATCAGCCAACCCCTAGCTGCAAGAGATCAGCCAACCCCTAGCTGCAAGAGATCAGCCAACCCCTAGCTGCAAGAGGGGACCAGTCAACCCCTAGCTGCAAGAGGAGATCAGCCAACCCCTAACTGCAAGAGATCAGCCAACCCCTAGCTGCAAGAGATCAGCCAACCCCTAGCTGCAAGAAATCAGCCAACCCCTAGCTGCAAGAGATCAGCCAACGCTTAGCTGAGAGATCAGCCAACCCCTAGCTGCAAGAGATCAGCCAACCCCCAGCTGCAAGAGATCAGCCAACGCTTAGCTGCAAGAGATCAGCCAATCCCTAGCTGCAAGAGATCAGCCAACCCCTAGCTGCAAGAGATCAGCCAACCCCTAGCTGCAGCTAAAGTTGGCACACAAACCGCAAAGACAGGTCAGAACGGTGAACTGGCGGAACTAACAAAGACAAAGGACTGAGCTACACGAGCTCTTTCAGGTACAGCAAAACAGAACCAGCAGTATCACATAGAAAAGAGACGTACCCAAGAAAGGAACGCGAAGAGGTCAATAGTGATGCTGTGGTTGAAACAGTCACCCAAGACACAAGTAGAGGCTATCTAGGAGCAGAAAAATTCGTGAAAAATGACAAAGGTGAGCTCCCAGAGCGCATCACTGGCAACAGGTGACCTGAGGAGTGTGCCCCTCTGCCCCACAAAGCGGGGAAATTGAATAGAAAGGAATGAAGGTCAAAAGTGATCGACTCGCCCCCGTCCAATCTTCCCCTGCCCGTTTCTCCCCACAGACACACCTCTACCTCTGGGTCATCGTGAGGATTTGTAGGGCCCAGGACCAAGTCCAAAGGACCCACTCCTGCCCTCTACAGCTGATGGCTCGCACAAGCCACATGCAGGGGATCGGTCAGCGAGAGCGTCTCTGTCCGAACTGACTCCGTGGGTCATGTGGGCACGGACCAGGTGTCCCTGAAAGAATTTTGGGTCTGGGAAGAGGAAAGCACAACCTGCGCCATGAAAAACACTTATGTGTATACATGACCAGATTTATACACATATAACCACACCTGTGAACACATGACCATACCTGTGAACACATGACCACACCTATGACCACAGCTGACCACACCTGTGAACACATGACCACACCTTGAACACATGACCACACCTGTGAACACATGACCACACCTATGACCGCAGCTGACCACACCTGTGAACACATGACCACACCTGTGAACACATGTGAACACATGACCACTCCTATGACCACAACTGACCACACCTGTGAACACATGACCACACCTGTGAACACATGACCACACCTGTGACCACAACTGACCACACCTGTGAATACAACTGACCACACCTGTGAACACATGACCACACCTATGACAACACATGACCACACCTGTGAACACATGACCACACTTGTGAACACATGACCACACCTGTGAACACATGACCACACCTACGACCACAACTGACCACACCTGTGAACACATGACCACACCTACGACCAAACTGACCACACCTGTGAATACATGACCACACCTGTGAACACATGACCATACCTGTGAACACATGACCACACCTATGACAACACATGGCCACACCTGCGAACACCATCCAAACAGCGGTCTCACCTGATTCCACGCAGATTTCGTTCTGGGAACATCTTGTCCTTTCAATGCCGCAGGCTGATGGAAAACAGCTCTCGCCATTCAAGCAAAGCGTTTGCAAACTTAAAAAAAATCCGACCGCACAAGTGGCTCCAACTCATAACCGTCAGCTTCACATCTGAACAAACAGGGCCGCCAAGTCACAGGGTTAGGGTTAGGGTTAGGGTTAGTGGCCCCGTGACTTGGCGGCCCTGTGACTTGGCGGCCCCGTGACTTAGTGACCTGTTTCCGAACATTCCACCCGTCCTGGCTGTTCCCAAATCAAACAATAATGCCGTGCCATTAGAACTGTTTCAATTGTTTGTCCAAGATGCCCCGACTGGTGACAAACGCAAGTTGATTTGCAACCGCTGCACTCTGGCCCC
Source organism: Conus canariensis (assembly GCA_033310375.1). NCBI lineage: Eukaryota > Metazoa > Mollusca > Gastropoda > Neogastropoda > Conidae > Conus > Conus canariensis. The sequence continues at coordinate 27,782,326 of CM065739.1, forward strand.
ACCAGAATATCCTTCAGTCACCTGACAATAACTTTGAGGAGGAAACTCTTTGGCAACCTGGATCACATTGAGGATCCGGGACCCGTTCCACCGTGGCGGAGATCTGCGTTTTTCCGAATTAATTGTCGTTTACCGTGTTCTGAAAGGCCTACTGGGAGGACGACAGACTGTGTGACGTATTGTACATGTCTTTGTGACAAGTTCTTATCACACGCGTTTTCAAAATCGTATCTGGCCAATGCTGTAACCATTTTTCCTTGTGGAGAAATGTTTGAATTACCCTGGTAAAACATAGCATCGCAGACACATGAAAAAAGCCATTGCTTTATTTTCTTTGTTCAGCTTTGCTGAATTGCTGCGGTCACAACAAAAATTCAGTAGTTAACAAGTTTGTCAGTGACGCTTTAGTGTGTGTGTGTGTGTGTGTGTGTGTGTGTGTGTGTTGGTGTGTACCAGTAAGAGAGAGAGAGAGAGAGAGAGAGAGAGAGAGAGAGAGAGAGAGAGAGAGAGTTTGAAATATCGTTTTCAGACTGAGGAAATTAATTGGCAAATAAAAAAGAAAAATCGTGATAGACAAACCGTCATCAGCAAATGTTGACAATCAGCAGATTTTACATCAGAGGGGAGAGAGAGAGAGAGAGAACAGAGCACCCATTCCCTCCCTCAGCCTTAAGTCA
>CM065739.1:27793002-27803002 GCA_033310375.1 Conus canariensis
TGTGTGTGTGTGTGTGTGTGTGTGTGTGTGTGCGCGTGCCTTGATTGTTTTGTAATTTGATTAATGCGTACTCGAACGTGCGTGTGCTCTAGGCCGGAGTGTGTTTAGAGGCCTCTCTCTCTCTCTCTCTCTCTCTCTCTGTGTGTGTGTGTGTGTGTGTGTGTGTGTGTGTGTGTGCGCGCGCCAGTGCCCATACGTCGGCACAATATTGTGGTAAAATAGCAGAAAAAAAATCCGCAAAGACACATTCCATAGCAGGTAACATACACACACACACACACCACACCACACCACACCACACCACACCACACCACACCACACCACACCACATCACACACACACACACACACAGCGCGCGCGCGCGCGCGCGCGCGCGCACCTTCCAACACAAACTCTCATCAAAACATATATATCCATAGTGACACAAAGGAGAAGAGTTACTTAAAAGAAGGGGGGGGGGGGGGGGGGGGGGGGGGAGGAAAAGACTCGGGCTCGACCGATCTACTTAGAGCGGTTCGGCCGAAGCCGTGAAAATTTAAACTTCGTGGTCCTGCCTTACACCCTCCCCATCCCCACGCGCCCACACCCACCTCCCCCCCCCCCACACCCACCTCCCCTCCCACCTTATTATTCTACCCTTTCACCCTCCCCCCTCCCCGCGTCTCCTTCCCAATCCCATTGCCGAGCCACTCCCTATTTATAAGTGTTGTCAATGTTTTTCCTGACTGCCCCCCTGTCCCTCCCCCCCCCCCCTCCCCTCTCTGTACCCCGACGCAGCAGGGTAAAACGATGGGAATAATGATTGAACATGGAATATGTCTTGCTGGTCTTGGTCCAGTAGATTATTCTCGATACGCTTGGACGATTACAGGTAAAGGGAAGCACGGACGAATGATTGGGCTGATTATTGAAGTTGGTGGGTGGGTTCACGTGTGGACGTGATGAATTTTGTTCTGTGTGCTATTGTGTCGGGTTGTTTGTTCAGTGCACTGGGGCGAGTTTGTCTTGTGTTGTACGATGTTGTTGTGTTGGATTGTACCGTCGTGATTGTATTGGACAGTCCTGTACAGTTTATTGTGTTGTCACGATATTGTACAGTATGATTTTACTATTGTACCGTTACTTTATTGTGATGCATACCAGGCCTGTTACACAGCATTTGCGCCGGATGGTGACCCTCGTGTGTGTGTGTGTGTGTGTGTGTGTGTGTGTGTGTGTGTGTGTGTGTGTGTGTTGCATTATACATTACGATTTACAGTGTGTGTGTGTGTGTGTGTGTGTGTGTGTGTGTGTGTGTGTGTGTTGCATTATACATTACTATTTACAGTGTGTGTGTGTGTGTGTGTGTGTGTGTGTGTGTTGCATTATACATTACTATTTACAGTGTGTGTGTTTTGTGTGTGTGTGTGTGTGTGTGTGTGTGTGTGTGTTGCATTATACATTACGATTTACAGTGTGTGACAGAATGGCATGGTTTGTTGTTTTTATACAATAGTATACTGTTTGAACTGTTGTGCAGTACTGTATGGTTTATGGTTTTAAACGTAGCCGTTATTGTGCGATTTGTCGGTTTATATATACTGTTAAACACACAGCGGTACACATCAATCAAAAGTGACAAAGAACAACAACGAGCTAACGCTGATAGCGCGCTCTCCTATTGCACTTTGACCTGCATGTGCTGGCTGACGAAACACAATGATGATATAAACGCTAATCGATAGCCGTTAACAAATAGATGCATGAATAAATGAATCAACGAGAGATATTATTGTCTGAACAATTATAACTCAAGATTTAATCAGTTCATCAAAGGTGTGGCTTGACGTAGGAGAAACTGAAAATCAATCAATAAAAGAAAAAACAAAGATTAAAAAAATGAACAAATTGAAAGGGGAAAGCTAAAGAGAGGGTTGAGAAGGGGGACTATCCACACACAAAATTCAAATAATCAAAACACGAAAAATTATCAACAAATTGATTGATCCAAACATTAGACAACAGGTGCATTATGTGATCATTGCATTTCAGTGGACAGTACCAGTAACAACAGTGCCATTACAGTTTATTGTGTTATGCACATTGTACGTCGGGTTGCGAAGCGGTGTTGTATGGTTCGTTGCTCAGTACGGTATTGTACGGTTTGTCGTGTTCCACAGTTTATTGTGTCATACGATGTTGTACCGCTGGTCATTTTGCGCGACATTCGCATAGAAGGAAGGGGTGTAGTCGCGTTGGCGCTGTTCGTGAGGTGACCGAGAGGCCTCAAGGCGAACGCAGAGTTCGTGTTTGCTGTTCCCCAGATAAACACTCTGGCCACACCATCACAGGCCAGGCGTTGTTTTATTTCCATCACCTGGCCACATTCCGTCTTCAGAAATTTTAACCCCTTTTCTCCTGAAAAGGAGTTAAAAGAATGAAGATGATACGCTAGTGGTTTACCCTGGTTGGAGATGACGCCTCGTAATAGCCGTATTATCAAAACTGCATTGCGAGACAGTGGGCCATGGGGCTTAGTTTGTCTCGTAGGAGTTTTAAGCCGAGGGCAGGGGGCATAAATTTGGTTGTTATGTGTATTAGTCATCATCTCTTGAGTGTGTACGTTCTTGTGTTGTACCCGTGTCAGTTTGAAGTTTAAATCCTTCAAGTGTCCCTTGTAGGATGAAACAAACAAGTATTTGAATAGAGAAAAAACTATTGGATTCTTAGTGCACTGATGACAACCGAACAGATACACTCAAGCACGCACGCACGCATGCACACACACACACACACACACACACACACACACACACACACACACACACACACACACACACACAAGACGCACACACGCACGCGTGCGCGCGCTCACACACACACACACACACACACACACACACACACACACACACACACACACACACACACACACAACACATTACACACACACACACACACACACACACACACACACACACACACACACAGCGCGCACACACATACACGCACGCGCGCTTATTCACTCGCACACACTACACACACACACACACACACACACACACACACACACACACACACACACACACTACATATACACGAGCGCGCGCGCGCCCACGCACACACACACACACACACACACACCAGCTTGCTTGTTCATATAATCAGAGAGAGAAAAGGGGGGGGGGGTGAGGGGGGGGGGGGAGAGCAAATCACGTGTGAATGTACTTAAGATAACTTGCAGGTTCGTAAGTTCTGCTATTGAACATGGTGAACGACAGAGGAAAACAGAGACACAGAATGAGTGGGTTAACTCTGTAACGATGAGTTTTTCGCGTGCTGGAGGGAATGGTATGATCATATATCGCACTTGTTGGTCTTCGCACTGGGTTCCGACTCTCTCATACGCAAAACCAGCGTTCAGACACACCAGTTGTTAGGGAAAAAAGAAATTGACGGGACGAAGGAGCCGGACTTGGAAAATAATCAGTCTGAAATGGTGACCTTTAACCGTAAAAGCTGTACTTGACACACTGCAGTGTGTGTGTGTGTGTGTGTGTGTGTGTGTGTGTGTGTGAGAGAGAGAGAGAGAGAGAGAGAGAGAGAGAGAGAGAGACATGCGAATGTCATGTTCTTGTGCGAGACCGGCTTTAGTTCCATTCAGCTTTAACTTGCACACAGGTGATAACGGCAGATGGGCATGACTATCTTGAGAGAGTGGAGGTGGGTTGGAGGACGCGTGGTTAGCGAACACTCCACAGCAACTCCACCAGAACGACAACACATTAGGATGGACAGAGAAAATGACAATGTTGATGTTGTGCTGTGTGTCATCCCCGATTCGAACTCGCAACGTGTCGCTGCGATCTCGGTGCTCTTTCAGTAATCTTACTAGCCACCCTGATCCAGATTAGCCAGGTGATGTTGAAGTTTGGCATCTTTACCTTACCAGAGGTGACAAGGCAAACGGATGTACAGAGATGCAGCGAGACAATTCAATGTTAGGCCATTTGGTTTTAAGCCTCACAATTCCCTAGACGATTTTCGGCATTTGTCGGCTCACATCTGAAACATCTCTCCTAGTCTGTGGCAGTCAGTGAACGAAAAGAAACTCACTGAAACTCTCGTTCTACCCGTTTCAGTTTGTTTTATCAAGGAGTTACTGCGTGCGGACTAGGCCATATACGCTACACCACGTCTGCTAAGTTTTAAGACTACACTGCGCATGATTTTGAGGCTGTTACTCGATACACATTCACCAGACATCGTACCTGTCATTCACTGTCGAGTTTTCAATTGTTCATTTCTCCCCCAGAAAAAGAGAAAACTTTAGCCAGGTTTTAGAGGTTTTTCTTTTCTTTCCTTCTTTCTTTCTTTTCCTCTCCATTTAAAAAAAAAAAAGTTTCAGAGGCATTTTCTTGACTCCTGAGCGAAACTGCACAACGGCGTCGTCAAAACAAAAAAGCGGGGAATGGGCGCAGACCGCTAGGAATTGAAGGGAAGCCGTTGTAAATACAACAGTGTCTTCAGCTTGACCCATGGCTGTGCTACGATCCAAGAAATCATGAAGCTGGCTCTCGTGAATCTAATTCCGTGCTTGCCCTCATCTCTGAGAAACTCGCATAGCCTGTGCCCGCACTGCACAGCAAGTCTTGGCCGTTCGAAAATGTTTGAATTCATCCCCGGGGAATAACAATTTACATGAGATTGGGGGAAAGGGACTAACTTATCAACTTCACTGATATACTAGAACAGCCAAAAAGGTAGACAGATTGTGTTGCTTATCGCCCAGCCGACCACAAGGGCCACATCTGGGCTGTCACCTCGCTGGCTGAAATCAACGGCGACATGTGAAGAAAGACAGACAGCGAAATCACCGGTTTTGATGTTGGGTTTCAGACTGACAGAGCACGTCTGACAGCGAACACAATGCTCGGCCACCGTCACTGAGCAGCGAGAGCACCCAGCCTGTGTTGTTGTTTTAATCTCCATGCGTGCACTGGTAAATTCTGTGTTTCAGTATGCATGTAAGATATGAACAGTACAACCTTGAGTTAATCTGACAATAAACTGGTTTTAGTCAGTCAAGAAATGAACCTTCACATAGAATCTGGGGATCCAAGCCATGGAAATGAGATGTTAGTGTAAGACGCTAAAACATCAGTTAACGTTGGTTCTATCACCGATGCAAAAAGTTTATTGAACCGCTATCATAATGCACATTGGACCGTATGAAGATCTACTTTGGTATGGAGTTTTAACCAAATCCAGTGACTCGGCTGAAACAATCCTCGAAGGAATTGTTAAGGGGAGGGTGGGGGAGGGCGATACGGAAGAAAAGACACGAAAGAAAGAAAGAAAGAAAAGCAACCGACGACAACATTGCAGAACGGAAAGGGAAATCATTCTCAAAGACACCGGCCTTGGCGACACAAATGCCAAAGCTGGAGAAGTGTGTCGTACAGTTTTTTTTTTTTTTTCTGTGCGGCGCTTTGATGACTCGTCGAAGAGTGAAGGAAGAGGGAGGAGAAAAAGAAGTGTAAGAAGAAGCTGACGACGGGCGAGTCATCGGGGACTGGGACTGCCCTTGTTGCTCTCGGGGCCAGACCTGCGCGGAGAGGGTGTGGGCGGTCACCGCTGAGGACGGGGTTCGTTCAGCCTCCGTGAACAGCTTTCCGCTTGATTGCCTTGGTCGGGTGGTGTGTCGGTTGTGTGTGTGTGTGTGTGTGTGTGTGTGTGTGTGTGTGTGTGTGTGTGTGTGTGTGTATGTGGGTGCGTGCGTGCGTGCGTGTGTGTGTGTGTGTGTGTGTGTGTGTGTGTGTGTGTGTGTGTGTGTGTGTGTGTGTGTTTCAGGGAGTGTAGAAAGGGTAGAGGGATTCAAGTGTGTTTTGTGTAGAAGGTTTTGGTTGGGGCAGGAGAGAAGCTCTGTGTGTGCGTGCGTGCGTGTGTGCGTGTGTGTGTGTGTGTGTGTGTGTGTGTGTGTGTGTGTGTGTGTGTGTGTGTGTGTCTGCCTGCCTGCCTGCCTGCCTTCCTGCCTGTGTTGTCTATCTGTCTGTCCGTCTCTCTCTCTCTCTCTCTCTCCCTCTCTCTCTCTCTCTCTCTCTCTCTCTCTCTCTCTTTGCCTCTGCATCTGTATGCCTGTCTGTCTGTCTGTCTGTCTTCTCTCTCTCTCTGTCTCTGTGCATGGTGGGTAGGTGAATGGGTGGGTAGCGAGTGTTGGTGTCTCTTGTTAGCCGTAGCTGTTTCGAAGCACTTGTTTGAACTGCCGGAATGTAGGGTGTGAAACTGATCAAGTGTGGTGTCGAGATGTGGTGTGTCACTGCGTTCACTGTGCACCGCGGCCACACACACACACACACACAGACACACACCACAACACACACACACACACACACACACACACACACACACACACGCACAAGCACACACACACACACCACACACACACACACACACACACACACGCGCGTACACACACACACACACACACACACACACACACACACGTACACACACACACACACACACACACACACACACACACACCACGCACGCACGCACGCACGCACGCGCGCGCGCGCGCGCGCACACACACACACACACACAGAGATTTAATGGAAGGTGCAGGGTGTCTTTTGTAATATTGTATGGTTTATACACTTTCACCATAGCGATATTGCCGTGTCACACCTGATAAGATACAAGCAACATACCCTCTCCCCTTCCCTCATTAACATAAGCCTCAAGTTAATCCACTTGAGAATCGCACCCCGGGACCCTTGTGTAGCTTATCCCAAGTTATTACAAAATGTTGACAAACATCTTCAGAAATGACAGACGTCAATGAATCGCTGGGAAATGAGTGCTAAGGAGCCAGGATAACCATGGCAGCCTGGTTGTGCCCCAAAACTACGATTTATCCGAAGACCAAGCACAGTAGTAAGTTGCACGAGACACCGAGGATTAAGACGATGTTCACCGACGAATGTTCCGGAGGAGGAGGTCGGCTGACCTTCAGATCATCGTCGACGAATCTGCTGGTGCTTTTGGTGCATCCATACTCGCTGAGCTCACAGACTCGGCGAGACTGAGACAGCCCCTAGCCGGCTCCCCAAAGTCAGTCCGCAAGAAGCTGTGCTTCATTCGTTACCTTCAGTGACTGTGCCCCGATGACACGGAGCAGGACCCGTTTGTCTCCCTTGTCACTCCATCTCCTGGGTCTTTGTAATGACAGGAGCTCCGGCGTCGCTCGTTCTGCCTCGCTTTTACATAGCCACATCTGAGTTTGTCTGGTCGCAGCCCAACGCCATAGGGAAGTTGACAGTTCACTTGGTCAGATATCTGCCTGGGGACAACACCATCTCTTCTGATATCACGACAAACACGTGGCGGCCCGTATCAACTAACCCAGCCAAATTCTGGGTCTCAACCGCTCTTATGTGATGAACCCTGGGACTCGACTTCACCAGGGGGCTGTCGGCTAAGGATCATATCAGACAAGGGATCGGTCCTCACAAGCCGTCTGTACGTGTTTGGATTGCCTGGAAGCTATACTGAAAACACGTCTGAGTCCGAAGACTTCTGTTCAAGAGCTCTGCTGTCGATCACGAGCATGTGATCTGTGGCACGACTCGGTGGACCGACTTTAAAGGGCTGGGCCAGAGTCGGCTATTCGGCATTAGTGCCATGATCCTGACAGCCCAGCTTTTGGCCATGATCCTGACAGCCCAGTTTGGATGGACCACCATGATCCTGACAGCCCACCATGATCGTGACGGCCCAGCTTTTGGCCATGATCCTGACAGCCCAGCTTTTGGCCATGATCCTGACAGCCCAGCTTTTGGCCATGATCCTGACAGCCCACCATGATCCTGACGGTCCAGCCTTTGGCCATGATCCTGACAGCCCAGCTTTTGGCCATGATCCTGACAGCCCAGCTTTTGGCCATGATCCTGACAGCCCACCATGATTCTGACGGTCCAGCTTTTGGCCATGATCCTGACGGTCCAGCTTTTGGCCATGATCCTGACATCCCAGCATTTGGCCATGATCCTGACAGCCCAGCTTTTGGCCATGATCCTGACAGCACACCATGATCCTGACAGCCTACCATGATCCTGACGTGCTTTTGGCCATGATCCTGACAGCCCAGCTTTTGGCCATGATCCTGACAGCCCAGCTTTTGTGCATGATCCTGACAGCCTAGTTTTGGGCCATGATCCTGACAGCCCAGCTGGGATGGACCATGATCCTGACAGCCCACCATGATCCTGACAGCCCACCATGATCCTGACAGTCCAGCATGATTCTGACAGTACAGCATGATCCTGACAGTCCAGCATGATTCTGACAGTACAGCATGATCCTGACAGTCCAGCATGATTCTGACAGTACAGCATGATCCTGACAGTCCAGCATGATGTGACAGCTCAGCATGATCCTGACAGCCCAGCATGATCCCGACAGTCCAGCATGATCCTGACAGCCCAGCATGATCCTGACAGCCCAGCACGATCCTGACGGCCCAGCATGACCCTGACAGCTTGGATGGGCCATGATCCTGACAGCCCTCCTTTGATGAACCACCATATCCGAAGCTCTTTGATGACCACATGTACTGACAGCCCTCCTTTGATGGATCATGATCCTGACAGCCCTCCTTTGATGAATCACCATGATCCTGACAGCCCTCCTTTGATGGTCATGATCCTGACAGCCCTCCTTTGATGAACCACCATGATCCTGACAGCCCTCCTTTGATGAACCACCATGATCCTGACAGCCCTCCTTTGATGAACCACCATGATCCTGACAGCCCACCTTTGATGAACCACCATGATCCTGACAGCCCCCTTTGATGAACCACCATGATCCTGACAGCCCTCCTTTGATGAACCACCATGATCCTGACAGCCCTCCTTTGATGAACCACCATGATCCTGACAGCCCCGCTTGATGAACCACCATGATCCTGACAGCCCTCTTTGATGAACCACCATGATCCTGACAGCCCTCCTTTGATGAACCACCATGATCCTGACAGCCCTCCTTTGATGAACCACCATGATCCTGACAGCCCTCCTTTGATGAACCACCATGATCCTGACAGCCCTCCTTTGATGAACCACCATGATCCTGACAGCCCTCCTTTGATGAACCACCATGATCCTGACAGCCCTCCTTTGATGAACCACCATGATCCTGACAGCCCCCTTTGATGAACCACCATGATCCTGACAGCCCTCCTTTGATGAACCACCATGATCCTGACAGCCCTCCTTTGATGAACCACCATGATCCTGACAGCCCTCCTTTGATGAACCACCATGATCCTGACAGCCCTCCTTTGATGAACCACCATGATCCTGACAGCCCTCCTTTGATGAACCACCATGATCCTGACAGCCCAGCTTGGATGAACCACCATGATCCTGACAGCCCACCTTTGATGAACTCGCTGTATGACCCGTACGGATGTCTTGCATGTTTGTGCAGCCTCATCATTAAGTGCTCGAACAGTGCCATAGGATGATGTTGCTCTTAAACAAACAAACAAACAAAAAAAAAACCCAAAAAAAACAACAAACAAAAAGCTGCATGAGAACAGTAACCGGAGCAACCTTGAGCCTCCTTACCACCCCCCTCCTCGCTCCCCAACAACAACAGCAACGGAACAGTTTTGAGCCCTGTAGTGAATGGACAGAGAACCAGATGTTGCACAGTCATGAGGTTGGTGTCTGCGCCCAGGGGAACTAGAGGCAGGTATTTCTTTTCTCAGAATCACCCCTGCCACGGTACCTTAGAAGCCATCTGCAACCGTACCCTCCACCCCTAACCTTTTTTCTTACCCTCCCCCCCCCTCCCCTCCTCTCACCGCCTCTTCATCCTGTTAGTACCCGTCCTGTATCCTCATAGCTCCCGGGTGTCTAGTACAGGGGTGGACTGACCATGGGTCACGGCCAAGTCCACTGATTCGTGACATTAAATCTGTTGGTCAACCGACGATAACGGCTTTCATTGA
>CM065739.1:27808002-27810502 GCA_033310375.1 Conus canariensis
TAACCCGGCCGCCATGATGAAGCCCGCGGTCTTCTCCAGGTCAGAACGGGCTCCCCAAAGCTGCGCCTGTAACTCCGCTCCCCCCGGCCAGGTTTTGTGTCGTAGAGCTGCATGAGTAGGACAGCGCAGGAGGACATGTTCAGGGGTCTGGGGTCCAGTGCCGCATGGACACTGGTCAGTGTAGGTGATCTTCAGGCGGTTAAGGTGGCTCAGCAGTCTGCAGTGGCCGGTCCTCAGTCTGAAGAGGATTGTCTGCTGGTGCCTTTGGAGCTGGTGGATCGGGTCAGCACCACTCTCTGCACCCAGCCTTCTCTTCCACTGGGACTGAAACTGGTTGTGGATGATGGTCTTGGCCTCCCTGTAGGTCACGGGGTGGCTGAACTGCTCCATTTTGCTGCCTGCTTTGGAGAGAGCATCAGCTTTTTCGTTGCCCATGATCCCACAATGAGACGGAATCCACTGAAGCGTAATGACAGACTGTTTTGAGAGTTCATGGAGGGCAGCCTTGATGTCTTGCGTATGTTGTTCATTTCTTGTGTTCTGAAGTCCCTGCAGCAGAGATCGGCAGTCTGTGAAGAAGACAACCTTCTGTGATGGGCTGGCCGGTTCCAGAAAGATCCTCACTGCGTGGAGCAGTGCTATTGCCTCTGCTCTGTAGTTGGAGGAGATCTTTCCAGTAGGGAAGGCCTTGTGTGTCAATCTTCCATTGGTGTGTCTGATGAAGAACCCTGCTCCTCCATTCTTGACTGCTCCTTCTGAGGATCCATCTGTGAAGACGTGGGTCCACTCACTGGGGTTGTATTGGTTGGCGATCATCTCCTGTGCTAGAGCTTTCATTACTTGAGGGGCTTGACGGTCCATTCTTTTAATGCCAGGAACTTCGGTGATGATTGCGACATCTTCCAGGTGATTGTCTGGTTCCTCAAAATTTGGAAGCATCTCCATTTCGGCTGGTGAAACAGGCAGCAGGTCTTCATTGCTGCGATGCAGGCTCTTAGACAGGTGGTTGAAACCTGTTTAGCCTGTTTTTGGTGGGGTTCTGCATCTCGGTGTGCATGGGGTGGGTAGGCATACGCAGTAACTTTTCACTGTGGATGAAAACCTTCTCCTCGCGTCTGTCTTCGAGGGAATGTAGACTAGTAAGCTTCTCCATGGCTTGGATTGGGGTAGTCTTCATCCCACCAGTGATCAGTCGCAATCCTGCATTCTGCACTTTGTTCAGGCGACTGGTGTTGGTCTTGGATGCAGTGGCCCATGCAGAACTGCCATACTCCAGGGTTGGTCTGACGGTACCCACATACACCTTCTGCAGGATGCTGCTGTTTGCGCCCCAGGATGTACCGGCCAGCTTCTTCATGATGGCGAGCTTCCTGACTGCTTCGTTTTCAATGTTCTTGAGGTGCGGATTCCAAGTAAGCCGCTTGTCCAGCTTGATGCCTAGGTACATTGGGTTGTCTTCTTGTTTTAGCTCTCTTCCATTTATTTTCAGGCTGATGGTTTCTCGCAGTGGCGACAGCGAGAAGACTGTGGCCACTGTCTTGGTGGCATTGATTTCTACGCCCCAGTCAGAGGTCCATCTTCCGACGTGTTCCAGTGCTTCCTGCATCCTGTAGCTGGCTGTGGTTAAATGTTCTGCAGCACTCCAGGCAGCAAAATCGTCGGCGTGGAGAGCTCTGGAGATGTGCTTGGTGAGCTTCTCAGCGATGTCATCAATGAAGATGAGAAAGAGTGTAGGGGAGATGACTCCTCCTTGTGGTACACCTTGTTGTAGAGTGATTCGGTGGCTAATTTTCCCATCAAGCTGAACTCTTGCTGTGCGGTACTGGAGGAAGTTGCGTATCCAGCGGTACATATTCCCTTCCACTTTCTTGTTTAGCAGCTTCAGGAGAAGTCCTTCCTTCCATACCTTGTCGAAGGCTTTGGTCAGGTCCACAAAGACAGCGAGTACCTTTTTCTTCTCCTGAAAGGCGTTTTCGATCTGTTGGGCGAGGTACACAAGCTGGTCTTCCGTACTGTGGTTTTTCCTGTATGCTGACTGTGTGTTGCTGAGCAGGTGATTTTCTTCCAGGTGTTTCAGCAGTCTTGTGTTCACCATTCTTTCCATCACCTTGCCCAGACAACTGAGGAGGCTGATTGGTCGGTAGCTGGATTTCTTGGTTTTGTCTTTTTGTTTCTTTCTGATGGGGATGATGACTGCTTCTCTCCATCGGTCTGGGAATTTCCCTGAGCTCCATGACTGGTTGATGATCAGAAGGAGCTTCTGTTTTGCTGTGGTTCCAAGTCTCCTGATCATGTCATTGGTAACACCATCTTTCCCTGGGGCTTTCTTTGGCTTTAGTTTTTTAATGGCTGCATTGAGTTCAGTCATGGAGAAGGCTGACATCATGGACGGTGTAGGGTTCTGGTGTTTCAGCTTCTCCCTGGTTTCCTTGCTGACTTCCTGCACTCGGGCAATGGGTATTGTTGCTTTGCTTTCCTCTTTGTAAAATTCTGCCAGGAT
>CM065739.1:27818002-27820502 GCA_033310375.1 Conus canariensis
ACCAAGTCTCTTGAGTCTGTTTGAGTTGATGAAATTTTGTTCAAATCAGATACCCCACAGCACGAACACAGAGTACACGAGGAGACCTCTGCAGAATCATTCAATACGTAGCAAAATTTAGAAAGAGAAGGGGTTAGTTAAGGGGTAACTAACCCCTTCACTTTCTAAATTTTGCTACGTTTTCCGTCCTCAGTCACTCCGTTTTGAAACTTAACATTCAATACGTGTTAATACCTTTTTCAGCATATTCGCGCGCACGCGTACGTGCGTGCGTGCGTGTGCGTGTGCGCGTATGTTAATCTTATAATAATCCCATTTCTTTGTACGATTTCGTTTTGTTAGTTGTTTTTCGTTCTTTCATTCTTTCTTGCCCCCCCCCCCCCCCCCCCCCCCCCCCCCCCCCCCCCCCCCCGCCCCCTTTCATATCAAACTCAACACTGAAATACAATCATTCCAGTACATACCGACTCTAGAGACGACCCTGTCAGAGCGGTTTTTCCGCCCACTGGTTTGTGGCGTTCCGAAGCGAATGGACACAACAAAGTCAACAGCCGGACAACATAGACAGGACCGAAAACAGTATCCTGCTCCGGAGCCCACAAAAGCGCGCAGAGTAACAGTTCAGAATCATTCACTCTGTGTGTGTGTGTGTGTGTGTGTGTGTGTGTGTGTGTGTGTTGTGTGTGTCTGTATGTATATGTGTGTGTCTGTAAGTGTGTGTGTGTGTGTGTGTGTGTGTGTGTGTGTGTGTGTGTGTGGTGTGTAATGTAGTGTAGTGTAGTGTAATGTGTAGTGTGTGTGAGAGTGTGTGTGTGTGTGTGTGTGTGTCTGTGTGTCTGTTGTGTGTCTGTGTCTGTGTCTGTGTGCATATGTATGTTGTGTGTGTGTGTGTGTGTGTGTGTGTGTGTGTGTGTGTGTGTGCGAGCGTGCGTGCGTGCGTGCGCGCATGTGTGTGTGTGTGTGTGTGTGTGCGTGTGTGTGCGCGTGTGTGTGTTTTGTTTTCATCGTTCTCTTTCTTAACATCAATAGAAAATGGAGATGCCCACTTATGGACCTAACGTGGCCTTGCCAGTTGTGTCAGTCGAATCGGTCGAAGTGGTGTGAGGTTTCTACGCAGGTTTGCGTTTTCTGTCTCTGTTTCCTTTCTTTTTAAAGATTCCTTGTATTCTTTCTTTTTCGGTATTTGTGTCTTTAATTCATTTTCTTCGCTTTTTACTTTGCCTTTTCTTTTTCTTTCAATGATTTCTTTCTTTCGTTTCTTGTTTTTCTTTCATTCATTCTTTCTTCCTCCCGCTTCCCCCTTTTTTATGACACTGCCAAAATTGAGCTAGTTGCCGTTGGGTAGTGGTTACGAAACATCCTTTCAGGATTGTGGGGGGAGGGGGGGGGGGGGTCGTTTGTTCGAGTCTGTTTAGAGGCATCTATTTGTGGAATTTTCCAATCCTGGTTTGCTCCCACCCATAGTTGAGTGAGCTGTGGCCTTAAAGAGGAAGACTGGAACCACACAGACGAGTTTTCTTTAACCTTTATTGATGTGCCTCTGAGAGGATTGCCTAAAGCTCCTGACCAGCACTGCAGGTGTCTGCATTTTTCGGGCCTGGTTGACGCCAGGATGAATGGTAAAGGGAACTGTAGATTACACCTGCGTCATGTAGTTTCAGACCAAAATATGAATTTCATAGTATCGACTTCATCCTGCCTCATTGATCTTTATTGGAAGGAAGCTCTCACATTATGTGGTTCTCCATGGAAAAACAAACACACGCGCTCGCGCGTGCAACATACACACATATACGCGCGCGCGTGCGCTCGGGCAAAATGAAGGTAACCACATAGGCCTACTAGTGTTGGATGAGTCAGTGTGTTTCTTTCTACCTCTTTGTATCACAGTGACGAGGATGTAAGACATGGAGGGAAAGAGGCGTGGAGAGCTGATCACAAGTATCTGAGCGAGTTGCTCCTGTGGGTCTCGATTTGTTTGAGTGTTACTACAGAGAGCCATTCCCTGGGGTATGAATCACGCACAAATCTTTGAAGCAGTAGGGAGGAACTGAAGAGGTTTATATAGCGTTCACATTTGTCTGCAAACGGTTTATTTCTTTCTTCTTTTTTTTTTCTTTTTAAATATGGATTCTCTTTTCCGTTATTGACCCTCGGGCGTTTCCGTTTTCGCCCGCACACACACCCCTCCCCTCTTTTTCCTTTTAACAAAAAAAAACATATTTTTGTACCTGTTTATCCCCCCTCGCAGCTAGTCTCCCTTTAACCCTAAACCAAATGCGGGTGGATGGCTCGAACCAGTTAAGGTGGAAGGAAGAAAAAAGTTCAGTATAACAGTAACCATAGTAAGTAGAAGGGCATAAAGTAAACCTCCGTGAAGGCCGAACAGATCCTGGAGAAAAAAAATTCCCGCCGTAGGAAGTAGTAGTAGGTACAGACTGAAATTGTTATTTTCCGTGTATTTGTTCGAAATAAGACATGTAAAATACAGAACGTCAAT
>CM065739.1:27833002-27840502 GCA_033310375.1 Conus canariensis
CTTTTCATTATACTTTTTTTTTTTTTTTTTTTTGTCTTCTTCTACTCCCTTATGTTCATTTCCTGCGAAGTCTGGTCTTTTTTTTCCTTCTTTGTCGTCGCTTCTTTTTTTTTTTTTTTTTTTTTTTGTCTTCTTCTACTCCCTTATGTTCATTTCCTGCGAAGTCTGGTCTTTTTTTTCCTTCTTTGTCGTCGCTTTTTTTTTTTTTTTTCTTTTTTTTTTAAATCCAATGGTTGCATTCTAATGACGGACAGATAGTTCATCTGCACTTGTTTCATCCGCTGGTGCTTCCTTGTTCAGTGCTATTCTGACGCTTTGTGTTTCCTTCCATAGTGCACTCTGCTGCCCAGTGCCGCTGTTTTACGCATTTTTATGACGATTAGTGTTTCTTTCCGTTACACACTTGTTCGTTTTTGTATGTTTTTGACGCTGTTTTCTTCCACTACTTTGTTCTCCGATGCCCTTTCACGCTTTTCGACCCGTTTAGCGCCACATGTGCGATCTCTTTGAGCGGTTGGCTTTGACTCAGCGTGTGCATTCCTTGGGTTGACGCTGCTTTCCATGGGCTCAGGCAGGATACGTTCCACTGTTTGGTTATCCTATCAAGAGTGGATGTGCAGGTTCATCTGGTTTCGTCGTGAACAAACGCACGAAGTGACACACTGGGTGGACGCCCGCGCGCGCATACACACACACACACACACACACACACACACACGCGCGCGCGCGCGCGCGCGCGCGCGCGCGCGCGCGCGCGCACGCATGCACACACACTGTCGCGAGAGAAAGAAAACGAAAATATATCTTGATAAAGTTGGTTGTTACAAAGGGCTAGGAGGGAGGGAGTCAACACACGTATCATGAGGGAGGAATGAAAAGTTAAGGCATGCGAGAGTGTGATAAAAGACAGAAAGATATTTAAAGAGAGAGAGAGAGAGAGAGAGAGAGAGAGAGAGAGAGAGAGAGAGAGAGAAAAGTGCCATGAGAGTGAGAGACCTACGGAAACCGAAATGTGACAATAGAGAAATCGAGAGTGAATCTGTCTGTTCACAAAAAGGGTGTGCTGGAGTTCGGAAGACTGAGACTGACAAGAGGAGGGCCGAAATAAGCTGCAATATTGCAAAAATGGAGCAGTAACAAGTGTATCAGTGTGAGGAAGTTAGAGCCAGATTCACGGCCATGAGGAGTGTAGGGGACACAGTCAAAGGGGACACAGTCAAATGGGACAGGGGACACAAAGGGGACACAGTCAAAAGCATGCACGAAACAATATTTTGAACATTATTTCTTGCCTATTATATCTCCATGTTTTTAAAGAGAGGCAAAGAGAGTGTCGGGGTGGCTTTTACCGATTACCCTATCACCGGCAAGGTGAAGAAATAGACTTTGGCGCACCACACACTGAGTGGCCCCGGACCGACTGAAGATGGTGAAGAGGTTAATTACCGTTTGTCAACACGAGGCTTTTAAGACTCGGCCTCCAGGCACAGCCCCTTCATTATGTTCATTCTCTGTCTGTCTGTCTGTCTGTCTGTCTGTCTGTCTTCTCTCTCTCTCTCTCTCTCTCTCTCTCTCTCTCCCCTCCTTCCGTCCACCCCCTCTTCTCTCTCTCTCTCTCTCTCTCTCTCTCTCTCTCTCTCTCTCTCTCTTCCCACTTCCTCTTCCCCCTGCCTCCCTCTCTCTGTCTCTGTGCATGCGTGTGCGCGCGCGCGTATGTGTGTGCGCGTGCATGCGTGTGTGTGCGCGCGCGCGCGCGTGTGTGTGTGTGTGCGCGTGCGTGCGTGCATGCATGCATGCAGGTGTGTGCGTGCGGAATTCTTCTCAGAACTGAAGAGAGTTTAAAGAAGACTCTGAAATACACTGCAGTCATTGAGTAAAGTCTCCCTCTATCTGTCTGTCTGTCTGTCTGCCTCTCTCTCTCTCTCTCTCTCTCCTCTCTCTCTCTCTCTCTCTCTCCCCCTCCCTCCCCCCCCTCCATCCTTCCTTCGCTTTCTTTCTCCCGCTCCCCCCCCCTTCTCTCTCTCTCTCTCTCTCTCCCCCCCCCCCTCCCTTCTTGCCTCCTTCCTCCTCATCTCGGTCTTGCTCATAATCGGTTAAAGTTAGTGTTCACTCTTTTTTTTCAGTCTAAGTGAAGTTATTGCTTTCTTAGTGGGGGAGGGGTGGTGGTGTTTCTTTCAGTGACTTTGGTTCTCTTTTAGTGTGTTCTTTTTCAGTCTTCTAGTGACGTTACTGCACTCAACATGCCTCTTTTTCAGTCAATTTGGTCACGTTAGTTATCTCACAGTGTTCTTTTTTTTCGATCTTTCATGACATTTGCGCTCTGTCGGTCTCCTCTTTCCGCTCTTTTAGTGACGTTAATGCTCTCTTAGTGTTCTCTTTTTCAGTCTTGTAGGAATGTTAACGTTGTCTTTCCTAAGCTTTGAGTGGAATATATCCCCCACCCCCATCTCTCTCTCTCTCTCTCTCTCTCTCTCTCTCTCTCTCTCTCTCTCTCTCTCCTCTCTCTCTCTCGTTCACTCTCTTTCTCTCTCTCTGTGTGAAGGGGAGGGGGACTGTCTCTTTTTCTCTTACTCATGATCTCTGTATGAAGTTAGCGCTCTCTCTCTCCTCTCTCTCTCTCTCTCTCTCTCTCTCTCTCTCTCTCTCTCTCTCTCTCTCTCTCTCTCTCTTTCTTCATTCACTTCCATAATTTCCGTCAGTTTTTTCCAGATCCTGTAATTCAAATAGGGAAATCTCCCA
Source organism: Conus canariensis (assembly GCA_033310375.1). NCBI lineage: Eukaryota > Metazoa > Mollusca > Gastropoda > Neogastropoda > Conidae > Conus > Conus canariensis. The sequence continues at coordinate 27,835,742 of CM065739.1, forward strand.
TTCCAGCTGTCAAAGAGGCCAAATTCTTAGGAGTTATTTTTGACCAGAAACTCAACTTTCTCAGCCACATTAAAAACCTCAGAACTTCTTGCCAGAAAGCTTTGAATATTCTGCGGGTTGTAGCACACACTGACTGGGGCGCTGATAAGAAAACTTTGCTGCACCTCTACAGAGCCTTGGTCCGTTCCAAACTGGACTATGGTTGTGCTGTGTACGGCTCTGCAAGACCGTCTTACCTAAAACTCTTGGACCCTATCCACCATCAAGGGCTTCGTCTCTGTCTTGGAGCATTCCGCACCACCCCTGTGTACAGCCTGTATGCAGAGGCAGGTGAACCCTCACTGTCCAACCGCAGGCTGAAACTGTCTCTGAATTATTATATCAGACTGTTCTCGGAACCAGAAAACCCTGCCTATGACTGTGTTTTTGACCCTCCGTTCCAAAGTAAATTTGAAAACAAACCTAACTGTATTCCGCCGTTTGGTCTTCGTATGCAGCCTCACGTGCGGAATGCAGGTCTAGACTTAGGAGTTGTGTCCGATTTTTCCAAGTTTCCAGATGAGCCTCCGTGGACCTTTTTCACACCAGAGATTTGTTTTGATCTTGCAGCTTTTCGTAAAGAGTCTACCAGCTCTCTGGCATACAACATTCTGACCTCTGTTCAAAATTTCCATCTTATCAGAAAATTTTCACTGACGGTTCCAAGTCTGAGGATGGAGTGGCGTGTGCAGCCTACTGCCCTGGGGCTCCTCAGATACTGTTAGAACATATACCTCCAGATGCTTCTGTCTATTCCGCTGAACTTACTGCTCTGGTTCTGGCATTGAAGATAATCTCACAATCTAAGAAGAGGGACTTTCTGGTTCTGTCAGATTCACTGTCAGCGTTGGAGGCCATAGCTGGCCGCAACCTTCAGCACCCAGAACTTTTACACTTTTTTGAACTTTTGACCAAGTTGAAAGCGGATGGTTACAACATTATTTTGGCTTGGATTCCTGGTCATGTTGGCATTGGAGGGAACGAAATGGTTGATCGTTTAGCCAAGAATGCCACAAGAGAGAAACTGTCCAACATATATATCCCCTGCTCAGATCTGAAACCCAAAATTAACGATTATGTGAGAGACCTCTGGCAGGAGGATTGGAATACACAGACGGATAACAAACTCTTTCAGATCCGTCCAAACCTTAAGGAGTTCCTCCCATCTGCGTCTGGTGGTCGTAAAGAAGAAACAGTTCTGTGCCGGCTGCACACCGGCCATTCGTATTTTACCCATTCGTACCTTTTAAAGAGTGAAGAAGCGCCGTGGTGCATTCCATGTCATGTGCCACTGACAATGAAACATATTCTTTTAGAGTGTTGGGACTTGCACGATGTGAGACACAAACATTTTACGGCAGATTCCATGAAAACCTTGTTCAGAGATGTCCCACCTGATGCCATCTTTGAGTTCTTGAAAGAGATTAACATTTTTCATCGGATCTGAGTTTTTACAGTGGAAAGATTTTTAACAAACTTTCGGATGGTCTTTCGATGTATTTTAAAGAATTGTGTGAATGAATGATTTGTGAGTTGATTTTAACGTGGTGACAGCCCTGATGTGGCCCTTTGCGGTCGGCTGGGCTATAAGTAACATTATCTTATCTTATCTTCTGTGAAGGGGAGGGGGACTGTCTCTTTTTCTCTTACTCATGACCGTTGTGTGAAGTTAGCGTTCTCTCTCTCTCTCTCTCTCTCTCTCTCTCTCTCTCTCTCTCTCTCTCTCTTCTTCTCTTAGAGAAAGAAAGAGGCTTTTGAGGTAATCATTTGTACGATGAATGTTAATTTGTATTGCGTTCACATCTTGTCCTAAGCTTGTGTTTGTTTCAGTTGTTTTTGTCCTTTTTATTTCATTCTTTGCTGTTGGTTGTTGTTGCTCCCGCTTTTCTTTGGTTATTTGTTGGGTATTGTCGACTTTGATGGGGTGTGTGGCTGCTCGATTCCGCCTCCGTTGTGTTAAGAAATGGCCGCTGTGACATCGAGCGTTCCGAGCGGCCGACCACGCTTGTCCAGTGCTCAGTGACCAGTGCAGGTTACATCATTTACTACGGGTATTTTCCCCCTCGTGTGTGTTGTCAAAGCTTGCATCACTGGAACAGTAAACAAGAGGCAGCGACAGGATTAGAGAGGATGGGTTTATGGGGAGATGGAGGGAGAAGACAGAGAGGAGCTTGGGTGGTGGTGGTGAATTCCTTCCTCATCCCCTCGCGTGGTTAGTATACACGGAAGGTAGTAATCTTTCCGCGTAAGCGACGATTCCTTACCCAGTGCTGGGCTAATGAGTTTGAAGCATAGCCTACTCTGGTAGATGTAGAAATTTCAGACAAAATGGTATCTGGATCATTTTACCCTGACCTCAGCTGAAGTTAACCAGGTTTCAAAGTTTTAATGTTCATTTCTCGTAAATCGTTTAACCGACTTTTTGTTGAGACAGAGCTGATGTGTCAGTTGTGGCAGTCGTGATGTGATCATCGCCAGCGGGTTTATAGAAATGTCTGGGTTGTCTTAGTCACCTTGAGTTAAAGAGAAAAAACACGCTGCAATGTTTATTTCTTTGTTTTTGCATTCCAGAGGTTTGTTTCCTTCTTTCTTCCTCCCTTTACAGAATATAAAATACTTTTCCAGTATGCAGTCCGACTTTATTGACAATGTCTTTCTTTCCTTCATTCCATCTTGATGACTTGTTCAGAGATGTCCCGCCTGATGTGATCTTTGAATTTCTGAAACTGAAAGTGATTAACATATTTCATCTGATCTAAGATTTTACGGAAGAAAGATTTTTAACGAAGTTTCCGGTGTGTTTTTAGAAGGTGTATTTTAAAGGGTTGTGTGAATGCTTTTTTATGACTTGTGAGTTGACTTCAACGCGGTGACATTCCTGATATGGCCCTTTGTGGTCGGCTGGGCTATAAGCATCATTACCTCACCTTACCATCCTTATGACCTTTGTACCTTCTGCAGGCCTACTACAAACCACACTTTCAAACACTGTCATCAGACAGAAGTGTCGATGTGTGTTGCAGCCAGGTCAGAGGGACCCGCAGACATCTGGTGGGCAGCGGTGGAGGATGGCCCAGAGCCCCATCACATCAAGGCGTCAGTGTCCTCCATGATCCGGCTGGCCTGCGAGGTGCACCGCCTCACTCCCACCACCGACTTCACCCTCAACTGGTACAAGAATGGCAAGCGCCTGCGCCGCTCCTCTCGCATCAAGAAAGAGGTAGGGTGTGTGTGTGTGTGTGTGTGGGGGGGGGGGGGGGGGGGGGGGGTTGGTGATTGACTGTTGAAGACTCTCGCTCGCAGAAGGGGATGGGGGGGGGGGGGTGTCCGCTAAAGAACTTAAGCTATTGAGCTTTGCATAAAAAATAAAAACAAGCATTCAACAGCGACAGAAGAAAGCCTGTCAGTAATAAACAAGTGTGGCCTTCCTGCCAGATACGAAATCTAGGGCATAGAGCTCATGCTGACCCAAAACTCCTCTGTTTCCTACTGATAATGCAAAACCAGCACTAGCTCAGAGGAATTAATGGGGGCCAAAATCAACAGCTGCACAAGGAAATGGCTTTTTATCTTATTGACGCTGTGCTCTACTGTGGCCGAGCTAAGCTGTAGCTGCCCTTGAAATCCAGTGTCAAAGAGTACAATATGGGGAGAAACAAGGTTATTAACCCTTCTTGAAGACTTGGGAGACAAGGTTGTGACATCAGTTTAGCCCAAGCAGAAGACTGGCCGTGGAAAGCTTTGGAGGCAGTGGACGTGTTAAAGAAAAACTCCAAGATCAGCAATATAACAGAAAGTACACAAATCCAGAGGCAGGGACTGGAATCAACAGAAATGAAGTGGGAGTCGAAGGATAAAGGGAAAGCAAATGGTAAGGTAAAACACAAACATAGGAGATAAAGAAACCATATGATGCCAGAAGAATCCTGACGGCTGCCCTGCAATCCAGCAGGGGCAATGGACTCCAAAGAAGCCTCATGTGGAAAGAAATGTAGCACATGACCCAGGATCAGCTTTATCCTCTGATTCATACATGACCTCTTCACATCAGACGCAAACCCGGCGAATCAGGCGACCTGCGTTTCCACACAGCTGGGGCAAAGAAAACAGTGGAGCATATCCTGAGCTCATGCAAAGCAACACTAATGCAAAGAAGGGACACATGGAGGCACAATAAAGAGGTTAATGAGATCAGCACTACCAAAGAAAAAAAAATGCCACCAGGAATGCCAGCAACAAATGTTTACACAACAAGAGGCTGCAAATCATGCTCTGGAATAGCTTTGACATCTGGAGCATGGACGCCATATCATCTGCATGAAGTGGATGACTGCCAGTGTTGGGCATACCTCCGAGATCGGGGAAAAAACCCACCTAGAAATCATCAGCAAGAGTGGCATAAGACCACTGCTCCTTTAGCATTCACGAAGAAAAGAGTGTAATTATGATAAAACTTATGAGAGCAGAATGAAGGAAGCACACGTCCACGATTCTGAGAAGTATTCCTGTTTAGCCAGTATTGTAAAGGAATGTGGCTTCCAAACGAAAAGTCCTCACATAGAGATTGGATCAAGGGAGCTTGGCACGCCTGTCCATAATCCCATGAAACGGCTCTCGATTTCTGGTGAGAAGAGGACTGGACTAAAAACCCTGAAAGCAGTGGTAGAGGCAGCTGAAAAGAGGTCCAGTTGGATGTGGTCGACGAGGAGCAAAAGAAGCTTC
>CM065739.1:27845502-27878002 GCA_033310375.1 Conus canariensis
CATGAAATTTGAGCATCATCGTGTTATGTAAAGTCTTGAAAAAGTACTCACAGAATTATACAAAATATGAAAGAAAGTGATTATTTCTTCTGGATAATATACTTAGATATCAGTGGTGAACAAATGAATGCAATACAGGATTAAAAAAAAAAGTACAAAGCAGAATATTGTAATGGTTGACAAGACCATACATCATTAATTTATCATGATCAGTAAATCACACCTTTTCACTAACGACCCCAACTGTCTGCCTACAGGTGAAAAAGACAAGCAGAATGCTGTGGCGACTACAGACAGGGGAAATACTTTCAGTGACTTTCTGAAATCAAATCTGATCATCGGAGGCATGGCCGGTTTGTTTGTTCTCATCATCGCCGTCACCATCGCCTCGGTCTGCTTCTGCTACAAGCGACGAAAGCTGCTGATCGAGTATCAACTGTACCCAACTAAGGTTGGCAAAATGCGACATGTATGTGATGTGACATGTTTATGTTTTGTTTGGTAAGATGATGGCATGATTTGATTCACCGGTGAATCTCTCTGTCTCTGTCTGTCTCTCTGTCTCTGTCTTTTTCTCCATTAATTTTTGTTCCCACACTACTCTCCCTCTCTCTCTCTCTCTCTCTCTCTCTCTCTCTCTCTCTCTCTCTCTGTCTTTCTTCTGTTTTCGTTTTGTTTCTGTGTTCAGTTGGTTCAATCAGAAGACAAAAATCCCTGTCTAAAGAAATGTTTTGTCCTGTATCCTGTGACTCTCTCTCTCTCTCTGTCTGTATCTCTCTGTCTCTGTCTGTCTGTCTGTCTGTCTCTCTGGTTTGTTGCATTTCTATATTCACTTAGTTCACGCAGAAGATGAAATTCATATGAAAATAAGCGCTTTCTCATTCGTTATATATCCTGTGACAATTGAGACAAGTACCTTTGGCCAGACAATGTTAGGTGTTAAGAGTGTAAGAATGACCATCTGTGAAGCAACACGTCCTTCAGCCCTATTTACAGGTTCTTGAAAACTGAAGTAATACTGTGAAGACACTAGACATGACATCTGTGAAAAGTAAGATCAGAACCACAGCAGCCAGTACTTCCAAAAGAAAAAAACGAAGAAACCTTTGAGATTATGTAAGGAGCACACATTCATCAATGAGGAAATGGGGTACAGTGTCTCCTGCACCTACACAGCAACTTTTGCAGCAAGGTCCAGCTTTGCGAGTGAAAGATGCTCCTTTTGCACAACTGGAGTCTTAAGATCAGCTTGAAAACTCACAATAATGAAAATCGATGTCAGATCAGCTGACAGGATCTTTTCCTTTTGTCTGTTTGTGTGTTTGGTTTGGGTTTATTGTTTATTTCTTTGTTTTGTTGTGTATTTTAGCATGAATGTGAAAAGAAGTACATCATTAATAGTACCTGGCAGATTATGTGAACTAGGTTCAACTAGGGGAATTGTACTTCCACTGGTCTTACAGTTCTTGTGTATGTGAACATGTAGTCTGACATTTAGTCTTTGGACTTGATCTGTACAGCTTTTGTTAGTGGTTGTATTTTTTTTGTGCCGATAATTGCTAGAGTCTTGATTTGTATGATACTATTTTATCTTATTGGTGCCGACTGTTTTAGACTGGATTCTTTTCTTTATTTCTTTATGTAAAGCACAGAGAGGTTCATTTACTACTGGACATGTTATGTTCATTATTATTACTACTTAATTGTGGTGGCTGAGATACCAGCATGCTTTGTTTTATTAAAAATTGTTTGAGATAATGCTTTGAACATTGCACTCAGATCCTTTGAATTAAGTTGTTCAGAACCGAACTTTGGACACACGGTGTGCTTTCAGGAGGGTGTATCCTCTCAGCCACTGATGCCACAGAAGCCCTGTCGTACATCCAGCACGTCCAGCAGCGCATCCTACCCCCTCCCCCTCCCCCTGTACGCATTCCTTATGACCCTGAGTGGGAATTCCCCAGGGACCGGTGAGTGCGTATGGTTTATTTGACGTGTCAAAAGAGAAGGTTTTGTTTTTTAACGGTAGAGAATTTGCTACATTGTGCATGCTTCAAGGTGTTGATTTGAAGAACTTAAGCTTGTGTTTGGGCAAAACTTGTGTTTTAGGCATGCGTGTGTGTGTGTGTGTGTGTGTGTGTGTGTGTGTGTGTGTGTGTGTGTGTGTGTGTGTGTGTGTGCTATGTATATATGTCAGTGTGTGCAAGTGTGTGTGTGTGTACGGGTTTGTAAGTGTGTGTGTGTGTGTGCGTGTGTGTTTGTGTGTGTGTGTGTGTGTGTGTGTGTGTGTGTGTGTGTATGTGTGTGTGTGTGTGTGTGTGTGTGTGTGTGTGTGCGCGTGCGTGCGTGCATGTGTGCACATGTGTGTGTGCTGGGTACAGCTTTGTATAATGACACATGTTTGTGAGACGATGTGGATTCAGGTGTTAAGTGCAGTGTTGGCGACAAAAAGGTCATGCATGCTTTGCTCACATGTTTAAAACTTTGTTAATGTAAATTTCATCCTTAACTTTGACATTAACTGTTTTGTTGAATTGGTGATCTTGCTATCTGCTATGCTGCAAAAAATGTGTATAACAGTGTTCAATCTGACGCTGAAGCCTGTTCTGTTGGTCAGCTTGAATTCTGATGCATAAAAGATGCAGAACAACAAGTCAAGAGGGTACTATTTAGTTAAGATAGAGACAGAGACAGGGAAAGGCAGAGAAAGAAAAAAAAAAGAGAGAGAAAGAGATTATCCATGCAGTTTTGGGTAAACACTGCAGTCCTTGGACCAGATTCCAGTGAGTTGTAGACTGGCATGACAGTGGAACCGCCACTTTGTTGCAGTCTGATCTTCCTGGGGCAGATCGGAGAAGGAGCGTTTGGTATTGTCCAGCAGGCCACTGCATGCGGCATAGGTCGATCATCCAAAGCCAGCACAGTTGCCGTGAAAATGTTGAGAGGTATACTTCACATGTTAACAGAACATAGGGATGGCTAGTACTTTTGTTTAGAACAGCGCTTTCCGTGTTTATATAGTAATGTCTTTTTAGACCCTGACAGCTCAGTGGATAATCTGTGCTGAATGGATGGATAACCTGTACATGTAACATTTTACATGACACAGTGTCTTATAACAACAGATGACAGGAAGATTGTGGGTTTGAACACATTGTCAGTGAATATTTCTGCCTTAAAAACCCATGTATGTGTTCTGTCTGGAAGCTAGTATATGTTGATTGGTGAGCCTGTTTTTTGTTTGTTTGGGGGTGTTTTGTTTTCTTGTTTTCTTTTTTTTCTGCTTTAAAAAAAATTGTCTCTGCTGATGTGTGCAGTGGCACATGCAGAGAAGACGGATCATAAACCCAAACAGAAACTGCACTTCAAAGTTTTCCAGTGTGATGTGAATGTAAATGCAATGTTATGCCAAAGTTTTCTAGCGTGATGTGAGTGTAAATGCAATGTTATGCCAAAGTTTTCTAGTGTGATGTGAGTGTTAATACAGTGTGGCGCCAAAGTGGCAACACTTAGTATCCCTGCAGGTTTTTTTTTGTATGTAACTAGCAGAATTGTTAATAATTTCTATTCAAGCCTTCAGGCTTTCTCATATTCATACAGGATCTTACCAGAAGGAAGTTGGCTGATTGATGGTGTCCATAATGAATTTTGTCGTGTGTTTGGAGAGAGCGTATGAATTATACTATACCATTCTGAATGGGATTTATGATATTGGTTAAGAATGTTGTGCCACAAGATAAGGGATCATGGATAATGCATTTAACTGAGGTAAGTGAACACCAGTGGGAAATGCTGTTGATGGTGGTGTGTGGATAATCCATGTAACTGAGTCAAGTGAACACCTGAGCGAAATGCAGTTGATGTTGGTGTGTGGATAATCCATGTAACTGAGTCAAGTGAACACCTGAGCGAAATGCAGTTGATGTTGGTGTGAACAGACACGGCCACAGTGCCCGAGCAGCAGGACTTTGTCCAGGAGCTGCAGGTGATGAAGGCAGTGAAGAAGATGGGCGTGCACATCAACATCGTCAACTTCTTGGGCTGCTGTACACAGGGAGGTGAGAAACAGGTGTTAACTCTTTCCAAATGTATATACTGGTGGAGCTCATCTTTTTCTCTGTCCGTGCATAGTGTGTTTGCACAACCTTTGCTGATTTAGCATGTTTAGTAGCTTGATGGTTTTTTGAGTGTGTGTGTTTTTTTTTCATTTCTGTATTACATTTCTGATTTAGTTTGATAATCAGAATTTTGAAAAAGATTTAATTGTGACATCCAAAATTAGTTCTAGAGTATTAAAGAAAGTTTTTATGCATTGCTGCACAGTCAGAAAGTGCTGACCAGTGCTTGGAGGCACGCTGTGAAGGGAGCGTCTTGCTGTTGTCCATATGTGGGTGGCATGTATGGAAAAAGTTAACAATACCGTGGTGACTTCAGTTGTGGATGGACAATGACAGCTAGAAGTTTTTCATACTTGATATGGCTGTTCTACTATTCTACCACAGTTTGCTAGAACATTTCATTGTAATACATCGTATATGATATTAAGAACACACACACACACACAAAATGACTATTAGATGCAGCATGCATGTATATATGCATGTATGTACGTGCGAATATATGTGACCGCACTTAACACCTAACTGACAGAGAAATCAATAGAGATGTGGATGATTGGAGAGTAGAATGAGGAATGAGACTGCGCGAATCTGACAAGCAGTGGACAAATACAGACCAAGAGCACCATCTTCTGTGTTGTCTGGTTTCTTTGCAGTCTTTTACATGGTGCCAAATGAGAATAGCAACTGACATTCTCTTATAGATATTCCCTGAGCGGCTTACTTATCAGTTGCAGATATAAGACACCTCAACTGTGAAATTGTCTCTTTGATAACTGTAGAATCAATTTCAAAATTACACAGATTAAAAAGTCCACTGTTCCAATAAGGTTAACTATATACGAGTTGCCTAAACCTATCTAATTTGCATCCATTCAAAGCTCAGATCATAAAATTTTTGTTCTCAGAAGAATCTGCACTTTTAAGGATCTCTTAGAATGTTTTTCAGCTAAGGAAATCAACAGGGTTGTGGTCTGTATCAGTTCAGCTGCTCAGGATGTTATAAAGTATGCAGGCCTGCCGTGGCGAAGTGGTTAGCGTCGTGGACTCCCGGCTGGGAGGTCGTGGGTTCGAATCCCATCAGAGTCATGTGGGCTTTTTCTGCCCCGACTGGCTCCTACCCAGAGTTGAGTTTGCTGCGGACTCAGTTGGGAAGACTGGGACCACACAGTCGAGTTTCATCCACTTAATGGATGCGTTTCTGAGAGTGTTAATCAAATTTCCTGACCAACACTGCAGGTGCCTGTATCTCTCGGGCCTGGTTGACGCCAGGATATATTATGAAAGGAAGCATAGAGTACAGCCCTGTCATGTAGTCTCAGACCGAAATGGAAATCCGTAGCATCATCTTAATCATCCTCATTCTCATCGATCAGCATAAAAAAAAAAAAAAAATGTCTCAAATTCTGTGGCCCTTCATGCCCTGCTCTCATGGTGACCTCAATTTTGATGTCCTCTCCATGTATGCGGCCTTGGTCTGGTTCCGTCAGGGTCACCGGTATCAGCGAGTCCATTGGGGGCTGTCGTTGGATGGACATGGTGGCGCCCTCCGGAGGGAGAGCTCACTCACGCCGGCTCCGCGACTAAGCAATTATTGTCATCAGTAGGGGGCTTAGTAGGTGGTGTCCTGCGTATGTTAGATCAGAACAGGCACCACTGAACACCACCGAAGTGACTCGGCAGCAGTGCAGTGTCTCCTCCGGTGGGTTGCCTCTTGACAACTTGACATTGACTGCTCCCTGTGGATTGACGGTGCCGGGGCTGCGGCGGGGCCAACCGGGCTGTGGCTGTGGACGGGGTGTCGGAATGAGCGGCATGGGTGCACTGCCTCTGAGATGGCGCCGAGGTGGGGACAGCAAAAAAAAAAAAAAAAAAAGTATGCGGGCCTTTCCACCCTCCTTCCACCTCAGTTTGGAGCTTGTTCATCAGGAAAGATGATTTTGAAAGATATTGATAGTATTCCTTCTATCAGAGACATATACGGCTTATCAGTGCTTCGCTTCCACAACTTGTAAAATTCTGGTTAATGCATTTGTGTCTGAAGTTAGGACCACCATTGGTATTTATTCTGGTCATAATTTTCATGTTATAAAAGGAGAGAGAGAGAACCGATTTTTTAAAACCACAATTTACAAAACAGCCAGAGAGACGGAAATGGGAGAAGTGAACAAGAAGCAAATCTTATGCTGGTCATTTTCAGGCCCGCTCCTGGTGATTGTGGAATTTGCCAAGAATGGGAACCTGCGAGATTTTCTGGAGAGCTGTCGAGATGGCATTAACGGCTATGGCAAATTTGTGTCCCCTCAAGATCCCGGCTGGTATACCAAGACCCCAGGGGGACAGGTCATCAATCGCAAAAGTCTCATCTCTTTTGCCTTCCAGATCGCAAGGGGCATGGAGTTCTTGGCGTCTAAGAAGGTAAGTCGTATAGGCCACTGCTCAGTCATTATCATTATTGATGAAAAATTAGAGTAAATTAAATAAGATAGTTATGTACAAGTGGTCGGAAGAGATAATTTTTTTTTCTTTAAGATCATGAAGGAATACTTTTCAAATTGATTTCTGTAAATTTCAGAATGGGGACCGTCATTTTTTCTACCTTATCTTTGATGGCATTAATTTTCTTTTCTTTCCTTTCCTCCTTTTATTTTTTTCTATGTGCCATTGCGACTTTCTGTTTTCTGCCAGTGTATTCACCGCGACTTGGCGGCAAGGAATGTGTTGGTGACAGGAGATCACGTGCTGAAAATTGCTGACTTTGGCCTGACGAGGACTGGGGAGTACTACAGGAAAACAACAGGGGTAAGTCGGAAGATTTCACATACTTATGTCAAGATGATCAGGAACACTGACAATACCACAATCACAGAGAGATAACAAATACAGAAGGAAAAGATTTCTGAGGTAATAGATTGAAATCAATGGGAGAATAGATTGGAGGGTATGACAGAGTTTTTGTTAAGAACAAATGTCAGTCAGAAGTTTTGAAATGCGCGTAAAAAAAAGAAAGCTGGAGCCTAAGATCAGAAAGATTTCAGGTTGATCTTTTTTTTTTCATTTTACATCTTTGTAGCAATTTCCACCCATTTTCCTGTTCCACCCCATACTGGCTGTCCTGGGAGGCAGTTGGATTGTGATTGTCTTCCCTTGGTGATGAGAAAACTACACAACTACAGGTGGTCTGTCGCTGTCAGATGCCATGGATGGATTAACACATTCAGGCTGACAAGTCCCACCCAGGAGATGAAAGTCGACTCCAGACAAATAGTTCTGTTCAGACGTCAGAATTCTGTGGTACCTGTACACTGTCCGTGAAGGGTTTATCATTGTTCACATAAGTGCCATTTTCTTTGTTTCCGTTTTACACCACCCCCTCCCCCTCTTTTTATCTACATGAAAAGGAGAAATTGTTTTCCTGCATCCCCCCCCCCCTCCCCCACCACCACTACTAATTTGTTCAACAAGAGACAGATCAAGATTCAAAATAGCACTGCAGAATAAATGTGCTGATAAAAGAGAAATGTGGGGCAGTTTGGCGACTGACAAGATGAGCGTCTGGAGGAAGACTGAGAAGCAGCATTCAGCAAGAGCAAGATCAAGCCGCTCAAGAGAAGGGTCAGAAGCTTGCGAGGAGGGAAGGAAGACTCCCAGCTCCCAATATGTGATCAACAGGAGCAAAAAAATAAAGTACCTTGGATCATCGTTACATTCAGGTGGTGGTGTTTTTTTTTTCTCACCTGTTGGAGCAGCAAGTGATGTTGTTTCCTCTGCCTTGGAGGTTATGTTCCTGCCCGAGAGTGTACGTTTGTCTGTCTGCCTGTCAGCAAGGTAATGTAAAAACTATTGACTTCAGCGAAGTTCAGTGGAAAGAAGGAATGCTGCCCGATTATAACCCATTGAATTTTGGTAGCATCCTAAGAAAAGAGGCGGAAGCTTAGGTGTATCTGTCTGTCTGTTGGCAAAATAATGTAAAAACTACTGACTTCAACAAAGCTCGGTGGAACGAAGCAGTGCTGTCCAAGTATATCCCATTGAATTCGGGTAACATCCCAGGAAAAAAGGCGGAAGCTTGACTGGGCGAGGAGAGGAAGAAGACTCGGCTCCAACGTGTGAACATCAGGATCAAAGAGGAGCCAAAATCGTTCAACCGTGGCTAAGGTCTACGCACACCTGAGAACCCTTTTATTTTGTTGATGTATCTCTCTCTTCATTCGGGTTATGATGATCACAGGTGAGATAGGCAGAGATATAGAGGGTGAACTGAAAAACGTATATATTATGTTTTTATTCCTTCAGTCACGCTTTGTACGTATGTGGCAGAAAAAAATTGTTGAGAGCCCATCATCAGTTTACATGATCTTGGTTCTACTTTCAGGGCCGTTTGCCAGTGAAGTGGATGGCTCCAGAAGCACTGTTCGACATGCGTTACACAACCAAGAGCGATGTGTAAGTGGATTCATAATGTTCACCAATGTTGCACAGCCAAGAGTGATGTGTAAGTGGATTTATAATGTTTGTCATGCGTCACATAAGCAGAAGTGATGTGTAAGTGGATTTATAATGTTTGTCATGCGTCACATAAGCAGAAGTGATGTGTAAGTGGATTTATAAAGTTTGAAATGCAGGTCACAACCGAGAGTGATGTGTAAATAGAATTATATGCTCGACATGCCTTAGACAACCAGGAGCATGTGTTAGTGGATTTATAATGGTTGATATACGCTTAACAACTAAGAACACGTGTAAGTGGATTTATAACATTCAGAATGGGTTACACAACCGGAAGTGATGTGTAAATGGATTTGTAATGCTTGAAATGTGTGGCACAAAGCACATGTGATATGGAAATGGATTTCTGTTTGACGTGAGTAACACTGCCCAAAGTGGTGTTTGAGTTGATTTATATGTTCGATGTCTGTTACATTTCCTAGATTGATGTGTTTTCTTTTTATGTCTGACATGTGTTACACTATCAAGAGTGGTTTGTGAGTGGGTTTATGTGTCGGACGTGTGTCAGACGACCAAGAGTGATGTGCAAGTGGATTCATGTGCTTGAACATGTGCAAGTGGTTTAATATACCTTACATCTGTCAGACAACTAAGAGTGATGTGCAAGTAGATTTACATGTTTTGAGATATGTTACCTATCAAGAGTGATGAGTAGGTTTATTCATATGTTTGACATTATGTTACACTACCTAAAGTGGTATGTTAGTGGATTCATATGTTTAAAATGTGTTACACTACCAAGAGTGATGCGTAAGTGGACATGTGTGTTTGACATATGTTACACTACCGCGAGTGATGCATAAGTGGTCCTTATGTGTAATAGTATCACTTTATATAGATGTGATTCTGCATTGAAGATGATAAACACTACCAAGTGTGATGCGTAAGTGGTCTTTATGTGTAATAGTATCACTTTATATAGATGTGATTCAGCATTGAAGAAGATAAACACTACCAAGAGTGATGCGTAAGTAGTCTTCCTGTTGAACATGCATTACTTTGCAAAGCCTGATTTTGCATTTCAGATGGTCGTTTGGTGTTGTGCTTTGGGAGATTTTCTCTCTGGGGGGCATGCCCTATCCCTCCATCCCCAATGAGGAGCTGTACACCAAACTGTTGGAGGAGGGGTACCGCATGCCACGACCTGAACTGGCCTCCGTCAACTTGTAAGGGAGTGTGTGTGTGTGTGAGAGAGAGTGTGTGTGTGTGTGTGTGTGAGAGAGAGAGAGAGAGAGAGAGAGAGTGTGTGTATGGTGTGTGTGTGTGTGTGCGTGTGTGTATGTGTGTGTATGTGTGAGAGTGTGTGTGTGAGTGTGAGTGAGTGTGTGTGTGTGTGTAGGTGGAGGGAGAGTGTATGTGAGAGTGTGTGTGTGTAGGGGGAGAGAGTGTGTGTGAAAGTGTGTGTGTGTAGGGGGAGAGAGAGTGTGTGTCCGAAAGTGTGCGTGTGTGTTGGGGGAGAGAGAGAGTGTGTATGTGTTGGGGGAGAGAGAGAGAGAGAGTGTGTGTGTGTGTGTGTGTGTGAAGGGGGAATGAGAGAGAGTGTGTATGTAGGGGGAGAGGGAGAGAGAGAGAGTGTGTGTGTGTGTAGGGGGAAGGGAGTGTTTGTGTATGTATGTAGGGGGAGGGGGGATATATCATTTGTGTCTTCATTGCTGCTCCAACATGTGAAAATATCTGTTTTATGCTTCATGCAGATGTCACAGTATTGATGGATCAGATTAAAAAAAAAGTTTTTGGTCATGACCTAAAGCTTTGCTAATTACATATCTGTGAATAGGATAAATGAGAGTAATCATCTACTTTGAGCCTTTCACCCACTCACAGTCTGTGTCCATGATCCCCAGAGCTAAAATGTAAAATGTCAGTGAAAGACATCGGTGTATTTTCTGTTGTTGTTGTAGGTGAGCTCATTTTTTTTTTTTTTTTTTCCGAAAATCATTATTTTGTATTTCAAAACCAGTACAGCTTAAACATCTATGCTGAGATTGTTCTTGTTTTTGATGGACAGCAGTGTAAACTGATTCCTTTTCTCATGGCATGTGTGAACAGGTACTCCCTCATGGAGCGGTGCTGGCAAAACCGACCCAGTGACCGGCCGGAATTCTCCCACCTGGTGTGTCAGATTGACCGACATCTGATGTCATCTCTCAGTGAAGAGGTAACCGTGGTCCCCAAGCTATTGCTTGGAAAGAAGGGTGACGGTGGAGTTTAATGTCCTCACGGGAAAAGCTTTTAGGATCAAGTTGTTCTTTGGTGGTAGTCAATGGGATCATAAAAGGGAGGGACATGTTTGCCTTCTTTTATAGCTGATGAGCACCAGATTCTACTGGTTGGCTGCTTTGGTTAGTAACTTTAAATTTCTGAGAGTTCTGTTCGCTTAAGCCTGTCACAGAGGAGTCGCAAAAATAGTGTTTCATGTTACAGTAGACGGGCGATTGGTGAGAGCTCTGATCTCTGCCGAAGTTGAACAGATTCTGGATCTGTTCTTAGATATGGATCCGCACCAAAATTTATAGGGTTCATTCTTGGCCACTATTCTGTTCTATCAAGTTAGATTGAAACTGATTTAGTGGTATGTATGCAATCTTGCTGGCTGAGGTTGTAAGGCATCAGCATTATTTTGGGTGACATGCTTTTTGTTCAAAATGCATGTTTTAAGCTTTTTGTGCATGTTTTTAACATACTGTAGACTGGTTAAACTTTATGTGGCATTGGCTGGTTGAGAAGTGACTATGCTTGCTTCTTATGAAAATTAAATGGCAGGCAAGGACTGGATATGCCTCTTCACAATCTTGACGTAATGAAATGTACGTTTCTGATTAACGCGTTTGAAGGCCACTTGTTTTTGGTTTTTTTTTTGTTTCTTTTTTAAGGGCAGAGAGAGAGAACATGAAAAGAAAGAGAAAAATAATCAGGCAGTTGAAGCATACTAATTATTAAATTTATACCTCTGCACCAGTCAGTTGTACTCAGTAACTCACTCCAGTCTGTTACAGGCACTTTATTTGGTGATATACCTCGACATTAATCTGCTTCAAAACAGCCTTTGCTCTAAATTTGCATTTGGAAGTTTTGGCTGGACATGGTGTGGTGTGACACAGGTGTGAGGTGGCAGACAAGTCTTGCATTTGCCCTCTATTGTAATAGAGCTCAATGTTAACAGCAGTGTTTGTACACTCCTAAAGGGATGCTTGGATGTAGAGGTTTATAGTATTGCTGTCTTCTCGGAATTCTAAACAGTGTCATGATTAATGTTATTTGTGCTACGTCCTTATGCAATTCAACATTACAAAAAACAACATGAAAACTAGAATACAAAACCTCTAAAAAAAATCTTCAGTTAGAAAACCCGTTGTTGCTATATTTCCCTTGTTACTGATCACACTTTGCAGGCTTACATGGACATAACACAGTTCTTGCTGACGGAAAGGGCAAGCACTTCCAGCTGAAGAGGCCATTGGATCAACTGGGAGCGAGGGTGGACCTCGTGTGGAGGCTCTCTTCTCCCCGTCTCTTCCTCCATGGTCTTTGCCGGTGGGATCGGACATACCTGTCCACCCTTACAGTTTATCAGTATTCCTGTAAGGTTGGGTATGCTTGGCATTTAGTGTGAGTGTGCGCGTGTGTGTATGTGTGTGTGTGTGTGTGTGTGTGTGTGTGTGTGTGTGCGCAGGCAGGCACAAGTTTTGGTGTGTTACAAAGAGCATATATCTATGCTTGGATATATCTCAAGTGATGCAGAATTCTTCACTTAAGAGAAAAAAATGTGTGAAGGAACACAAGCAAGAGAAGTAATGTCTTATCCACATTTACAGGAAGTCAAAAAAGCAGTGAAGCACATTAACACATTTGCAATGGCCATTCATGAACAAAAATTTGTTTGTTACTGATTTAATCTATATCAAGATACAGGTTTTAGCATATTCATTTTTGAAAGTCCACCTTCAGCATGTGTTTGCTCTGTTGTGGATTATTCATGTGCATCACTTCTTTCAGTGCTCAACTGTAGCAATTCCACGGACACACATGCATGGAAGCATTAAGAAACAAAGAGACTGGTGCTACAATGTGGGGAGGCTCTTTCCCTGTTCTGGGTAGCCAGAAGTTCATGTGAAGTTTCAGTTGTAAATATCAAGGAGGAAAAGACGGTGCAACCATTGTGCACAAAATGTGTGCAAATCAAGGATACTTGCAGTGTTGTTTGGAGAAGTTTTTAGAAATGGGGGTTTGACATGTCATTGAAACATCAATAGGGTTTGACATGTTGTTTATCCAGAGTGGTTCAAACAGTGAATCAGCAGAGCTTCGACAGACAGTGTCATGGTATGCTTGGGTGATCCTTCCACCCAGAATTTGTCAAAAATCTTCTGTGACGGAAACAGTTAGCTTCTGTTCCAGTCTCTTGTGACAAGTAGATGGCTTGATCTTCAATGCAACAAAAAGGCAAGATCCCTCACAGTGGGGCAAAGAGTTTTGTTGTCTCCACGTACCATCAGAAGCGCTTGTTCTCGACTCCTTCTATGGTCATCACTACATAGTTGCTGAGGCTATCTTCAGGTTGTTATCTTTGGATCGGTAACATAATTGTCTATCACTGAATTTGTTGTCAATTTCCCTTTTTCTAAACTGAGGTTGAAGATCTAATTAGATGGTTCACAGTTGTGCTACTACTGTGTGTTTCTACCAGACACAGCTCTGTCTGTGCCAGTCTCTCTATTCTCTTAAGATACCTCTCTGTCCGTGCCAGTCTCTCTACTCTCTTAAGATACCTGTCTGTCTGTGCCAGTCTATTCTCTTAAAATACCTCTCTTTCCTTTCCAGTCTCTCAATTCTCTTAGGATACCTCTCTGTCCTTGCCAGTCTGTCTATTCTCTTGACACCTCTCTGTCCTTGTAAGTCTCTTCTTTCTCTGCAGACGTCTCTGTGTCATTGTCAGTCTCTTCTTTGCTCTACAGACACTTGTCTGTCTTTGTCAGTCTCTTTTTTTCTCTCTGCAGACATCTCCGTGTCCTTCTCGGTCTCTTCTTTTCTGTGCAGACACCTCTGTGTCCTTGTCAGTCTCTTCTTTTCTCTGCAGACACCTCTCTGTCCTTGTCAGTCTCTTCTTTTCTGTGCAGACACCTCTGTGTCCTTGTCAGTCTCTTCTTTTCTCTGCAGACACCTCTCTGTCCTTGTCAGTCTCTTCTTTTCTCTGCAGACACCTCTCTGTCCTTGTCAGTCTCTTCTTTTCTCTGCAGACACCTCTGTGTCCTTCTCAGTCTCTTCTTTTCTCTGCAGACACCTCTGTGTCCTTGTCAGTCTCTTCTTTTCTCTGCAGACACCTCTCTGTCCTTGTCAGTCTCTTCTTTTCTCAGCAGACATCTCTGTGTCGTTGTCAATCTCCTCTTTTCTCTGCAGACACCTCTGTGTTCCTGTCAATCTCTTCTTTTCTGTGCAGACACCTCTGTGTCCTTGTCAGTCTCTTCTTTTCTCTGCAGACACCTCTCTGTCCTTGTCAGTCTCTTCTTTTCTCAGCAGACATCTCTGTGTCGTTGTCAATCTCCTCTTTTCTCTGCAGACACCTCTGTGTTCCTGTCAATATCTTCTTTTCTGTGCAGACACCTCTGTGTTCCTGTCAATCTCTTCTTTTCTGTGCAGACACCTCTGTGTTCCTGTCAATCTCTTCTTTTCTGTGCAGACAGCTCCATGTTCCTGTCAATCTCTCCTTTTCTGTGCAGACACCTCTGTGTTCCTGTCAATCTCTTCTTTTCTGTGCAGACAGCTCTGTGTTCCTGTCAATCTCTTTTCTGTGCAGACACCTGTGTATCCTTGTTAGTCTCTTCTAAGCAGATACGTCTCTCTAACTCTTTTCTCTGTAGACATATCTCTGTCCTCATTTCTTTTTTCAGCAGACACCATTCTGTCCTTGCCAGTCTTTATTTTCTCTGCAGACACTCTCCATCATAGCAAGTTTCTCCTGCATCACTTCTCGTCGCACATATTGTGCTGCCCTGTGACAGTGGCCATGTGTTCTTTACTAGGAGCAACAGTCCAAGGCTGCCTGGTCTTAACAGCTAGGATCCATTTCTGAGGGACCTTATAGTGGTTGTGGAACTGCTGCCAGCATTAGCTTTGACCACCATGAGAACATTTTCCTGAAGACACCTCACACGATGTACTCATAAGCAGTAGCTGAAGCGTTGTCATGTTCTGGAAGCTAGACATATGTGACTTGTTCTACAGATCAAGAAACAGTTTTGGGGGTTGCAAAGTCTGCATTCAAAGTCTGCATTTTTAGCAGCGCTGTCATCGTGACTAGGAGATGGAAATAATGAGCCTTGTTCAGTTATTTGTGGTTCTGTGCACGTGCGTTAGTTGCAGAGCATTTGCCTCGTTTGTAACTTCATTTTTGTTTTTGTTGTTTTTTAGAGTAGAGGAAATATAGCCATGTTCAGTTCTAGGGCATCACCCACTGGTATTAATTTTTTTTTTTTCATTTGTTACGCTGAATGTTGTTCTTTGCAGATATTCTACCTTGCAAGGACTTGTATGCACAAATTTAAGGAAATTTGAGGCACTAGCTATTGTGTTACCATGGGAAAAACTGTTTTATAGAGATATGTTGTTTTGAGCCCAGTCAACAATGGAGGCTGTGCTGTTGATGGAGTACGCAGAGTGCATGATTTCTGGCTTATTTTATGATTTTGTTTTAATGTGGTTTTGCTCAAATTTTTATAAAATCCAGAAAATTTTAAGTCATTAGCATACCATATCTTCATTTTATAGCAGATAATCAAGCCAAGAAAAAGATCCATTTACTAGAGAAGCGTCTTTTGAGAATTTCCATGTGATTGGTTGTGTTCCTGTTCATGTGCACATTTGTTATTGCACAATTCTATAATGTGTTCATTCATTTCTTGTTTAAATTGTATAAGGTTGATGTTAATCTGTCCTATAATGTTACTTAACCAAATGGTGTTCATGGAATGACTTTTGTTTTGATTTCATGACTGTACAGTTTTGCTTGTAATTGCTGATCTATTGTTCAAAATTTACAACTTTGTGTTCAAAGAACAGAGATATAAAACTTATGATTGTTACAAATTTTTATTATGTCTGTATAATTCTCACACAATTTCATTTTCAATATGGGGTATAGCATACAGAAATACATACATTTCAGAGTGTTGAAATTCTTAATAGGGGTGCTCTGTAAGCATACAAGCAAACTGTTTGGTTCCTATGTTCACTTGATGAAAAGTTTCAGTTCATTTGTTTCCAAAAGTGGACCTTAGACTTTTTTTTTTAATTCATGGGGACTTTAGCGATATATATATTTTTTTTTATTCAGGATACACGTTTTAAAATAAGATGCACACAACACACAGATAGGTTCATGCAATCACTGGGGGGGGGGGGGGGGGGGGGGGGGGAATGAAAACATAAGGTACATAATTCAACTAAAGCAATTTCAGTAACTCAACTGGAGTAAGAATGGTTCTTCTTTGTGCAAGTCCTGTGAATGTTCATATTGAACAAATTGCTTTTCTGTTCAAATGCTTTTTTTCCCCATTCTACATCCAAACTAAACGCATATGATCCAGATTGTGATTTGATTTTAGTTATGCATCAGGTCTGTATGTGCATTCCATTGATGTGTAGTTTTTGCGGCTTTCACTTCTCACATGGCCAGAAAAAAATACCAGTGTGTGTGATTGAGCTTTGGATCAACGTGAACACAGGGTGCAGACTTGCAAGTTTTTAGGTCAAGTTCTCTGTGCCTCAGTGAGGAATGTTGAACAGATTGTTCCTAAGACTCCCCAAGAAGGCATTATCAGAGAACTTGTTTCAACGTTAGTGCCTTATTTCCAAGACAAACATGATGGCAGGAATATTTTTTTGTGTTGTTTTGACTTGGCATCATCCGTGTGTTGCCACCAGTTGACACATAATAGGATCCTAATGACAAGAGCTGACATCTTGGGAATCCATGTCCTCATGCTGACAAAGAACAATCATTCACCTACTACCGTTCTTTTAAAATATGCACGATCTTAAGAACAAAAATGAGGAAAATGTTTTTAAGGATAGATGAGTGAATTGTGCACTATTTTGAACAGTGGTCCAACTTCACGAAAAAAAAAGTTTTGTTTTCATTTCCAGTGTCATCTCTCTAGTGTTTGGATCAGGACTTGAACTGTCCTATGAAATGATGCATTTTCTCTGCAAAAAAAATCGTCTGAAGAGAATACAACTGCTGATCCATTGCTGCAGTATGTTGCAGATGTCTTAACTTTCAGGTCGCACTCTTCGATTCAACTTGCTTGTAGATGAAACAACGGTGGGGGAAAGAAAAGACCTTGAATGATGATTAAGCCAGATACTCTTTACTCTGCACAGTTTCAGTTAACATTGTAAATGAAAATCAACATCCTTCTCCCATGTGTCCAACTTCTGGTGAATATTTGTGGGTATGATAAAACATTTGACTTTGTCACTATATGTTGAGGCATGTGAAGAATCAAAACTTGACCCATACCTTTTGACAACAGAGTGTCGGGATGAGACGTGACATTTAGTGCAGGAAAGGTTGCAGATTGCAGAAATTGGCTGATAAACTGATACAGAGGCCTGAATACAAGTGCTGCCAGTGTGGGAATTTCCTGCTGCCCCTTGAAGGAATTTGCAAATTCTCTGACCCTGCTACAACATTTTTCACCAGCTGTTAGGTATTTCCCCGAGATTTTGGGCGTCTTTTCAGCTGATTGGACTGAAAGGAATCTGGCTGACAAGGACTTTAGACAAGGTGGCAAGCAGCTATTTTGAGTTCTGTTTTTTTTTTTTTTTTTTTTTTTTTTTTGGGGGGGGGGGGGGGACCTTTTTTATGTCTATTGTTTACATGCAAAAGATTTTTTCTCATTTATATGTAAGACCTTTTTTCGTTACTTTTTTTTATGTAGTTTTGTTGTTCGTGACATGTTGAAGGTGTCTGTGGTGTATCCCAGAGAGACAAAGAACAAATCATTCCATTGTGCACAAGATTTTGTTGCACTTCAAAGTTGTTTCTTCTCAAGAATCGTCATCAAACGGATGCTGTTTTTCACTTAGTTGTCATGACAAGGATTTTGTTATCAAGATTGTATTGAAAGGGAGTCACCAAAGCTAGAGTGATGAGTGATGATGTGGATGGTGTTTGTTCAGCATGCTCCACAGAAAAGATACCACACAGTTGTGTTCACTTGTATCAAAGTTTGTTCTTACAATTTGTGTTCAAAACAGATGTGTTCATACAACTTATTTCTCAACTTTTTATGTTCATACAACTTATACTCTGCAATGTGTTCATATAAATTGTGTTCCCTGTGTGCATATTTGTGCATCACATTTGTGATCATCATGTATTCAAACATATACTTGTGCATCTATTCAGGTCTAATACACTATAATATGTTTGTAACGTAAGAAATTTCCTTCTTTTTCTTTAACTTTCAGTTTTGAAAAGACCAGCTTGGAACACAATCTGTTGAAAGGGAGTCACCAAAGCTAGAACGTCAGAAAGACAAACATTTGATTTTTGCCTGTGAATTCAAACTGGCTTAATGCAGACATTATTTTAGATTAATTCTTGTTTATACACTTTGTTGACGTATGTATACAACAATTCTTTTATGCGTATCATTTGCTGAAATACTGGGATGTATTTGAAATGTGAAAATTTTGTAAATCATTTACTACCTGTTGGCCCCTGTTTCAGGACCAGTGATAAAATTTGTAATGAAGGCTTGAACATTCTTCAACACATTCTTTTTCTCTGGCTGTCTAATCACATGTAATTAGAATGTTTAAACTTCTAATGTAAGAAAATGTTTGCCAGAGAAGAAAATGTGTTGAAGAATATTCAGTCTAAATATAACACTAAATTTCTAATATAAGAACATGTTTGTGGATATGTAAGCATTTCTTCAATGGTTTATGTTTACCATGTCAAATCCATGATACATTTTGAATGTCTGACCCTGTCATGCTTGCTGTGTGCTACCTTGTTTTGCACTCAGTTGTGGCTGTGATGGATTCCAAACAAGATGCCTCTGTACTCTTAAAAGCACTTTTTTTTTCCATAGTAATATTTCCTACCACAACTTTTTGATGCCAGTACAGTGCCTTGTATGTCACTCACTCTGTTGACAAATATGCATGCAAAAATGTGTTATCTTAAATTGAGCTTTGAATTCTTGTCTACTTTCATTAGGTTCTCATTTTCACCTAACGTCGTATTTAGATTCATGCAATTGATAACAAAATTCAACTGGTTGATGAGAAATGTACATAGCATTCAGTACTTAACATTACACGCCCTGATATACCGTTTGGTGAGAAATGTACATATCAATCAGTACCTAACGAAGTAGCCTGGTTTCAAAGTGGGGCGACTGCAGGCAGAAATTAATACATGAACGCAACAATAGAATAACCGAGCTGCTAAACAAAGGAATAAAATAACAGCACAGACACAACCTGTTCCAGCCTATTGGATCTTCTTCAGATAGATCAGACAACGGAAGCAAAGAGTCGCTGATCTCTAGGACCTGGGAGCAAACTGTGATTTGGGTGAGAAACAGAAGAGGACAGGGAATATATCGCAGGAGAGGAAAAAATGCAGATTAAAATCATAGTAATGATAATGATAATAAAAGAATAGGCGGCAGAAGGAGAAGAATGGTAACAATGATACCTATGATAATTATAGAAATGGGAAAATAGTAATATATTTGTATATAGATTTCGTAGGTTTTCTAACTAACAGTGATGATGCTATCTTTCCCATTTCATAACAATAAAAATTATTAATATAAAATGTAAGAAATATACAAATGCATGAAGAATTAGGAAATGCAAATGGAATCAAGTTTTATCATAAATTATTGTGAAAATAATGACAAAGATAACATTTATTCTGTGTCATCATTTTCACAATACTTTATGATAAACTTTATTCCATTTGTATTTTCTAAATTTTCATGTACCTGACTGTATTATCATCATTTATAATAGCAGAAGTGAGACATTGATAATTACAATAACAAGCATGTGGAAAGGAATGAAACTAATAAGCAAGTGAAAAGCTAAGAGTACTGTTAAAACGGGAAGAAAAGACAAAAGAGGGGGGTGGGGGGATGTGGAGAGTATATGTAAAAGAAGAAGTATTTGAAAGAAAACAGAGTAAGAAAGGGTGGGGTGGTGAATGGATAAGCAAGTAAAAAATAGATTGATCAAAAGAATGACGATGGTGAAGGAAGAAGAAAGGAAAGAATAGTTGTTACATACACATGAGGTAAAATAATGAGCAGTCTGGTAGCGCATCTGTAGGCCAGAGCTGTGGGGATGGATAGGAACTGGCTATTTTTGGATATTGATGCCTGTCTGGCAGTAAGATAGGATTCCTAGAAGGTGTGCATGAAGTTGTCGCTCTGTGATTGCCAGCATGCCAGAACTTTTACATGATCGATGTTGTGTTGGAGATGTTGGTAGTTGAGAGTGACTGGTTTGAGTTGGTACTGGTGAATGGTGATCAGGTGTTCAGAAATGCTCGTATCAGGTGTGCTGGATGTTTCACCTATATAGATCTGACCACACAGTTCATAGTGTAAAACAATGTTGTGGCTGTGACAGGAAAATATACCTTTAATTTTCTATGCACGGTTGGGGCCATGTAGGCTGGTGTCCAGCTTGGTGAGAGGCCAGATTTTGCAGTTGGGGTTTGAGCAGGGAAATGGACCAGGCAACTTTCGTGTGGTGATTTTTGTCCAGTTCTGAGCAAACAATATGGTCTTTGAGGTTTTTTTCACGCCTTAAAGTAATCATGGGTTTGATCTCAACTGCAGGTTTGTGGTTTTCTGCTGTGTGCCATTTGAACTTGAGGTTTCTGAAGATGGGAAGTGTGTGTGGTCGGAAGAGGAGACAAGCCGTGCATCTGTTTCTTTTGTTTCCAAGGGAATTGTTATGAACACAGCTGTAATGCAGTTCAGATCAACATTAATGGTGGTACTAGGGTATCCACAGTTGGTGAAAAACTGAATAAGTTTTTGTACTAACCAAGGATATCCAAGTACCGATATTAATGGTGCTGTCAGCCACTCCACAGTTACATTCAGAACAATTGTCTTGGAACCCCAACCTCAAAAAAAAACCCAGACAGACCAACCCCCACCACCTGTCTCCTCTTTAAGCCACTCATACTTCCCATCTGCATGATTCTCAAGTCCAAATGGCAAATAGAAAATCATAAACCTGCCACTGGGACTGAACCCATCATTACTTTAAGGTAAGTCTAAACCTCAAAGACCATCTTGTGCACTCCGAACTGGACAAAATTACCAAACCAAGGTCACCTGGTACCTTTCCTGCTCAAACCCAATGGCAAAATCTGTCCTCTCACCGTGCCCCACACCATCTTATGTGGCCCCAAAGGATTGTTTAAATATTAAACATGCACAGTCCTGTCAGAGCCGCAACATTGTTTCAGCTATCCGCTGTGAGCTGTGCACCAAGATCAATGTAGTGGAGACATCCAGCGTACCTGCTGTGCATTTCTGAACACCTGGCCAACATCCGCCATCCCTGACCCACACCAGTCCCTCAGCACTTCGACCATCCCCAACACAACAACGAGCGTGTCAAAGTCCTGGCACTTTCACACTCACAGAGCAACAATGTTGAGCGCATGATGCGCTCAAACTAACTGCCAGACTGGGGACCCTCTGCTCACCTGGCGTCAACATCTAAAAGTAGCACATACCTATCCAGCCCCGCCCCACCCCCCTCACCACTGGCCCACAGTACTTTGTACACGCATTACCAGACTACTCGTTATTTTTACCTTATGCATGTGCTATATTCTCTCCTCCCTCTTCTACCTTCATTTTTTTCTTTATCAGTCTATTCTGTAATTGGGGATCTATTCATCCCCTTTTCTTCTTTTGATTTTCTTTCAAATACATATACTATTTCTTTTACACACTCCCACCCCCCCCCCCCCCCCCCCTTCTTTTTTTTTTTTCTTCTGTTTTGGTAGTACTCTTGGCTTTTAGCTTTTTAACTCGCTTGTAAATTTCATACCATTCCACCTACTTGTTTTTTCTTTTTCATTATTGTTGTTGTTTTTTTCCTATCGTATTTTCTGAATTATTATTTCTTCGATTTTTGTTATTTATCCTTATAATTGTTATCACTATTTTTATTGTCATCATGATAGATTTCTTACATTTGAAATCTATCCTCCTCCTTCCTCATTTTCTTTTTCCTCTGTTATTCATTATTTTTACTTTTTATCAACATTTTTATCTGTAGCTCCTTCCCTCCAACCTCTTCTCAGAGAGATAAGTAACTGCGTCCTTTGTTTGTCTTTCCTGAAGAAGACCCTACAGTTCAATGTGTTGCATCTGTTTTCTGCCTTAGTTGGCAGCTCAGTAATTCTGTCATTAAATAGCCTGCAGCATTACTCTGAAACTTTTCCCCGGATTTGAGCCAGTTTAAAAGCAGGATTTAATTGAAAATATCAAAGACCGTCCCATCATAAATAAATCTTATTCAATTTCAAAGTGTCTTGATTGTGAAGTGAGAGTGTGAGACAGAATGATAGATAAACAAAATTAAAAAAAAAAAAAAAACCTGACACAATATAAAAAATGGCATGTACCCAACACTATCACAAGATTCAGAACAACAACATTACTGACAACCTTACCCACAGTAATGTAAACAGTATTATATCAAAACTTGAGTTCAAACGAAAAGGTTTTTGAGCAATTGCGCTTTGATCGGAAGTAAAATATTTCCTTTCTTACATCAACATATGCTTATACACACATATTTCCGATGAATGATATGCATATACCCACTACATGCACATGAATTAACCTATTTGTGAATAACAATATGCAGATACCCACTACATGCACATAAATAAAACATCAGAGAAAGAAATCAAGCTTATGGCAAAAAATCTGCTCCGTGAATCGCCAGCCAATTAAAAAAGTTGACTGCAGTCATCTGAATAAACACATTTTAGTCTTTGTGTTATGTTGTCTGGATAAACAGAGAAGAGGAAAAAAGGCAAGAACTGCATCAATGCACCAGTTATATTTGTTATCCACTAGTTAAAGCCACTAATGACAAAACTAGGAAAGCTACTACAAGCAAACACAAACATCTAATACTTCAAGTGGAGACAAAAAACAACAAAAAAAATGCCTGAGAATCCCGTGTCTGGTGTTCCATGCAAGTTTAATTGAATGGGTACAACTGAGCGCCATCTTGATAGGGCTCGTCCGGAGTGTGGCCGTGCGAGACAACCTAGCACTGATAGTCTCTTGTATACTGCCAGTGCTGGCACAGTGACAAGAAGAGCACAGGCCTGGCTGTGTACATATGATCAGTGGGGGGCTGGGGCAAAAAAGACAGCATGGAAGATGGAGCATTGAAAAAAACGAACAGAATTCTGTCAAGAAGAAAAAAGAGTTAGCAAAAGTATCTTTAAAAAAAAATGAAATGACTAAAAAAAACCCACTGAAATTCTTTGGTGACGGACAATGAGGTCAACTGTATGTTCTCTTTTGAAAAAAGAACATTATTTGGATGTGGTGGTTTTCTATTTAAACTAGTGTTAAAGCAAGATCTGGGGTGAAACTTGCTAAACGAATAGTGATCAAAATTATGCAAAATCATGAAATATGATCCTTCACTGAAATCTTAGAAATGTGTACAACAGCTTTGGTATGTGAAACAAGTTTGCTTTAACTAACGCAACCTCTCATCATCTCTTTTCTTCCTTTAGGAACATAGAAGAAAAAAAATTACAGGAAAAAAAAATTACAGCATCTGTATACAAATCAACAAAAAAGATGAACTTCAACATAACTACAGAACTGTGAACTGAGGCACATAATAATTATACAAATACCATGGACCACAACATACAAGTAATTATAATTATGCTTCTTTGTGTGCATATGCACATTAATACATATGCCAAACAATGGACCACAACGGGGAAAAAAGTACCTGAAAATCAAAGTACTTGCACATCAATTAAAAGGATGCACACAAAGTGTGAGAACTATATAGAGGACAAAACTGAAATGTAGTTTATGGCTTTGAAAATAAAGCAATATCTAATGGTATGACTTTGAAAACAAAATAATATCTAAAGGCACACTACTCATTCCCTGATGTAGGTCAGTATGACAGTATGCTTGCCAATACCACACAGTATATATTCTTCTAGTTCAAACAGCACACATCATGAAATATGCTGTTTTCATCTTTGGTCCTTCTGACATGTGTGAATATATGCAAGGTTACCTCCTGGCTGCTGTAACAGAGGATGGCTCCATCCGCTATCTGATATATTTGAAGGAATTTTTTACCTTCCCTTTTAAACAACAGAGAATGATTGTTTAGTCCAGTAATATCAGAAAATAAGCTGTGAAATGAAACAATCATATCCAAAAGACATAAAAAGAACTCAATGGTGAAGATGCTGTGTTACTCCAGTCACTCGGTGATAAGACTAGGATCGCATGAATTTAGCTTTCAGTAACAGGCGATCATTCTGTAAACAAAACCTCTTACAGAAAACAAAGTTGAACACAATACGAAAGTGATGGCAATGCCGAAAGGACTCGGACAAAGGTAAACAGTGGGAAAGCGAAGGCGATAAGACTTCCTGTTCCCTCTACTTCTTTGATCTGTTGAATGTTTGCCTGAATGACTTCAAAGAATGATTGGAGAACTGCAGGAAATGCTCCATTTGCCAACATGACCTTTTTTGTTCTGTCTTATCTTCCGTGCGACACTGCATCCACCCTGCTCACTTCCAACCCCAGTCCACAGCCTCAACTTGGCTTGTCCCTTCACAGTTCTGGCACTGGCAATCCACAAGGCAGCAGTCACCTGCAAGTCTTCATCAGGCAACCCATCAAAGAAGACGCTGCTCTGCTGCCGAGTCACTTTGGTGGCATTCAGTGGTGCATGTTCTGCTCCAACATACACAGAATGCTGCCTACTAAGTCCCTTACTAATGACAATAACTGCCCAGTCACAGAAGCAATGTGAGTGAGCGCTCCCTCCAGAAGGTGCCACCATGACCATCCAGTGAGTCCCCATGAATCTGGCAATATCAGTGATCTGACAGAACCTTATTAAGGGTACAGACATAGAGAGGAAATCGATACTTAAACTCAATCTGAGAGAATGGCATGAAGGGCAACAGAATTCGAGACATTTTTTTCTTTTGGCTATCTATATGAAGATGATGCTACAGATTTCCATTCTGGTCCGAGACAGCATGACAGGGCTGTACTCTGTGCTTACTTCCATAATACACCCTAGTTTCAACCAGGCATGCAAGTTACGACACCTGCAGTGTAGGTCAGGAAATCTGAGCAACACTCTCGGAGACGCTTCCATTTAGTGGATGAAACTTGATTGTGCGGTCTTAGCCTTCCCAACTGAGCTCATAGCAAGCTCAACTCTGGGTAGGAGCTGGTCAGGGCAAAAAAACCCCCTCCAAATAAATGGCTATGATGGGAATCAAACCCATGACCTCCCAGCTGAGAGTCTGCAATGCTAACCAGTTAGACACAGCAGTTGATGCAAACATGACCTTTCACCATATTGACTTTCAAAGATGAATGTGCTTCGCGATTTCCTCCTTTGAGCTTTGACATTCAACAGCGCACTTTGGAATTAAATAATGAACTACAATGCCTGTAAACACCAGAACCTAACTAACTAATCAGAACAGAAACAAGAGTCAAGTGCTAGTGCATGACATCCAGACAGAACATATAGAAAAAAAACCCAACATATTTTGTGGTGAGCACACATAAGCACCATGCAGGCTGTTTTTAAAACAAAATCAACATGTGAACACACGACACCACACTAAGTGTGTTTTTTATGTGGCACAAACATGTAAGCAAAAATGGCTTTATCTATTCAAAATCACAACTCATCTCTTACATTCATCAACACTAAGCATAATTTATCTTTGTGCACTGCCAATCTATCATCCATTTCTTCCGCAATGAGCTCGCAACATTTTTCGACACCGGGCATAAAACGTGCTTTGTACAACATTAATTTTTCGTTCATTTTTTTCCACGAAGGGCATACATCAGAATACCTAGTTCAATGAACTGATTTGAGAAGTGCAGACAGCAGCTGTGGTGCTAAAAATACAGCTACTCCGCAGGGGTTCCCACCTTCCCTGCTTTGGGTTGATAGGTCTAAAAATAAACCAGTCCAAAGTGAGGCTGCAGTGTGACAGAAAGGCAAAAACCGACCAACAAGACTGGTCATAGAAGCTTTGTTGGTGCCAGCTTGAAAAAGAAAAATTGCAGAAATGTAATGTCCAACTTGCCACCCATTTCAAAATTGGTAAGACATGCAGTCTTCACTCCGATGATATAAACTGGTAATAACAAAAAAAGAAAAGAGAAACCTAACTGAACTTTTGACTTTGCACTGGTTTATGATGAAAGTGTGTCATATGCACTTGCATAACAACAACACACACCCATGCTGCTGTGCTGTGCTCTGCATGACTTCCAGGCAGTTTCATGATAACTGCACACAATAAAGCAGGACAATGACCAGCTATAAAATGTATTTTCCACTGTTTTCAGTGTAGAGGGTATTTCTAACCACACAGCTTTCATGGTCAACAGTTCTGCTTTTGCTTCATGTTAACACTGATTATTATGTACATTTTGGCTGCCCCCCCCCCCCCCTCCCCCCCCCTCCAAACAAAAAAACATTATCTAAATGAGGAACTCGCCAAAACTAGATAAAATGGTCTCCATCAATCAGTTCTACCTAAAATGGTTACTCTCCCAGACTGGGTAAAATGGTCTCAATCAATCAGTTCTACCTAAAATAGTTACTCTCCCAAACTGGGTAAAATGGTCCGATCAGTGAGTTCTACCTAAAATGGTTACTATCCCAAACTGGGTAAAATGTTCCAATCAATGAGTTCTACCTAAAATGGTTACTATCCCAAACTGGGTAAAATGTTCCAATCAATGAGTTCTACCTAAAATGGTTACTATCCCAAACTGGGTAAAATGTTCCAATCAATGAGTTCTACCTAAAATAGTTACTATCCCAAACTGGGTAAAATGGTCCAATCAATCAGTTCTACCTAAAATAGTTACTATCCCAAACTGGGTAAAATGTTCCAATCAATCAGTTCTACCTAAAATAGTTACTATCCCAAACTGGGTAAAATGGTCCGATCAGTGAGTTCTACCTAAAATAGTTACTATCCCAAACTGGGTAAAATGGTCCAATCAATCAGTTCTACCTGAAACGGTTACTATTCTAAACTGGGTAAAATGGTCCAATCAATCAGTTCTACCTGAAACGGTTACTATTCTAAACTGGGTAAAATGGTCCAATCAATCAGTTCTACCTGAAACAGTTACTATTCTAAACTGGGTAAAATGGTCCAATCAATCAGTTCTACCTGAAACGGTTACTATTCTAAACTGGGTAAAATGGTCCAATCAATCAGTTCTACCTGAAACGGTTACTATTCTAAACTGGGTAAAATGGTCCAATCAGTTCTATCTAAACTGCTACAATGCGAAAATGAGTAAAATGGTCTAAAATCAACCATCTAAAGCAGTGACCATAATGGTCTAAACCAACTGAACATAAATGAGCGAGTATGTGGTTACCTGGTCTAAACCAACTGAACGTAAATAAGTGAGTATGTGGTTACCTGAGAAGGGACACTGACAAAGACAAATAGTGGGAAAACAAAGCAAGACACTAACTCCGTCCATTCAACATCTATGGGTATACATTTTTCAACTCTGATAAAAAAAAATGTATCGGTTTCTCCATTTATTCCCTCAAGAATATCAAAAACTCTTTTTTTTTTTAGTTATCCTATGTTGTAATGTTATCAGTCTTTTCTTTATGTGTCTGCCTGTCTCCCTGCTTGCATGATAACTTGAAAATGGTTTTGCCAATCTTCACCCATTTTTACAGCATGTTACATCTATCCAGTGATTTTATGTTGAAGTCTCAAGGTGCTTAATTTCTTAAATACTCCACGGGAAAACTTGTCAAGCAGCAAAACAATTGTGACATGCCCCCAAACATTCCAAGTCCCAGAATCCCTAAGGTTTGTTTTTTCGATCCAAATTTTAAAATATTTTCTGACCCCCCTTTTATTTTGAAAGGACTGAAAAGCAGATGTAAATGCAAAGAAACACTGCATGACTATAATGCTGTAATAAACACACCAGTCAAGTTCTCCTCGAACTTCAAGGCTGAGGCAGATGCCCTACAGTCAGCAGCCAGAACGCTGCATGAGAATAGAGGGGCCATACATCCCTGAGTCGCCATCTTCTTCGATGCTTTGTCAGTGCTGCAGGCTGCTGGGCACTCAACTCCCTTGTCTCTACCCTGGCCATTCTGCAGCAGTTCACTGAGAACACCGTCATCCAGTAGATATCCTACACAGCAACATGTATGGCAATGAGGAAGCTGACCGACTGGCAAAGGAAGGACAGCAGCCTCAACTGGAACAGGAAGTCTCGTTTGAAGAAACCAAAACCATTGTCAAGGAGAAGCAGAAAAGAAGATGCTTGAGCAGCACCCACACTTCAACCAGAAGGATGCATACTACCTGCTGCCCAGATCAGACCAAGTGAGCATTGTGAGACTGAGGACAGGGCACTCCAGACTCAAACACCGCATGTTCACAAAATTCTATATTGGCGAGTCTTCAGGGTGCCCATGCAGTACAGCCCCAATGACAGGAGAACACTTCCAGCAGGACTCTCCCACACATCAAAAGCTAAGAGCAGAGACCAGCCCTGTTGACACACCGAAGAGGGAGAAGCTTTATAAATCTCTGGAGGGCCTCCGCTGTACAGCAGCCTTTGTCAGTGCCTCTGGAGTTCCTGTCTGAGAATATGTGTCTGAGAATATGAACAAGATATACACACTAGTTCGACATGATAATACTGAGCTATCAAGCTTCCATTAACAATATCTGCCTCTCTAAGGCTCCTTTCTCATGATAACACCAAAATTCTGTGATGGATCATGCCCAACACTTTATTGTTTTACCTCGTTTGTATCACCCCTATCTGCTCAAACTTGCATGTGATGTCAAGTTTCTAACAAATTCTTTGCTTAAGCCTGACCTTGATTAATCTCTACTTCGACAGCATTCACATTCATGGCACCCTTGATTAATCTCTACTTCGACAGCATTCACATTCATGGCACTCTCAACAGATGAGACTTGCACAACAGCAAACACAAGGCTGGTTATGCCATCTACATGCAAACTGAGTGATGACATTAAAGTTCTCAACTTCAGACATTTGTCTGATGAGTTTTTTAACTTAAAAAAATCATTTTCCTACCCCATAGATTATCCGCATATGCACCACTCATATAACAGTTTTCGCAATCCTAGGACATCTCAGTATATGTATGTATCGGTTTTGTCACAAGAATTTCTCAACAAACTGTTTAATTGGGCGAATGTTCTAGTATACTTCAGTCACCTAGCTGAACCATTTACATCAGTTATAAATGACTAATGAGACACAAGTGCAGCACAATGGAATTCTGCTGATGGACAAGTCTCCCATCCCATCTGTCAGTCATTGTAAAGTTGGCCAAAAACCACAGGCAGGCTGAGCACAGGTCTCTGAATTCTACCACATTCAAAGTGGGCACTTCCTTCTAATAGCTTTCAGCATGCAGCAAAGTCTTTAGGCAGCTGACTGACATGATCAGAGTTTGTTTATTTGGAGCAGACCTATCCTGGAAAAAAAAAAAGAGTACGGGAAAATAACACCTTTCTTTCCATCGCAAATAAGTGACCTTTTCTCAGTTTATGGGTCCAAGATATCAAGCACTTTGAGCATGCGTCATTTGGTAAACAAACCACATCAAATGCAAGACATGTAAATCTGAATGAGCCGATGATAATGAAAATAAGCGAAGCCAATCTGTTTGTAAGACAGAGTCTGCATTACAGGTGCACATTTCTAACGGTTAAGCTGACTGACGGAGCAAAACAGAAATGTTCTGGAAAAATAAAATCAGGGAAAGATAACCCATCTCTTTCCACTGCAAACAGATGGTACTTTTCTCAGTTTGTGAGGCAAGCAAACAGATCTAAAGAGTCAACTGTTCGCTCAGAAACACGCGCCAGAGTAACAATCGGGGGATATCAACTGTGTGCATTACAGGCACAGGGTTTCACACCCATGTTTTGGCATGTTCTCCCTCTGACTGAACTGTAGCTAAATGATGGGGCTAAAATGCTTTGGGCGTGCCCATCAGAGTCATTTGTCTTACAAAAACAGCAGGTCACTCTCAATACAGTTCTTATGCAGATTACTTCCCTTACAGATTTTCTCAAACATCTGATGCTGTTTGAGGAGAGGGTTTGAAGTGTGGTCACCCATGTGGAGGGAGGGGGAATGAAGGGCATGGTGGGAACATTTTATTCACTCAATGGCCACATGGAGGGCAGAATAATGAAACTGCATCCATTTTCATCCCAGTTCTGCCTCCACAATGTGTGCATTGGTTTGTTTTTCATTGCCTCTGGGCTGTTCTCGCGGCAGAAGGGTTGAACAGAAATTGAGCAATCGCTCTGGCACACTTGAACATTAAAAGGCAATAACTCTATGGGTGTCAAAGGGTTAAAATCACCACCTGAGTCAATAAATTCAGAATTGATTAAAAGAGCCCCCCCCCCCCCCCCCATTCCCCTCTCCCCCCCCCCCCCCCACCACCTTAAAAAAATTATATTCCACATCCCTTCCCAAGAAAAAAAAACCTGTAGATAAACAATGATAATAATTCACACTGGATGTATAGATAGT
Source organism: Conus canariensis (assembly GCA_033310375.1). Classification (NCBI taxonomy): domain Eukaryota; kingdom Metazoa; phylum Mollusca; class Gastropoda; order Neogastropoda; family Conidae; genus Conus; species Conus canariensis. The sequence continues at coordinate 27,876,035 of CM065739.1, forward strand.
CAATGGTACATTTGAGAATGAGACCGCAGCAATGTATCGGCATGAATCTCATAAAATGGTGAGATTTACTTTGACATTTTTTCCTGTACACAAGTCATAACAATATATAATTCAGAATGTTGAACTGAAAGAAATTTGATGTCTGCGAACAAGTTTGTAGAGAATAATGACTTTCAAAGTTGATTAATTACAAACTGTCAAGATGATAACGCACGTCAAAACACAAATTTCATGCACTTCTCTCAAATACGCCAATGTCAAAATGACAATAAAATGGCGATAAAAGATGACCTGTTGACAGACAGAAACTCGACAAATGATTTACAAAACTTTCTGTCAGTAGAGTATCTTCTCTAATAGGAAAATCTTCAAATATGCCAACAATAAAATGGCAATAAAAGATGACCTGTTGACAGAAAGAAACTCGACAAATGATTTACAAAACTTTATGTCAGTAGAGTATCTTCTGTAATAGAAAAATTTTATTAATATTGCCACATAATGACCATCCTGGTCCTACAGTTGTGCCCATAGCTGGTCAGGATTGACAGGGAAGTTCACGTATTGTATGTGGGGCCGAGTTCCATGTCTGGAATGACAGGTCACACGCTTTTCAAAGGAAAGAAAAAGTAGGCCTAACTGTATCTCTACATTCCATGTTGAGGTATACACACCCACTAAAAAACATTCAGTAACAACCTGCTGCACTTGCATGAATACTGAAAGCTGTCGAGATCTAGCCACTCAGTAGCACACTGAGACTACCCAAGCCACCTGAAAAATGAACTTTTATGACCAATGTTTTTTACCTGTATTTATACAACAAAAGAATACTTTTCTTTTTCTTTTTTTGGTTTTTATCTCCTAGACTGAGATCAGCAGACTGAGGTGTAAAAGCCCAAGTTTCAGCTGTCTTTACATGCATATGTGCACCATTTACATGGACACCTACATCCGGCAGCCCCCTTCTCTAGACAGACCCCCTTCCACACATATCTATTTCCAAGGTACTTTCAGCCATTAAAGATAGGTTCTTCTGTAGTTTTTTGGATCATAAGCAACTGATGCTAATAATCTACTGGCACATTTTAGGACAGCGAGCATGTCTCGAATGTTTTCTTCCCTTCAATTGTGATACAAAAACAATATCATCAACAAAACAAAGATGGGAGCTACAAATTTCAAGAATTTTTCAAATAGGTTTGAACAATGCCTTTCAAGAACTTGACAAGGGGGACATTAAATCTCACAGACCTGCACCACCCAAATAAATCCTGACGCAGGTCCACAGCTTGCAATTGTAGGGAAGCTTCATCCACCTCCTTAAAGCAACACTTTGACAGCAAGAGGGGAACAATTTCGAGTAGCCCAGGGAATGATTTAAGTGTAATACGTTTGTCTCCCTTCCATAGATAATCCTGTCACTTTTGAATTAAAATATACCGATCCATCTCCAGCCCCATAGATAATCCTGTCACTTTTTAATTATAATACATTAATCCATCTCTAGCCTTCAGGCTATTTACATTTAAAGATACCCACCTATCCCTAGAGTTCAAATTAAAATATCAATTTATCATCCTATCAATTTACCATCCCATCTCCAGAGCTATCTAAATTAATTAAAATCTCATTCTACCTATCTATTTACAACATCGGAACTACTTCTCAATTGTACACCACATAAAAATTTCCCCTCAGAATGAAAAACAAACAAACAAACAACCCCTCCATTTCATAGACCACAGAACTCCAAGATGAAATATTTGAGACAAAATGTGGTCAATAAAAATCTTCGAAGAATCATCAGAACTAAATAAAAACACAGTGGCACCAAAGTATCACATGCAGGTCTGTCCTTACACAGCCAAGCTTGAATGGTCTGGCTCACTTTGTATGTTGCTGCTGAGCAGATCAATCTCTGGACTGATGGCCTCTCCAGCGTCGTCTACTCTCTTCCCATCATCA
>CM065739.1:27888002-27910502 GCA_033310375.1 Conus canariensis
GGTGAGGACTGAGGCGAGGTGGCAGACACCGAGAAAAAAAAGACCTAATTAAAAAAAGGGGAAATGTTTGCAATGACAGCTGCTTCCAACAGAACAAGCATGAGCATAATTTCACAAATTCATAGGCATATGCCACGTGCACATATACTGGCACAGAGACAGACATGCTGGTAAACACACACACAAAACATGTTACTACACACACACACACACACACACACACACACACACACACACACACACACAGGCATGCAGGTATGCACACACATCACATATACTCACACTGAGATAGGCATGCTGGTAAATACACACTCACAAAACACTCACATTACCCACCCACTCACACACATGCACACACAAAACACTCACATTACCACACACACACACAAAACACTCACAATATAGTCACATTACCACACACACACATTCACCTACAAAAATATCCAAATAAATAAATCAAACTGAATGTAATGGAATGATTATTTACTCGACAATGCACAATAGATGATTGAATTTCTGACAAGTCTTCTCCACACATAATAAATTGTGAAAAATAGCACTCCCCAGGTGGCTATCATCTGGGGATTATCCTGTGCATTTTTTATACCTAAAATTATCTGGGGAATTAAACAATGCATCGTTGCAGGGAAAAAAGGTCAAAATGTAAATAAACAAACAGAATACGGTCTAAAGTAATGTAGATTCTGTACACAATACGAAACAGACAAGTGAATTCTTCAGACCTTACAAACAGCAGACATGAATGCCCAGATGCCGACTGTTTTGGTTTGTACATTTTGTCTGCATCTGAAACATCTGAAAAGACATATCTGCTGAAAATTTACTTGTCTATTTCATACTGTATATCAGATATGCACTACTTTGCCCTCTGCTTTGAGTGTTTCCATGTAACAGTAAAGTATGCTTCAAGCTTCAGGTCAGTAAGCATAACTACAGCTAAGGTAAGGTAATGTTGCTTATAGCCCAGCCGACTGCAAAGGGCCATATCAGGGCTGTCACCACGTTAAAATCAACTCACAAGTCATTCATTCACACAATTCTTTAATATACTCTTTAAAAGCTTCTCACCGTATCTGACAGCAGTTATGGAGACGACAGGCACCACGGCCAGCAGGATGCCAGTGAGGGAGGGATTGAGGATGAACATGAACACCACTGACCCTATGATCTGCAGCATGTAGCGGGTCAGCATCGAGATGTTCACCTGCACACCCAATCACGCTCTCTATACCACAGTACAAGACACTCCTGATGCAACATTTTGGCCATTTTTAGAAATTCACCAAACTCTTACAAGATGACCAAAGCATACAACATACACATGTTTGTTTGAAGTTTATAGCAATCATGTTTAAGCTATTCAAGAGATTTTTCATGAAAGCTGCTTAAAAAGTCCTCGAATTACACAAAATTTTAAACACAGCGAAATGTGTGTGATTATTGTGTGCTTACCTCTGAATGTTTCTACAGTCTACCGGAAAATGCAGTGGGAAGAATTAGATGATTTTTCCACCCAAATAATGCTCCTTTTTTTCATACCTATATGATCGATGTCAGATCCTTCACCTATCACAAGTTCTAATGCCTCTCAAAATGAGAGTTGCCTTAACTCCACTGTCATGTTTGGGAAAAGACCTACCCTCTCATCTGCCTGTAAACACATATGCTGTATGAAAGAAAACTACACACAAGAACTGCATTTATATGGTCAAGCTAAAAGCTTGAGTAATTCCCTTCGACTGAAGCTTACATGAGGAAAAAAAAGAAGAAAAAAATTGCATCCTCCTGAAGTTATAACTTATGGACATCACACTGCAATGGTGTTATAACATTATATCTGACATAAGACTGAAAAAAAAGAAGTGTATATATATATATATATATACTTCTTTTTTTTCAGTCTTATGTCAGATATAATGTTATAACACCATTGCAGTGTGATGTCCATATATATATATATATATATATATATATATATATCAATGTAGTTGCACAGCCTAAAACGATTCTAAAAGTGCTCAACCCCTTGGGGAGCAACATTTGTTAAAATAAGTGTTAAAAAGGAATATTAAAATACTCTACAAATTTGTTTCAAGCTGGGTGGCTATCTTCAGGATGATATTTGGGTTGCCCACCGCCGGTGTTATATAGCGTGTAGGGCCCGATTGCAGCTATTTTCACGTGTGGGTTGGTTGCATGTGTTTTTTTTTTTTTAAGGTTTTCAGGTTGTTGTTTGGGGTGTGTTCACTAACAACGATTTCCATTTGTGCCTGCAATTGTTTACTATTTCTGTTTTAGTGTTTAAAGTTGCTAAGTGTGGTTTACATAGTATCAGCCATTTTTCAGTTAAACATAGGTTGCATCTTTTTGAAATGTTGCTGTATGGTGATGCCCTTTTTATGATTTTCCAGGATATATTGTAGTTTATTTTTGCGTCTTTAAGTTTCCAAATGTGTTTGCTCAATTCTGTTTGGTTTTTGTATTTTTCTTTATTAAATGACTGTTTGTGGTTTGCATATCTGGTTTTAAAGTGGTTTTCAGTAATCCCTATGTATGTTTCTTTTTCATTTTCTGATGTCACAGTGGCTTGGTATACGATATTCTTATAAAGGCATTTGTTGCTTAGGGGGCACTGCTCTTTTTTGATGCAATTGCAAGATTTCCTTTCTTCACCCTTCTTTGCTGTGTTGATTTTCGTTTTGTTGGATGCATCAATTAGGTTTTTGAGGTTGGGCATACATGAGTATGATAGTTTGACGGTGTTTTTGTTGAATATTTTTGACAGTTTGTGTTCTTTTGGGAATGAAGTTGTTAAGATTTTAAAGAATTCTTTCCCTATGTTTGTTTTGAGTTTCCCGTCGTATGGAGGGTTGAACCATATGATTTTTCTTTTCCTGTTTTTCTTACTTTTATTTGTGTTGTTATCTGGGTTGTATTGTAGTTTATAATTGTACCCACTTTTTTGCAGTGCTTCTTGGTATTCTACTGCTGCGTTGTTGAATACTCTTTCATTGCATGACAGATTTGATAGTGTCTTGTTTATTCCGTTGGGTATGGTCTTTAGTACAGATGGTGGATGGTTACTTTTGATGTTTACATAGATAGGTGTGTCATTAGGTTTCTTGTATGGTTTATATATGTGGTTGTTTAGGTCAAGTGTTATGTCTAAGTAGTTCACTACCTTTTTGTTTGCTTCAATGGTGATTTTTAAGTTGTGGTTTTGAAAGATTTTGCATAGTTCTTTTTTCTTGTTTTCGATGGATCTTGGGTTGTTGGTTAGTGCAGCAAGGCCGTCGTCTCTGTATAGTCCAACTTGTTTTCCGAGTTGTTAAAAAAAAACACGTGCAACCAACCCACACGTGAAAATAGCTGCAATCGGGCCCAACACGCTATATAACACCGGCGGTGGGCAACCCAAATATCATCCTGAAGATAGCCACCCAGCTTGAAACAAATTTGTAGAGTATTTTAATATTCCTTTTTAACACTTATTTTAACAATATATATATATATATATAACATTATGTCTGGCTTAAGACTGAAAAGAAAAACCCAGGCAGCTCCTGAGTCTGGCCTCGGTGATGAAAGAAGAGGTTCTGCAACATCCGATACGACACTCGCACTGACCAGCACCTCCATCATGACAGCACTTACGATGGGGGCTGATATCTGATGATAATTTGCACACTCTCTGTTTCTGACAATTTTAACACTAAATCAAACTTAACATTACAATGAGATTATGATCATAAGCCGGCGTGATGAGAAATTTTCTGCCAGTTGTTTGCTGTTATGTATTACATACTGTGACAGCATTCTGAAGAACTTGGGTGTCGGAAGCCAAGCGGTTACACAGCTCACCAGTCCTGTGAAGAGATGAACAGAACCTCATTTGAAACAGTCCATTTGTAGACGGGATCGTACACACATGTACACAAATAAAGCCATGTCTGTAGGCTAGCCAGCTATGGGGGAAGGGGGGACACATCAGAGCTGAAAATGAGTTAAAGCATTATGTGCAAATTTATTAAACGCCAAGACTCATATTCAAAAGCAAGTATACTAAGTAAATAAATGATCAATCTAAATGCTCATACAAAGAATCATTCTACTACTACTACCGGTAATATACTGTGCACAAAAAGAAATGCATTTTTTTTTGGCTGAAAATATTAAGGAAAATGTTGACAGAAACATGCCCCGTATAGCAGAGAACTGTCCCATGTGAATAGTCAGACATAATGAACAGACATAACATTAGACTGATGTCTTATTTCTTCTGTGGTTGTAATATTTTGAATGCTGAATGATGCATGAAACGACTTAAATAAAAATATGCATTTCTTTTTGTGCACAGTATAGTATGACATGTGAATTATACAATGCATATCACTACTAGCCCTTTCGCTGCCAGACACACTCATAACTGTGCCCAGACCAGTCTTGAACAGTACCAACAGTCAACTAGGAAAAGAAATGCAGATAATCAAAATGCAGATAATCAAAAGCAAGTTAATATGCTAAGAGATGCTTTCCCTTTCAATCTTTCATATAAAATTTCCTCAATTAGTCTCTACTGCCCACTTTTGAGATGTTCAAAAGACCGCATTACTTGAGAATGTGAACATCTTAATTGGATCCTGACAGGCCTTAAAAATGTAGTAAAAAAACATCAAAAGAAAATCATTTGCAGCAAAAATTAAATCAACATGAAATTACACACACGACTGCATCCCAGCCCTCCACACCTTCCCCCCTCCATCCTCACACATTTATTTTTCTCCCCCACCTTCTCCACCCCCCACACCCCCCCCCCCCCCATCTGCTCTTTGTTTACCCCCATGACCTCTATCAACCTCCCTTTCCTCTACAATCATAACAACCAAAGTGCACAACTTCACATGCACTCATCGTCCATGATACCAAGAGATACAGAAAGTGCATTTGTCTAAATTCAAAAACATTCGTATGATCTGCAAACAAATTCAAATTCTTCTTTTCACATCTTTTCACATCAAATACCTTTACATGAACCATTTTGTTATTGCATTATGATTTTTGACGTAAGAAGACAATGTTTCACCCTGTTATCCCCCGATTGTGTATCGTAAAAGAATAGAAAATATGGACAGATGAGTTTTTTAAATTGCTCATAATTTTAACAGAGAATCATTTCCATATATTGAAAGTTATTGATTCAAACATACCGCAAACCGTTAGCCAGGTGTTTGCTCTTTCCTTTGATACCAAATACATTTCTGTGAGTTCTGGTCTAGTTACCATTAAACAAACAAAAAAAAACAACTTTGAAAAACATGTGCGTTGGCAGGGACTAAGCTTTATGTGCAAGCATGCCAGACCAGGGAATCATGCTGCATACGCTGCCCGTGGCTGGCTAGTAATCACCTATTCACTTGTACATGCTACATGCGTGCATACTTGTGTGTATGCATTTCTGTTTTTTCTTCCTTTTTTTTCTTTCTTTTAACTATGTCATCTTCTGAGCAGCCTAATATCAATATCTTGGTTGTTTTGTTATTGTGCATGGAGGAGGATGTTGTCCTGTTAATATCTACTGCAATTTAGCTACCTAATAATAATTCAACACTGGTATCAAACGATCATGATTTTGTGTCCTTACTGCATGCCATCTGGTCATTGTCTTCTTAGTCTGTGTTTTTGTGACAACGCAAAAAAATAAATAAATAAAGTCAACAATTTGCTAGATAGTCAAACTCCCAAAACAAAGTCAAACCTGATGAAACACAAACATAAAAAACTCACGCTTGTTTAATTTGTAGTGTGTATTACATAAGTGTTGATTGCTTTGCACTGTGTGTTGTTTTTATGTTTGTATTCTGGATGGCTTTGACCAATGCCACAGTCTTTTTTTTTCGTTTCTTATCACTGCTAATCATCATACACACACACACAAACACATTTGAAAGAACAACCTCTATCTACATTTCTCCAGCAGGCCTATGCTGAAAGCAACATTTTTTTCTTTCTTACTTTGCAAATATTTGACTCACATCTACACAATTGACAAATTCCATACCACAAATTTTGTGACCAAAATTTATTTCCCTGGTGCCTGTCTAAACGGCCCTGTCCGCAAGTTCACAAAAAGGTTCAGTGATGTGCCAGCCACACCTGGCTATCCCCCCCTTACTATCGTCCTTGATTTTACCTGCAGCCCCTTACCTGTTCACATCAAAGAAAGCAATGTCCTGACGAACCACGGAGCTGAACAAGGTCTTGCGCAGTCGGGCGACCATCCGCTGGCCAGCGAGGACGAAGAGCCAGGCGCGCGCCATGCTGGCCATGGCGCCGAAGATGTAGATTCCCAGCAGAATGAGAACAGTGCGGTTCAGATCATCTGACACATGAAGGACACGTCTTTATGAGTTTTCCTCACAAACAGAATGAGAACAGTGCGGTTCAGATCATCTGACACATGAAGAACACGACTTTATGAGTTTTCCAACCAAATAGAATGAGAACAGTGACACAGGAAAGACACGTCTTTATGTGTTTCCAACCAAGCAGAATGAGAACAGTGACACACGAAGGACACGTCTTTTTGAGTTTTCCATCCGAGCAGAATGAGAACAGTGACACACAAAGGACACATCTTTATGCGTTTTCCATCCGAGCAGAATGAGAACAGTGACACAGGAAGGACACGTCTTTATGCGTTTTCCATCCTAGCAGAATGAGAACAGTGACACAGGAAGGACACGTCTTTATGAGTTTTCCATCCTAGCAGAATGAGAACAGTGACACAGGAAGGACACGTCTTTGAGTTTTTCGTCCTAGCAGAATGAGAAAGTGACACATGAAGGACACATCTTTATGACTTTTCCATCCTAGCAGAATGAGAACAGTGACACAGGAAGGACACATCTTTATGACTTTTCCATCCTAGCAGAATGAGAAAGTGACTCATGAAGGACACATCTTTATGAGTTTTCCATCCTAGCAGAATGAGAAAGTGACACATGAAGGACACATCTTTATGACTTTTCCATCCTAGCAGAATGAGAAAGTGACACATGAAGGACACATCTTTATGACTTTTCCATCCTAGCAGAATGAGAAAGTGACACATGAAGGACACATCTTTATGACTTTTCCATCCTAGCAGAATGAGAAAGTGACTCATGAAGGACACATCTTTATGACTTTTCCATCCTAGCAGAATGAGAAAGTGACACATGAAGGACACATCTTTATGACTTTTCCATCCTAGCAGAATGAGAAAGTGACACATGAAGGACACATCTTTATGACTTTTCCATCCTAGCAGAATGAGAAAGTGACTCATGAAGGACACATCTTTATGAGTTTTCCAAACATGTACAGAGTGCCTTGGTGGTAAAACAACTCAGACACTGGAAATTCATTTTCTACCTTACAGAAAGTCCTGAGTTTGCCAAAAAAAGCCAAGCTCGGTAACTTCAACATGATCACTGTCACAAACACACACACACACATGTATACACACACAGACACACTCACACACACACACACACACACCCCCCCCCCCCACACCCACACGCACATACACACTCTATGTACCTCTCCCTCCCTCCCTTCCTCCCTAAAACCTCACACAGCCACACATTTCAAACACCAGAAAGATCAACCAAAGAAGCGCAGCATACACACGTTGGTATGCACTTCTATCTTCTCTTACCCATGCTCTTCAAGGCCGCGTCCACCACTTTGCCGAAGAACAGCGGGGCTACAATCTGTGCACCACTGGAAATCATCATGGCGGTCAATCCCCCAATCAGCAACGGAGTTTCCTGTCATCAACACACATACATCTGCTGATTCTAAAAAGGCAAAGGAAACCAAATCAATGTCTCAACTTTAAATCCGACTGAACTATTCTTAATAGTGATACAACAGATCTGTAGTCACATCATCATACATTATTACTGATTCGCAGAAAACTTGTCTCTCTACTGCTCATCCGTTTCAAGTGGAAGTTCACATCTCCTAAGTCTAGTGATGTTTGGATAAACCTGCACTTGAACTGAACATCCAGCCTGCTTTTGAACTAAGCATCAAATTCAAAAATATTTTCCTGCAGAACGAAAAGCCAGTGTACACTCACCTCTTTAGCCAGAGAGAACAGTTTCAGAATTCCTGGCCTCTTCCGAATCACCCTCCCATCTTTGTTCAGCTCCTGGCCTTGGTCGTTGTACTCGTGCCGGATTCGAACCGCCTGCAAGCGGCGCATGGCACGCCCACTCCAAAGACTGAACACCAGCTCCATAGCAGTCAAGCAGACAAATGATATGCATACGGCATTGTAGGTAGCACTCATTTTCTCGTAGTTTGAATCATGTATCAAACTGTAGAGAATCAGGCCCCCTTTGACGACGCTGAACACCAGGGATGCAAAGGGGATCAGTCTGACTGCCAGGTGCAGCCAGAATGCTTGCCGTTGAAAGGCTCTCTCATAGCGACTGTCAATCAGTTTGTAAGAAACTTCCTCCAGCATGGCAGTTAGAATGATGAGCAGGATAGTTTTAAGAAGGGCTACGACAGCAATATCAAACACGGAATGAGTGAACCTGAAGTATATGATGTTCTTTTCGAAGTAATCCGTATCCCCGCCTGGATAAACACACAAAAGGAAAAAAAAACTGTCATCATTAAAAGTCCATTTTCACACATGAGAATCAGAACATCATGCACAAATAAGTTCACAACAAAACCAGTAACAATTTCCGTTTTTTTTTTAAAGCTACTTTTAATGGGCATGACATCACATGATAGGTAAAGAGCTAAGGTAACAAGACTAGAATTCTTAAGGTCTGAAGTTTGAATCCCATTAATGTTTGATGGGTAAAAAACATGTTGAGACTTTTCCCCAATGATGATGAGGATTACGATGATGATAGTATGGGGTGCCACTTTGGTCTGGTATTATGTGGCAGCACTGCTGCATTCTACACTACATGTTCTAATTTCCCAGAGTCTGTTAGGCCCACCAGCCACCAGCAACTTTTTGTCTTCAGATTTTCAGCAACACTGGCGGACCTAATCATAAGTTGATAGGGCTCAACGGTGTGGTTCCAGTCTTCTCTGCTCCGTCCATAACACAGTCGGCAACGCTGGACAGCAGCTCGCCACGGCCAATGATGAAAAAATTCACATAATTGTATGCCTCTCACATGATTCAAACCCTAAACCCTCTTTGTCCCAGCCAGCAATGCCTACCACTGAACCTTGGCAGCTGGCAATCACTTTGCAACATTTACAGCATTATTTCGTTCAACATTCATTTGTACATGACAAAATGTTCCATCCATCTTCCATCCAGCGTCCCTCCACTCTCTCACCCCTCCTCTTTCTTCCATACTAGTCCTCATGGTGTACACAAAATTGGCTATATGAGGGTTTTTCATTATATTTTCTTAATTACCAGTGTATTTTGGAAACTTTCTCGGTCTTAATACTTTCAATACTGAAAAATTTCTTCATTAAAAGAGGAAGCTAATGTTCTTCTGAACATGATTACAATAGTTAGTATTGTACAGCACGACAATTTTAAAACTGAGACACTGACAACTATTGACAAAACAACAAAAACAATACAAAGAAAACCTGGCCTTCCACTCAACCCTGAATACATTTCACAACATATCTATCATGTAAACTGGTGTTCAAAATAATACACCACAGTGTGTGTGTGCACTGACCTGTCACAGGCAGTTAATAGATGATTATGTTGTTTACAGCATGCACAAAAACGGATCGCAGCCAGCAAAATAACAAAAATACAGAAGGTATAAACAATGAAGAAAATCAGTCTGCCAGTACTGATCAAGGGGTTAGATTGTGACAGGAATGTCTGGTTCGGAAGCCTTTTCTTCCCCTTTCCTTGGATGAGGTAAGTGCATGTATGCGTGTATGCGTGTGTGTTCTGGGTGTGTGTGTAAGTGTGGCACAACATGACAATTCCATGCACCTGAAGTTCATGTATACATAGTTACAGACATGCATAGCACTGTTTTCTCTGTTTACATTACAGTATCACAACTTCTGGATTTTGTTGTTGCTTTTCTTTGTTTGTTTGTACTTGTGTCTTCTAAACACTTCACATTCATAGCTGCAAACACAGCGTTATGATCACCAAAACTATCACAAGGCAATGAATTGTAACTACAACGCTGGATCAAAACAACATGGAGAAAACCACTCTGTCTAATCACTGACCACAAAGCCACAATATGATGGTCTGAAGCCCGTTGAGGATGACCAGTGCACGGAAGATGTTGGAGTAGCGCAGGGTTGGCAGTGTGTATGTGTGATAGCTGACGCTGAATACTGGGCCATCATCCATTTCCTCCTTCTTCTTCCCTTCATCTCCTTTCTTCTTCCCTCCTCTGTCTTCACTCTGGTTGCCCGTCCTTGAAGACATCTTGATGGCGCAGTTAATCTGTTACTGAAATAAATAAATAAATAAAATGAAAGGGGGAAGGGGGGCAGAACAAGTGGGAAGGGGCTGGCAGACAGTCAGGGACATCATCTAATATGATCAACAAATTTAATTGAAGAGTCAGTTATCAGTATCAAGACTCTATGAATTGCACACTTTTTTTTAAGAACTGACATAATGCAATGTCTCTAACAAAGAGGTTTTATCAGTCATGCAACAGTTTAACACATGGTCAACATTCACCTTAATTTGAATTTTATCCTTAACTGTTCAAACTTTTCACAGAGAAAATGTCTGATCTATATACACAGAGACATACCAGGCATACAGGTTTCAATTTATCGACATAAGCTCATTTCAGCTTCAAGCTCTGTTTAAGAAGAGAGATTGTATATATATATGCATGCCAAAAAACAAACAAACAAAAAGACATACACTACAGAAAAACTCTGTTAAAATCTGATGAAATTTCATAATGCTGTGATATATCTTAAGCAGCTACAGTAACTTTATGTTTTCAGAACAGTGCAACAATCTGGTTTTCCCAAGACGGTTTGACAATGTATCATTGCAGGTTTTGTTAGCACAATATATTCAACATTTGACTCTCTTGATCCCAATATATCTGCCTTCAAAAGGGATTACGATGGTTCCCTTATGCAGCTAGTGAAGAGTTTTCATATAGATCTGTAATATATTTTCTTAATTTCATGTTCCCAGTTTCTCCATCTTCAACTCCCCCCCCCCCCCCCCCCCCCACCCCCCCCCCCCCCCCCCCCCCCCTCCTTAAGTCCAAATCTTTGCCAAGTCATTACTATGAAGACAATCGAGTTGTTGGCCTGCGCTTGTTTTTTCCCCCACTATTAGATTGTTCGTCTATGTATTTGTCTGACTTTATTCAAGTTTAAAAGGCTGTGCCAGTCTTGAATAAAAGTTACTCTGTGTTAGGTTTTCTTATGGGAGCAAAAGTTACCCCACTTGTTTACTGTTTATTATTTACTGTTCCCTGCCTCATTTCATTTCCACTTTCTCTTGATCCCAGACTGAAACCGATGAGGTCAATGCAGCTGTGATGTTTTCCTGTATGGTGAATGCCAGGTCCAGCCCCATGATAACTTCAAGTGTTTGCAAGTGCCACATTGTTGTAGCTGGTGAACTCCAGCAAGTGTAGTCCTCCCTCTTTCGTAACAGCATTACATGAGCATCCACAGATGTTTTCTCAGGTTCTCAGTGCATTGATACCCGCTTGGCCATTTCAGCTTCCCTGGGAAATTAGAATTTCCTTTTCTTCAATTTTGTAAAAGTGTTTATTTCCTCTGCTTGTTTGCCATCATCGTTGTTGGTGCTTAGGTCTGTGCCACTTGAAGACAGGTGGAAATAAGCCTGCTTGATCTGGGCAGCATGCTTGCAGGGTTAATCACAATGACAAGAAATCCTGCACCACTATGAACTTCTCCACTGTGATGAACCCAGCCTCAGTCAGACATTCCCCAAGTTCTTCTATCTGACTTCACAACGGGGCAAGTACGTCTCCAGCTTACAGGCAAGTTTGCTTCTACATTCCATGTCGCTTTAAATAGCTATTGCGATGTTATCCCTTACATGGATCTTCTTTCAGGTGGTTCCACTAGTAGCTGCTAGCATGCATTCCTCGGTGGAATTGTTGGAAATGAGCTTGACCGAGATCAAGAAGCCAAAGACCCTCAGACCACTGTAACTTGGACCTGACATGTATTCAAATTCAAACATCAGCGGAAAACAGGTCTGTACCACAGCTCACATTTGATGAAAATGCTGAAGAGTTGACCACCAGGTTCACTGAAATCATCACAGAGGCAGCATCTGACACCACCAGAAAACTCGACCATGGGTCATACAGGAGATCTGAACGTGATATGGATGAGATGCCAAGGAACAGGGTTAACAGCTTGTAAGGAAATCAGCCATAAAATGAAAGAAAGATATGACCCAGGCCAAAGAAGAGTGGCCTGAGAAGTAATGCAAAGAAACTGAGGACAGGATGAACAATATCAATGGCAGGTGAGCATTCCATACTGTAAAGATCTCACAAAGCAAAGACAGATAGGAGTACATATCATCCTGACCAGAGAATGAAACTGCATCAGGGAAAAACAAGACATCATGAACAGGTAAAGAGAGTACTGTCCAATTCTGTAGTATAACTTTCAGACAAATAGAGACCTCAGAGAGACCTTGCAGTGCTCTAGGAATCATCAAATGATGATGATGTCCAAATTCTACATGATAAAATGCAAATAGTGAAGTTTGCTGAAGAATGAAAACATGAAGGAACTGATAACATCCGCACTAAAGTGATACAGCATGGGAGAGAATTGATGAATACTCTCACCTTAACCTGAAAACAATCTGGAAGACTGAAGAGTGCCCAACATCTTGGAATCAATCACTCATCACTCACCCCCTGCCCATGAAAGACGACTTAAACCAGAGCAGACTAACAAAACCATCAGTCTTATAACATACTGCAGTGTGATAGTGATAGTTATCTTTAACAGGTTGAATCCACAGGCAGAATCAGTCAGTCATTCCCTTGACCGCTGGGGTCTTTGGGGGGAGGTGATGAGGCAGCCTCCGTTTCTCTCCAGGCTCTTCTGTTGGTGGCTATCGTGAGGAGATCTGGCATGGTCATTTTGGTCCAGTCCTTTATGTTGTCGGACCAGCTCTTTCTCTGCCGTCCTCGTCTGCGCCCTCCTTCAACGGTACCTTGAAGGATGGTTTTGGAGAGGGTGTTGTGATGAATGACGTGGCCAAACCATGCCATCTTCCGTTGTTTGACGTTTGCCAGAAGTGGTTCGTGGGGCCCAACTAGGTTAGTGACCAGGTTCTGCACATAATCATTGGTCTTGTGTTCTTTGTAGGAGATGCGGAGTAGTCTCCTCAGGCACCTGGTCTCAAACGCCTGGATTCTTCTTTCTGTTTCGGCCAGCAGTGTCCATGTCTCGCAACCATATAAGAGGATCGAGACCACTGGTGACCTGTAGAGCCGGAATTTTGTGTGGAAATTGATGTTGCTCTTCCACACTCTGTTCAGTCTGGCCATCGCTGCTGATGCGGAGTTGATCCTGATTTGGATTTCTGCTGTGCAGGTGCCATCTTTGGACAGGGTTGCTCCCAAGTACCTGAAGCTGGTCACTTCTTCCAGGGGCTCACCATTCATGGTTATGTTGGCACTGCTGTTAGTCGTGCTGTTGACCATGATCTTTGACTTCTCTGTGCTGACCTCCATGCTGTAGGCACTTGCTCTTGTGACAAGTCTGTGAGATCCTGGAGCATGATGTTGCTGCCCCCCATGAGGTCGATATCGTCTGCGAAACGAAGGTTGCAGACCGGCCTGCTGCCAATGCTGATGGAGGTGTGGTGATCTTCTAGGGTCTCTTGCATGATTCTCTCCAGAAAGATGTTGAAAAGGACTGGAGATAGTAGGCACCCTTGTCTGACTCCGACTGTGGTAGGGAAGAACTGGCCCTGCTGGCTATTAAGAAGTACTGTGCTGCTGGAGTGTTCGTAGAGGGCCGGCCCTGGATGACTTGAACGAGCCTCTCATCAATGTTGAAGTCTCTCAGAACCTGCCATAGGCCATTGTGCCACACCCGGTTGAATGCCTTCTTAAAGTCAATCAAGCTGTGGAAGAGGTCCTTTTGGTGTTGTAGATGCTTTTCAATCAGGACTCGACAGTTGAAAATTTATTCCACAGTGCTCCGCCCTCTTCTAAAACCTGCTTGTTCTTCTGATAGCAGTTCCTCAGCCTTGGATTTCAGTCGGTTGAGGATGATGCGAAGCATGACTTTGCTGACTTTGACCAGCAAAGACAGGCAGAACAAATCATAGCTAATGAAGAGGCTGGAAACTGTGAGGAAGGATTTCATACGACCAATCAGATTTTCAACCTACATGTTTTGGTGGGAAATACAGTCAACATCCACAAAACATCTACCATGTATTCACAGAGTTTAAGAAACCAGTCAACATAATCTGACATGATGATGCATTCTTCATCACAGGAAAAAAAAAAAAAGGTTAGGAACAGGGCTCAAGCAACCAGGTAAATAATTCCAAAGTCACCAGTATGGAAGTTGTTTAAAAAGCACAGTGAGAAATTGGATCTACATAATATCTGATGGAGTTTGTGAGTGTAAAGGCTGTCTCGTTTATCTTATCACACACTTTATTCCACATCTTTGGGTAATGACATGTTCATGTTCTTTGGAACTAGCTGAAGACCACAGCAGCACATCCAAAACTTAAGGTTTGCCAGTGACATCATTGGGCTGCCTGTAATGAAGAGGAACTATCCAGTCTACCTGGTGAGTTGCTGAGATGAGATCTGGAACTACTATTAGGTATGGGAGCTGAAATTCGCAAAGCTGAAGATGAAATTAATATGGCCATCTTGACAAAGATAACAGTAACATACTTTCAAAATATCACAGACGATGCTAACAGTTACTATGCACATATCATTTTTTACCATCCTGACTAAACTGAATGAGAGAATTACTAACCTCTTCATGCCTGATTCAACTCTTTCTCAATTTGACTTATGAAAAAGCTGAGGTACTCAACAATTTCTCCAGTGTTTTCACTACTGGAAATTAAGATAAACTATCAAACCTTCCAAAATGTTTAAAGTAATTTCTAAGGTAAAAATGTTTTGCAAATTAAATCATCCAATTTGAATATATAAATTTGTTTAAATCATCTGGTCCAAAACTATCAATGGAAGCAGAAGTTGACCTGACAATTGCTTCAAGTTACACATTTTGCTTGGTCAACGACTCATGACAGATGATATGATCTCGTGCACAACAGCTTGAAACCAGTTGACATCACGCTAATTATTAAAAAAGGAAATGAAAATGAACCAGGCAACCAGGAACCAGGAAAGATCTCCTCCAACTACAGAGCGGAGGCAATAGCACTGCTCCACGCAGTGAGGATCTTTCTGGGACCGGCCAGCCCATCACAGAAGGTTGTCTTCTTCACAGACTGCCGATCTCTGCTGCAGGGACTTCAGAACACAAGAAATGAACAACATACGCAAGACATCAAGGCTGCCCTCCATGAACTCTCAAAACAGTCTGTCATTACGCTTCAGTGGATTCCGTCTCATTGTGGGATCATGGGCAACGAAAAAGCTGATGCTCTCTCCAAAGCAGGCAGCAAAATGGAGCAGTTCAGCCACCCCGTGACCTACAGGGAGGCCAAGACCATCATCCACAACCAGTTTCAGTCCCAGTGGAAGAGAAGGCTGGGTGCAGAGAGTGGTGCTGACCCAATCCACCAGCTCCAAAGGCACCAGCAGACAATCCTCTTCAGACTGAGGACCGGCCACTGCAGACTGCTGAGCCACCTTAACCGCCTGAAGATAACCTACACTGACCAGTGTCCATGTGGCACTGGACCCCAGACTCCTGAACATGTCCTCCTGCGCTGTCCTACTCACGCAGCTCTACGACACAAAACCTGGCCGGGGGGAGCGGAGTTACAGGCGCAGCTTTGGGGAGCCTGTTCTGACCTGGAGAAGACCGCGGGCTTCATCATGGCGGCCAGGTTACAAGTCTGACGCATCCAGCTTCAATCGAACGCAGAAGAAGAAGAAGAACCAGGCAGTTTACAGACCAGTCAGCCTCTAATGTCACAGTTGTCTGAGAAAGATTAATTAGCAAAAAATTGAATATAAATCTAATTTACAATTACTCACTATCTAACGGTAACACGCAGTCTGGGTTTATATCTGACAGATCCTGCATTACACAGCAATTTTCAATCAGTGAATGTGCTATAGTTACTGCCTTACCCCTACCATTGTCCACCTATTCTCCATTTTGCCTCCTCTCCCAATCCCCCTTTCCTTCTCCCACCCCTTTCCTACATTCCTACCCCACTCCCCTCTCCTTAACACCCTCTCACCCCCTCCTCCCTTCCCATGCCCCTCTCCACTTCTCTTGTCACACAGCTCATTGCCTATTTCCATGCTTTCCATACTCTTCTCCCCCCCCCCCCCCCCCGATTCTACGATTGATGAAATATGTTAAATCACATGTTCCCATTCAACCTCCGCCCCCCCCCCCCCCCTTCTAAGCTTAATCACATACTATGCCTGTGACACTCACACATGTAGCTTAAAAATGAGATTGAGCTCTGTGTAAATCAAATATAGAAAAACAAGTGGAAGGAAAATAAAGGAAAATAAAAAAAAAATCCAGTTTTGTCGAAGCATGGTTAATCTTCAGAAAAGAAGTAACCCATGTAACAAAATAAAACAACTTCATCAGAAATTAACTGAAAGAAATGTAACTGCAAGACTTGACAAAATGGTCATTGATATTTTAGGGCGTTGCTATTCAGAAGCAAGATATGTTGGTGTCTCTCAAAGCGTTTGCACAATTCCTTGCCGTATGTTGTAAAAATCTTAGGAATCTTGAAGAAAAGATGTTCTCTAATTCT
The DNA here is from genome assembly GCA_033310375.1 of Conus canariensis. NCBI lineage: Eukaryota > Metazoa > Mollusca > Gastropoda > Neogastropoda > Conidae > Conus > Conus canariensis. Next base: position 27,904,972 of record CM065739.1, read on the forward strand.
CCAGTGCAGTCCTTTAAGTACTATTATAACAGTTCTTTTTAAAACAAAATAATCCAACGAGCGATCAAGCTAATTCCCTTGAACTATTATGGTTTCTGCCCTCACATTGTGCCAGTGTACATGTGCACAAGTTGATGATGTTAAGCAAGACACTTGGATTGTGGGCGCCATTACAGACATCGGAACTATTGGTCATGAGCTATTTTTAGGCAGCTTGGACCTGGCTTCACTTTGGTCTGCTGTGCTTAGACAATCCAGACCTGGTTGATCCAGATCTTGAACAGCTTGTCAATGTCAGTCTTGCTGTCTGCCTTCGCTGCTGACAAGCTTGGTCATCTCACTAACTATGTACAGATGCTTCATGTGATGAGGTTGCTGCTGAGAACAAAGTGGGCCACCTTTCTGTGTGTGGCTTTGATCTTGTTAATGTTCCTCTGTATATGGGGGTCTCACACAGAACTGGTATACTCCTTGAGTGGTCTTACAAACATCAAGTATGCCCTCTTCCTTAGTTCCAGAAAAAAAAGGATATAAAATAAATAACATCTGCAAAAGAACTGGCAGATTATTGCTAGTCTCTACTGGTGCTACTACCTGAAGCTCTCTGCCCCTCTCATCCCTTTCCTCCCCCCCTCAAACTACCATTTATCTGGCTCCCTGTTCTTCTCCCCCACCTCAAAAAAAAAAAAAAAAAAAAAAAAAAAGGAGGCGGGGGGGGGGGGGGGGGGGGGGGGGGGGAGGTCTGCAAGAATGCCAACCAACCTGTGTAAAAGCAGCAGTCTGCCCTGAGTTTGTTTCTAATGTCCGAGTTCTTCGGTGAATGACCCTTCACGGTGATCACATATGCAAAGAGTTCTAACAGCTACAGAATCTGAATGAAACACTTGATAAAAATAGCTGAAAGAACTGACTCAGCCACTGATGACACTGCAGTATTGTTCCGTTGCTAGTTTCGTTATGTTTCTTTCTAAGGTCACAAAGGTGCATGCTGACACCGACACACAAATCTGAAACAACTGTTTTCAAATCAGAATATCACTTCTTTCACTTTGTGACACGGTTTTTTGGCAACCCAAGATTCGTGTAAAGATTTGCCGGGATTTGCCTGTTTAAAGCCGGCATTCAACCCTATCGGACTCCAACTGATCTGTAGCTATTACAAAACACACACTGACAGTTTGAGAGAGTTACCTTTCCCTGCTGACATAAAGCACGGTGTGTGAACGCCAATGAGTGTCAACCTATGAATAGTTCGTCGCTGGCGTCAGAAAAACAAAACAAAACAAAAAACAAAAACAAAAACCACACGTATTCAAGTGACTTTTCCATCGTCATTTGTAATTTAGAGGGGACAAAATCATGGGAAATTCAGCAAGGGTCGAAAAAAGATGAGGAAACGGGGCGGGGGGCGGGGAAGGAGGCGGAAAGGTAAATCATATTACTGAAGTTGTTATCCTAATGGCAGCTCACACTGACTTACCTATGAATCTGCTGCGGCGGCGGTTTCATTAAAATCGGACAGTCCCGGTTCCTGAGGACAGAATAGTGGGGAGCGACAGGGTCACACAATTCAATTCAATTCAATTCAATTCAAATTTAATCCTTTGACCCCTGCTGGGGCATGGAGGATACAAATGTAACGAAGAGAAATACGAAACTCACTCAGAACAATGTGTGAACATAGTTGCGAAATGCTGAATTCTGGTGAACTGTAATGATCTCATTAAACAATCTTCCCATTTTTTAGAAACTTACTAATATTCAAACAAATGCGTCTTCCTTTTTGAAATAAATTACAAAAGTTGAAAACAGACTTTGGTTTTAGATATTTTTTTGGGATGAATTTTTCACGAAGTTCATTATATTTTGGACATTCCATGATGCAATGAGATTCATCTCCAATTTCACAGTTACGACAAATACGCAATTCTCTTGGAACATTATGGTGTCTTCCAATTTCAATTTGCAATTTATGGTTACTACATCTAAATTTAAATAAAGATATAACATAAATATCTGGTAAGGTAGAAATATAATGTTCTTTTCCAAAGACAGTCTTTACACTTTTATAGAATACACACTTGTTGCTGTTTTCAAGAGAACTGCGCCAATCACGAGCATAATTATTTTGCAACTCCTTTTTAACACACTTACATAAGTTACTTCTGTTTGTGAATGAATGAGATTCCCAAACACAATCAAAACCAGTTTCAAATAAAATGCTTTTAACATAACTAAGCCATGGTGAAACGAAAATTCCTTTTGTATATAGTTCATGTAAGATATTATATGCTTTGTTTGAATACTTCTTAGAATCAGGAACAACTAAGTTAGCCCAGAACCTTATCATTCTCACTTTAATCAGTACAGATAAAGGATAGATTCCGGTTTCACCATAAATCATTGAAGTCATTGTAGTTTTATTTAATCTAAATAGATACTTTAAAAAAACGTAACTGTAACTTTTCTAATATATCAACATTTTCATAACCCCAAATTTCACAACCATACAACAACACAGGTACAACTATGGAATAAAATAATTGTATGTAAACATCAATTGGCAATTTCTGTTTTCTTGCAGTTTGTAATAATGAAAACATTGCCTTGAGAGCCTGATTATAAGCACATTTTTTTTGCTTTGTAAAAAGAACCTGTTCTGCTGAACTCGATGCCTGAGTATTTCATTGAATTAAGAACCTCTATTTTTTCATTCCCAAAGAAAAAAATTTCACGCATACTATTTCGACCATGAAAGACAACTATTTTTGTTTTCTTTGGATTTACTTCTAACTGCCATTGCGTGCAATATATATGTAAGGCATTAAGTTCTTTTTGCAAAGCTGATTTAGAATTTGCCAATAAAATTGTATCATCAGCATATAACAATACAAGCAATTTAATAAACTGTTCAAGTTTCAACTCTTGCGTTAAATCATATTCTAAAGTAGAACAGTTATTGTCAATAAGGAACACACACACACACACAACACACACACACACACACACACACACACACGCGCGCGCGCGCGCGCGCGCGCGCGCGCACGCACACAACTAATAAGAGAAGTAAGCTTACAGCTGGAAAGGGGGATGTCGTTGTGTGGTGTCACAGTGCTTGGAAACTACCTTTCGACCAGTGCCAAAAGATCTTAATATATAATAATCAAACAAATACGACAGTGCAAAAACACCTTGAAGTGAATGAAAACATTCTAAAGATATAGGCCTAAGCCCTAGTAATGACACTTTTTCGAGAGGAGGAGGAGGGGGGGGGGGGGGGTTATACATTAACATATCTTCAATAACATGTCTTGTCTCCACAGTGCGAACTTTGAAACTTTACAATGAAAAACCAGCCAACCAACCAACCAGTCAATCAACCACCACTATCACCACCATAACCACCGCAACAACAACAATAACTACAACAACAAAAGGTTAAATGTACATTCGACTCACACGCCATGTACGTGTGTCATGCTCCTATTTACAGGGTCGAACTTTAATTAAGGACCACTTATACATAGTCTCACAAAACATAGAAAGAAAAACCGACAAACGACAGAAACTTTATAAATGTTTAATTTCATTATCAGTGAACAACATTTTGTCACTTTCATCGAAAAAAATCATTCTTTCTGATTAGACAGGGGAGCCTCAATGAGACTACCCCCCAAAATGACATTCACAAAAAGAGTTTCTTTACAGTCTGATCAAAACCGAGTGTGCCCCCCTCGTGCTGCCACACAATCCACACAGCGCTGCCTCATGGTGTTGACTGTTCTTGTAATGAGTGCCTGGGGGAGGTTTGCCCACTCCTGCTGCAGGTAGTGCAGCAGCTCCTGTCGATTTGCCGGAACAGGGTGATTTTCTTGAACTCTCCTCCCAAGCTCGCCCCAGATGTTCTCAATAGGGTTCATGTCCGGGCTGTTTGCCGGCCATGGCATCCTGGTGATGCCAGCTTGCACCACAAAAGTGTTCACGGCTCGACAACGATGTGGGGTGGCATTATCGTCCATGAACACAGCCTGAGCCCCAATCTGCTGGAGTGCTGGGACAACCAAAGGCCGTAAAATCTCCTGCAGGTAGCGTTGGCCGTTCAGGTTGCCATCCACATGGTACAGGGGAGTCTTGTGGTGACAGCTGATGCCCCCCCCCCCCCCCCCCATACCATGATGGAGCCACCACCAAAAGCGACGACCTCCTGGATGACGTCATCTGCCAGCTGCTCCATAGGACGCCGCCACACCCGAATGCGTCCATCTCGTGGCTTCAACTGGAACTTGGACTCATCGGTGAAAAGCACCATCCGCCACTGAGCCCGAGTCCATGTTCGATGAGCTGTGCACCAGGCCAGGCGACGTGCCCGGTGGGCCGCAGTCAGTTTTGGTTTCCGGACTGGGCGCCTTGCTCGAAGGTTGGCAGCATTGAGGCGCCGCCGTATGGTCATCTCACACACTGCTGTGTTAGTGGCAGCTTGGAGCCGACGCCTGATGGTGTTGGAGGTGGTGGTCCTGGTCCGAAGAGCATGTCTGCGGATGAACCTGTCATCTCTTGCAGTGGTCTTCTTTGGCTGGCCTGGACGGGGTCTCTCTTTGACAGTTCCAGTGGCTTGAAAACGTTCTCTCAGCCGAATGATGACGGAGTGGGACACTTGTAGTCTTCTGGCCACTTCTCGAACGCCAACTCGATCCTGCAGCCATGCAATCGCCCGGGTCCGGTCAAAATCAGACAGATTGCGTCTCGGAGGCATTTTTGTGTTATGAAGAATTATGCACGTTGGGCTGCTTTTAGGGGCATTCCAGTCAGTAAAATGCTCTGCAATGCATTGGTTTTGCACGTGCATTTGGAATTTCAGTGCAAAACCGTTTGAAGCAGTGTTCACTCTTGCTTAAAAAACAAGCAATTTTGACAACAATCTGCAACTTTCAACCCCCCCCCCCCCCCCCCCCCCCTCTGCATGCCGCACGTGACAATAAGACAGCTTTCGCAAGCTTTGCGGAATACTCTGTTAACCCCTTAAACCTTTCCCAGTCGAATTCTTCGAAAAAATGCATTGCTTGTATTTTTGGCCAATTTAAAAAGAAAGGGCCTTTTTTCGGGGTGGTCCTTAATTAAAGTTCGACCCTGTATATATGCACATCTTCGAGAGCAAGATGCGTATTCTCAAACTGGTTACAACGCTTTGTACATGTCTTTCATTTGGCGGCATGCTGTCTTATTACCGATTAAATCTGTCAGTCAAACGCTCTGGCCAGGTGACCTGTTCAGGGTGTGTCTTTATGACAGGCAGAACTCTCTCTCTCTCTCTCTCTCTCTCTGTTTCACACACACACACACACACACACACACACACACACACACGCGCGCGCGCGCGCGCGCGCGCGCGCGCGCACACACACACACACACACTCACAAGAAGAGAAAGAGAGCGGGTGCGGGTATGTACATAGCCAATAGCGTGCATTTCCAGTCTTCAGCCTGAGTAGAGACGATAAATAGGCCTACACACTCACGCGCGGGCATGC
>CM065739.1:27920502-27925502 GCA_033310375.1 Conus canariensis
AAGCAAGGTTGCCCAGATTCTTCTATAATATCCCATGACGTCAAAATTTGAAATCCAAGAAACGTATAAAATTCTCATCTACTTTGTTCAGCCTTTTCACTTTCACTTTTGATTGTGTCAGTTAAAAAAACAAAAAACAAAAACGGAGAGCTAAAAACCGACAACTAGTAAGTTTGCAACAGACTATCAATGTAAACAATTTCGATGTGTATGAGACTCCCTATCGAAAATAGTTTCCGTGATATCAGTTTCTTTGGCTTTAGCCTCAAGCTTTTTCAGCGTTTCATTGCAAGCTGAACCCTGAAGCTTACACTACATGTGATGCTGTGTTGCGGGGGCACCACCTTCAGTTATGGAGAGCTCCCAGCATAACATTTATTTTCCTATTTGAAGAAAAAAGAAAACAAAAGAAAATAAAGAGAGGACAGACAGAAAGAAAGACAGAGCAGAACAGAACCGAGTAGAACAAAGAAAGAGTCAAATCCTCACTGATGGAGTGAAGCTGTGCACACGACAAGGCAATTAAAAAGAAAACCACCATACAGCTCCTCTTCCCCCAAAGATACACATTTAGCATCCAACGAACCAGTCTCACAGTTTGAATCCACTCTTCGCCTTTTCCTACCTCTTGGTACACAGTCCAAAGAGCAGCGTCAGCAGGATCAGCACCATGACGTAACACAGAGACAGCACCAGACCCTGGTCATAAAAGTCGTCTGGGGTGCAGCGGGGCCAGTACTGGCTGTCGTAGAAAATGCGCACAACTTTCGGCCTGTCCGTGACCAGCCACTCTGCACCAATGCACACCTGTCAAACAGATGTCACACTGTGTTGCATACCATCTTCCACTCCTTCATTATCAACCATTATGCACCAATGCACACCTGTAAGACAGACGTCATACTTTGTTGTGCACCTAAGACAGACGTCATACTTTGTTGTGCACGTAAGATAGACGTCATACTTTGTTGTGCACCTAAGACAGACGTCATACTTTGTTGTGCACGTAAGATAGACGTCATACTTTGTTGTGCACCTAAGACAGACGTCATACTTTGTTGTGCACCATCTTCAGCTCCTTCATTGCCAACCATTCTGCACAAGATGTCACACTTTGTTGCGCAGCATCGTCGCCCCCCTCAGTTTTCAACCACGCTGCACCAATGCACACCTGTAAAATAGACATCATACTTTGTCGTGCACCATCTTCGGTTGCTCAATGACCAGCCATTCTGCACCAATACACACCTGTAAGACAGAGATCACACTTTGTTGTACGCCATCTTCGGCTTTTTCATCACCAACTACTCTGCACCAATGCACACCTGTAGGACAGATGTCACATTTTGTTGCGCGCCATCTTGGGCTCATCTATTACCAACCACTCTGCAAAAAGGCACATTAATAAGATAGATGTCAAAATTTCTTGCCTTCATAAGGTAGGAAGTGAAAACAGGTACAGGACCTCTGTTTTGTTGATTTTATCATTAAAAAAAAAATGTACAGCTGTTCCCATGAGCTAATATTTTTTCTCTCGCAGCACTTTTATAATCTGCACGGGGTCGGAGGCAGTAAATGTCATGACTTGACATAAATGGTCGACGGGAAAAGAAATTTTAGAGACCAGAATATCTTTCATGGCTGACATTATTCGGGTGGACCCCACCTCTTCTCCCTTAGTTCTGTAGCTTCCCCATTCCAAACAGGAACGGTACCAATGGACAGCTGAGTGGGGTGGCGAGGTATTTTCAAGCTCAAGCATGGGTTTGGTAACCACGCTCGGTGGTGCTCAGTTCAACTTCCAGCCAAGAGTAAGCTCCTTGATCACTGCATCAGTCCATCCTCCTGAGATGTTAATGCTAAGACAAAATTCCCGCCAAGAGAAAGAAAACGTGCATTGTAAGCTAAAAACAAGAGAGAGCACTAAGCGTATTCAGCAGTCACGTTTACCTCCCATGCACAATCAGATGTTACGCGCTCGTATAATCCTATGCTCTACTTTTGTTGTGAATGACTTTGATTAAAGAAAGTGAACATCTGTCTTTGATAATGTAGTCACCTCTGCTATGGCGCACAGAGTCGGCTAGGTTATGGACAGCGTGAGCAGAATCTGAACAGACCAAAGGAAAGAACGAACACGCGCACACACGCACGCACGCACGCACGCACCTACGCACGCACACACACATATATACGACCCCAAATGATAATAACTTAATGTATCCGTGTGCAAGATATGCAAACCAAAATGTGACAGTCACAACACTTAACATTATAAATTTATGTAAATTTATCAAATTATGAATTTATGACAATACGCTTTGCCTTTATTCTTAGAGGCGCAATTTATCAATCACTATCTAAAACTGGCGTTTGATATTCACATTTTTTTTGTGTTTGTTGTTTTAGTATTGATAAATATATATATATTGATAAATATAAGTATTAAGATATGACTGAAGTAATTCAAATGCACAAAATTTGACATAAGATTTACTTACAAATTTTGAAACACACACACACACACACCACCACCACACACCACCACCACACACCACCACCACACACCACCACCACACACCACCACCACACACCACCCACCACACACCACCCACCACACACCACCCACCACACCACCACACACCACCCACCACCCACCACACACCACCACCACCACCACCACCACCACCACCACCAATAAAATTTCGTTATTTCTTACACTGTTTAAGCGCTAAGAGATGAGACTTTAGAGACAACTGTCGCTTTAAACGCTGGTCCAAAATGTTATATTAACTGAATGCTGCACACATTTATACTACCATATCAATACTACGCATGCTATTGATCAATAATAATAATAATAATAATAATAATAAAAAACATCTATTAGCTGAGATACATCAAAACAAAATTCCCACCTTTCCAAATCACATCAGTAAATCAGATACATCAAAACAAAATTCCCACCCTTCCAAATCACATCAGTAAATCAAATGTTCTTCCTCTTTGATGGAAACTACTTACCTGGGCAACTACCAGTGTGACAGTCATCATGAAGACACCCAGAGAGCGTCCCATTTTGTTGAACATGACTCGGAAAATGTAATAATTCTTGCGGGCTTGCCAGCAGTCGATCAGTTTCACAAAAACAGCTGAGTAGCAGGTGGCATAACAGAAGCCCAGACAGAATCTGTAAAGCATGCAATTCACGTTTTCCATTTGTTCTTAGAGATATTCCCTATAATTGTAACAAACGTTTTTGACCAATTCATCACTTCAATTTATATCTTCCTTTCTTCCATCCATAATATCCTCTTCGTAACACTCACCCAATTCTCCCCCCCCCCACCCACCCCACCCCCGTTCCAATTCATCGATTCAGTCCCCCTTCCCACTATTTTTTCCATAATAATGTTTGCGATTGACCCAATTCCTTGTTCTCCTAATCTATTGTACATTTCATTTGGAACTATTTTTTCTCTAAGTGCACTCACACATCTGTTTCATTCTTCAATATATTCAACACATTGAACTGCAAATGTCTATTCAGAAATAATCAGGAATTTCACTTTTTATTCCTATGGCATGGCCATTTATACGAGAAAAATATTACGTGAGAGTCATAGTAGTTTTGTACCAGGACAAACCCAGAAGCAGGAGACAAGAAGATCCCTTCATTTTTACCTTAAGAAAGTTTTCGTTCATAAGATGTCATACACAAACCCCTACTGAACAAAGACAGACCTGCGCAAGCCGCACAGTTCTTCACTGGCATGGGCCACAAAGGCAAAGACCAGAGCGTAGAGCAGAATGATGCCGAAGGACAGGACGTAGCCCAGCATTGACGGTCCTCTTTGCACAGGGTACACCACCAGCAGGTAGATGAAGAGGAAGACTGATGTGCACACACCCACCGTGGCAAGAAGAGACACCATGATCCCCCAGATGTCCTTGAAACGGGATGTGACACTGGGGATCTTTTCAACGTGGAAGAGCTTCTTCGTGACTGGGTCCTGATGGGTTTTTCCCTCCACAGCATCCATGCCGAACAGTCCTGGGATGTACTTCCACCTGCTGGGTAATCCGACTGTTTGAGACACACATAATAATTAACATTAGCTGACAGTACCACCAAGGCTACACCAAAATGTTGTTGTGCTCTGCATAGTTATGCGGGGATTGTCTTCAGTTGTGACAAGCTCCTAGCATAACATTATCAGTCTCCAATATCGGAGTGTGGCTGCTCACGTGGCGGGGTAATCAAAAACGGTCACACACGTAATGTTCTCATCCCCAGCTGATGCATTTGTACCATAGTGTTCTAGTACTTCGGCTGTTCGGATGATCCCTGGAGTCTTTTAGCGAGGGTACGACAACAACGACAACAACAACAGCTGACAGTACGTTCTGACTGCGTGTGGCATACAGACGGTGTCAGGTCATCTGCGCTTCTTGACTAAACCTGTATGTACAGGCATATACAGATACCTACTCGTCTAATATTACATGATTTTGTGAAAAGACGTAAAATGAAAGTACTACTACTATTACTACACATATATACGCAAGCGCACTCACACAAACACTCATATGTACGCCACATGCACGTATACAAGCACGTGTCGGCAGACACCCGCATTCACGTGGACACACACACACACACACACACACACACACACACACACACACACACACACACACACACACACCACAGTCTCATGGCTTAGTAGATGTGCTGTAGCATGTTTGGACTAGTCCGCACACGGCGACGTCTCCTTAAATTAAACTGAAAGTACAACTGAAACTTTGCGAGACACAGAGAAGTGATCAGCACAGTGTGAGGTGGGGCATTCAGACTGTTCGACGAAACATATGATCAAGGACTGTGATTAAGTATCAACAATCGTAATCAGAAGTAAGCAGTGCAACAATTTGTATTCTGGATGCATTTTCCCCCCTTTTTTGGTGCTAAATATGTCTGTGGCGGTTTTCCACACTGA
>CM065739.1:27928002-27935502 GCA_033310375.1 Conus canariensis
CAGGTTTTCGTCGAGACAGATCATGAAAGAAAGTGTATAGTGCAGCGCTGTCTTGTAGTCTCATTGATTATCTAAGAAAAAAAACCTCTAAAATTCTGTGGTACGCTATTCCCAGATCTTGTGGCAACGTCCGCTGTCATTTCCCCTTGACGTTCATGCCTGTAATCAAAATTTTCATTATCGCCAAGTTCAAAACCAAACAACCGTTGTTGTCAGCCCGGGTTGGGGGCAAGGAGATGGTGTTCTATGCATGTTGGATCAGAAGAGACATGACTGAACACTATAGTGACTCAGCTGCAGAGCTGTACGTCCTATAGCGGGCAATTCCATAGCGACGTGATATTAATAGCTCCCCTAGATCGCTGGCACTGGACCAAAACAGAACAAATGTGGATTATGAAAAGGAGACACGGTGTGGGAGCAATGCCACTCAAAAAATCACAAACCATGCACATGCAACGCCGAAGTGCGCACGAAACACATTTTTGATGTGTTCATCACCATCAAAATAATGATAATGATAATAATGGTAATGATAGTAATAATAATAATTATGATATCATCATCATCATCATCGTCGTCATCATCATCATCATAATGCAATTCTGGTCACTGGGAATGGAATGCCAACATTCCGTCACATTAGACCCAACATTCAACACACACAAAGTAGTACCTGGTAGATGGCATCGTCCCGATTCTGCAGACGGCTGATGCAGGCAGAGATGTCATAGTTGGTTTCCTGACACGCTGGAATCTTGTTCAACCCTTGAGCTATCATGTACACAGCAATGATGGTGTGCAGAACGGCCGGCTCAAAGGGCACTATACTGTCGGTGATCCTCTCCGTCTTGCTGCAGACTGAGGAGAAGGGCAGGCTTCGCTTTGAATCCTCAACCTTACACCGATGAATGGTCTGGTAGATCTCTTCAAACCAGTCATCAGGGATACCCCGTCGGTTGGTGAAGGTCAGAGACTTGATGAAAGCGCGGAAGTCCTCGATGTCTGGAGCGTAAGGCTGAAGAAGGATAGCCCCTGAAGCCTGCTCCTCAAGCCCGCGCATCACCTCAGTGTCGTAGCCCCAAGGTGTGGCCATGATCCAGACAAAGTGCCCGGTCTGGTTGCGGTTCTTGGAGGCCTGAAGGAGGAGTCGTGTGTGAGCGGGCAGCGTGAAGAGGATGACTCTCTGGCTGACCGAATCCAGGGCAGCTTCCGCGTCGCTAATGTTGGCATCCAAAGGCAACGGCACAGTCTGGGTGACAGATATCAGCTGTGTTATTAACCAGATTCATATCGCTTACAGGAAGGGAAAGGTACAGTTGCCTCCCTTTTCCATAGGTCCGGGGCTGGGCCATTTTAGTGCATACCCGTGAACTTTCGGTGTGGGCTTTTTCTTCAGTGGTAAGTCTGTGTCTGACTGTTTAGCGGGAACCACTGTGTGACCCACTAAAGAGCGTTTACAGCCTTTTAGTCAAGCTACACACACCTCCAATGCCCCAAACTTGCATGCTTATGAACGGTGCACCGGACTGGTGAGTGGGTGAAGGCAGTTCAAATGGTATCGAATCTATCAAAGTCACGGAGCTGTTTAAGTTCAGAGCAGGGGCACAGTCCACGGACGTGTGGAGGACAGATTGTTTCAGATTGTTTGTGGATGTGTCGGGGATACGAGAGAAGCTAGGGGGCGGGAGGAGGAGGGGGATGAGGATGGAAGGAGAGAGAGAGAGAAAGAGAGAGGAGGGAGGGAGGGAGGGAGGGAGGAGAGAGAGAGAGAGAGAGAGAGAGAGAGAGAGAGAGAGAGAGAGAGAGAGAGAGGAAATGATGTCAAAAACATAGTAAACTTACTTACTAATGATGATTGATTGATTAATCACCAAAACATCCAGCAAATTGGTCCTTGTAGTCGTTCATTTGTTTTCTTCATTCTTTCAATAAGACTTTGTACATCGGCTATCTCAGAAAATAAAGAAATTAAACTATGTGAAAAAAAAAATCGACACAAAACCTTGCTGGACTGATTATTAACAATAACTCTGAGCCAAGCAAACCGCCCATTCAACCAAACTCAGGGACAACAACAACAACAACAACAACAACAACAAAAGGCAGTAACAAAAACAATAAAAACAAAAGAAAATCGAGTCTTGTTAACAAATACGCCCTAAATGATGCAAACAGACAGGAATTAGAGAGTTTGTCGGTTCTTACATACCTGTCCGACACACACTGTCTGACCTACTGCCGTCTGCCGCAGAAGTTCCTTCTGAGCTTCCGTCATGCTGGGAATCGCCGTGTAGACCACAGAGACATAATTCCACCTCATTTTGCCCATCACCTGAACACAACAGATGCAGAATTGGCTATATTTGGCAAGGTTATATCTATTCGCCATCAACTGCATTTGCTCCTCCATTCGGAATAAATCACGTTTAAATATCCAGTCTTAATAGAACATAACTTGAAATGTGTTTTAATATTTATATATGATTATATCTTTTATCAGTGATAGGCCTATAGAGCAGACATTTTTCAAGGAAATGTCAGTTTTGATGTTGAAACTATTGCTGGAAATGTTAAGTACAGATTTATGGCTATAACCACTTAGTGACATTTTGAAATAAGGAATGGTTGGAAAGGTGTTGTCATTATCATTCATTCCGTCAAGTTCGGTTTGAATAGAGCTTGCGATTGCTGAAAAGTGCCTAAATTAAAGTTTACCACACACACACACACGCACGCACGCACGCACGCACGCACGCACGCACGCACGCACACACACACACACACACACACACACACACACACACACACACACACACACAACACATACAAGGATAACCGAAACAGGGTGACTGCTTAGACCCATGTCATATACATATATGAATCCAAACGTACATCTTCATCAAAAGTCTGTTTGCCTGCATCTTCGTCAATGACTGTCGGCATCTTCATAAAAATAATGTGCTTCTATGCATCTTCCTACAAAATGTTGTGTATCTCTGTCCATCTTCACCAAATACTATGTTTCTCGTATCATTACCATGGATTGTGTGTGGTTTTATCATTTTCATTAAAAAGTGTGCTTCTCTATATCTTTACCAAACATTATGTGTTTCTCTGCATCTTGATAAAAAAAAGGTCTGTCAGGTTTTCTATATCTTAAACAAATGATGTGTTTCTCAATCTTTTCACGCACACACGCGTGTACGCACGCACGCACGTACGCACGCTCACACACAAAATGTTTTCCTGTAGCTGGAAACCTGGATGATTCCTTTATCTAATGGAATAGTCACCAGTTGCAAACCTGTCTTTCTTTTGAAGAATTCAGGATGGTCACAGCATTCCTTTGAGATTCATAAATTCAAAACCTTTCCGCCCGCCTTTCCATATTTAAAATCGTTTTCCCACTCCTGTAGTGTGTGTGTGTGTGTGTGTGTGTGTGTGTGTGTGTGTGTGTGTGTGTGTGTGTGTGTGTGTGTGTGTGTGTGCGAGAGAGAGAGTGAGAGAGAGAGAGAGAGAGTATTGTGTGTGTGCGTGCGTGCGTGTGTGTGTGTGTGTGTGTGTGTGTGTGTGTGTGTGTGTGTGTGTGTGTGTGTGTGGTGTGTGTGTGAGCACGCACGCGCACAAGCAAGCGCGCACGCTAGCACGCACACAAGTACTTCTTTACATGCATGTATTTACTCTTGCGAGTTCTATCCCCCTGAGTCAAACCAGCTCCAACTTGCATCAGTCAACACCAAGTACAACATGGCACCAAAGACCCTACCTGCAGAAGCACTGTGCCCAACACATCGTCTGGAGGCATGACACTCAGGAAGCGTTCGGACACGAAGTCGGGCAGTCTGGGATTGGCAGCCGACGGCGACACCAACGTGATACCCGAGGGTGCAAAAACGCTGCTAGCTGCGACAGCATTGTCGTAGCCATCCGGAATGGCAGCGACGATACTGGACGGAGTCACCACAGGTTCTGCTCTGCCGGAGTCACAGAGTGGGTGCGCGCTGAGCAGGTTGAAGACGTCCTGGTCCAGCCGCAAGGTGGCGCTGCACATGTCCAGCGCGATGCCTCCCAGCTTTAAAGACTGTGGGTAGTGCCCGTCACCATTCCCGTTCACTCTGTTCGGGCGTGGGGCGAAGAAACATGGTCACAGTATACACACCCAATGCGGCTTGTTGTTACAACACGGAGCTATAAGACAAGAATGCGGTGGGGGGACAGACGAGCTGTATTAAATCAAAACGAACAAACCTTCAACTAGGAACATTCATGAGAAGGAAAGAGAAACAGATGGATGACAGAGGGGGAGAAAAAAGATTGGATCAGAAAAATGTTTCCTCCGGAAGCAAGTGCTCTGTCTTTTTTACTTACTCGACAAAACACTTATCCTTGGGTAATTTACTTGTAATGTTATCATACTTTTGGCCTAGAACTGGACAAGCCAAAAATTATGAAGAGAGATACAGTAAACGTAATTTTGGACTCCTGAAATAGTGACATATGGCAGGCTTTTTCTCCCCGTTCGTGGAAAGTATTCACTGCATTCATTATTTAAAAAATGTTGGGTTAATGGCACTATTCCAAGAATCTGGAAAAGTTCAGTGGTAGTCCCAGTACTCGAGGTAGGTAAACCGAAGACATCTGTACATAGTTACAGACCCATAGGTCTAAAATCTCATGTTGGTAAACTTTTAGAAAAAAATTATTCAAAAACGATTGTTATATTACTGTGAAAAAGATGGTGTGATTCCTGTTCAGCAAGCGGGCTTTCGAAAAGGTCGTTTTACCACAGACCATTTCGTAAAACAGATCAGTCACATTAAAAAACAATTCTCCCGCAGAAAAAGTACTTTGGCTACATTTTTTATGTTAAAAAAGCCTATGACTGCGTATGGCACGCAAGGCTACTGTATGAATCTTAAAATGTTGGTATTTACTGTCTTATATGGTTCATATGTTGCTGAAATTGCCATGGTTATTTCTCAGTCACAGGCTGCAAAATTTTTATGACGATGAACAATATTGTGTTCCACAAGGGTATTTCACTTATGTAAATATGCATCTATCAGATGTGGGTTTGAAAGTACTAATGTGGATGGTAAGTTAAATGTGGAGGTGTTTTCTTTCTTTTCTTTCTTTTTTTTAATAAGTGTCCTATATCATCTGGTGATGAAAAGACATTAAATAAACCACTGAACTGAACTGATCTGATTCTCCCCGTTCCATAATAAGAAGACCAACTACTCAGAATGTACAAGGGTTACCAGACAGGATGAGATTCCATAAACACACACACACACACACACACACACACACACACACACACACACACACACACACACACACACACAAAATAGTCTCTACGGACAATGGTGATGCAAGTTTTGAACTGAAGTGACTCCCTGAACGGCCACCATACGCTATTCTTTACTGGAAACAGGACAGAACGATTTACATGGGACAGGCAAGAGACACTTCCTTGATTACCCACTCGGACATGAACATCGATTTTTACTGTCGAGATGTGTTGACCTCGGCACTGAGCCAGACCTGGATGTTCCCAGATAACTTTTGGTTGTCCTGAGGGCAAACGGACAAAAAGTCTACTGGTTTCCCCATATTTCTACATGTCCTCCCTAAGTGTAGGAGCAATTAACACAACAGCCAAAGCTTGGCTGGCAGTGCCGTAACAACTAAGGAGAAATTTTCATGCTCTCCAGAAATCTGCAGCTGTACACAAACAAAACTCCAATCCCCCAAACAGACTCATCCCTGGCGATCCAAGGCAACGAATGTTTGCTGATAACCAAATTCATTGATGCTAGAGAAGTGCCCCCCCCCCCCCCCTACACACACACACATCTACACAAGGCACATACATGCGCACGGGGAAAAGTGCACACATGCACATGAATCAAAATCACAATTCACCTTTCAATGGCGTAGTAGAACGCCATCATCTTGAAGAAGTCGGCACCAACAATGATGTGGCTGCAAGCAAAAGGATTTGATGGATCGCTCTGATGAATGTCGCCAATGTACACAAGGTTGAGCTCAAAGGGTGAGGGCTTGAGCATGTAGCGTGAAGGGATGAACTCTGGGAAAGGGGTTACGCAGACACAGTTTTCATAGGGTATGCAGTAGGCTTGGTAGGGCAGGTCATAGGTGATGTCCAGTTTTAAGAAATGGCTATCATTGTAAGAGCCCACCTGCGAAAAGGCAGTATATCTAATCAGATGTAGACAATGGAGGTAGGAAGAGAGGAAGGGTGAGGAAACAGGGGATAGAAGGGGGCGGAAAATAAGGGATGCGGATAGGGGATGGTGTCGCAGGTGGAGGAGTGTGTTCCTAGACATGTTTTACTACAAAATCAAAGTTCGTCAGTATTTCGTCTATTTCTCTCCTCTTTCTTCATCTTTCTCTCATCATCCAGCCAATATTTAAGAACAGAATCATGGTCAGCTGAAACTTCAACTTCACATCCGTCAAAAATCATCAAAGTGAGACAGTTTTGATCATGATTATAAATACGGTAGCAATACACAACGCCACGACAACTACTACATCATGGTTCAGTGATACAATTCACTTATTCTGTGCCAGTCAGGACAGGTTCTTTCCATTTGGCGAATGGGTACGGTGAAGTCGTGCGATGAAAAACGGTGGCATTGACGAAGACAATCGAGAGGAGCTGGCAAAGAGGAGTGGGAGGGTGGCGAAAAGGGGTTGGAGAGGGGAGGGTGGTGGGGGCAGAGAGAAAGTTCAGACAACCAAGCCGTATTTTAAGATAAGGCCGCCTTGCCGTATTGTCAGCTTGCGCGTTTTTGACACCGACATGTTCCAAAAATTCCAGCCAAAGAACAATGGCCTCCTGAGCATTGGCAAAGGAATCAGTGGGCCATGGAAACCCTCCGACCACAACCGGGCCGCAAAGCTGCAGACGATTATACAGGTAAGGACAAAAGGAGGAAACCACGAATATGGACATGAGGGAGGACACTGGAAATGAGGGTATCAGGACAGCAGGAATGATAGGCCACAGAATTCCAAGCTTTTTTCTTATTGATATCATCAAGGACGATCAGGAGGATGAAGATGATACTGAGGAGTTCAGCTCTGTCGAAGACATACCGGGGCTGTACACTACGTTTCCTTTCATTATATATTCTGATATCAACCAGACCTTGGAGATGCAGACACCTGCAGTGTTAGTCAGGATCCATGAGCAACTCTCTCGGAGACGCAAACATTAAGTGAATGGATAACAAATCATGGAACACACACACACACACACACACACACACACACACACACACACACACACACACACACACACATTTACACACTACCTTCTCCACTATTATATTTTCAGGCGGAGTCCCATCGTAATTGTCAGTGACATTGTAGATGTGGTAACCCCGAGAGCTTTCTCCTGTGGGCTCATAATAAAAAGGCTGGCGAGTGTAATCAGTAAAGTTGACCTTCTTCATTTCATCCAGC
>CM065739.1:27948002-27983002 GCA_033310375.1 Conus canariensis
AGAGAGGAACTGGACGACTGCAGTATGTACACACATCGGAAGAGACCGCCAATTCCTGAATCAGATGGTCAAGAGGACCCAGGCAGGTCAAGAAGTGAAAAGAAAGTAGGGAGGAATCGGGGTGAGACTTGGGGACGGGGAGGGGATGGTGGGTGGAAAGGGGAACCGGAGACACACTGTGGAGGTTTCAATGTCCACTTTTTTCAGCACTTATTCTCTCTCTCTCTGTCTCTCTCTCTGTCTCTGTCTCTCTCTCTCTCTCTCTCTCCGACAATCCCAAGGATTTCAATGAAGCTGGATCTGTGTTAAATGTGGCTTTGAAGTAATGTTCACCTTTTTTGTCCACACTTATTCACCCTCTCCGACAATCCTTCGGATTTCAATGAAGCCGATAGAATCCATGTTAAATGTGGCTTTGAAGATGTCTACAAGATTAGATGAAAAAGAAAGAACTATATCAAGCTTCTTTACACAAGCTTTCTGTAGTGACCTTGATCTTTGACGCGTCTTTGCAAATCTTTATAATGAGGGTGAAATGCTTGGCAGGAAGGCAGAGAAAAAGCTGGTCCGAAAACATAAAGGACTTGGCCAAAATGACCATGCCGGATCTCCTCACGACAGCTGCCAACAGAAGAGCCTGAAGAGAAACGGCGGCTGCCTCATCACGTCCCCCCAACGACCCTAGCGGTCAGGGGAATGAGATGATGATGACATGTTTGATTAAAGTTTCCCATTCTGCCAACTGTGGTTTTGCTAGTACTTGTATGAGCTGAATACTACCAATGTTGGAGTTTTTTGCTGTGGTCTTTATCTTACATTTACATTCGAACACACACTATCAGCCAACTCAGGTGATTTTTCTTTTTTTGGCAGGTTTTCCTGCAAATGAACAACAATAAGAAAAAACAAAAGACGGTTAACCAGCGACCAGATCCATCCATACATACTTGCTCATGTGCACGTACGCACGCACGCACGCGCGCGCGCGCGCACGCACACACACACACACACCACACACACACACACGCGCGCGCGCGCGCGCGCGCGTGCGCGCAAGTGATTGCGTGACTAATTTCTTTTGAAAATGAATAAAACAACTAAGATGGTCAACCAACAACTAGATACAGACATACCCGCAATCCCTCTCTCTCTCTCTCTCTCTCTCTCTCTCTCTCTCTCTCTCTCTCTCTCACTCTCTTTCTCTTTATGTCTCTTTGTCTCTGTCTGTCTGTCTGTCTGTCTCTCTTTCTCTCTAACTTACAGCTGAAAATCGCCCAGTGTAGTGCCGGTAGACACTGTAAGTGTAGGCTCCGCCGCGTTGTGAAAATCGAAAAGTCTGTGTAGGGTTGGTGTCCTCAATAGGGAAGGACACCTTGAGAATCTCCTCCACCATCTCCATACCACCCTGTGCCCGGCTGGCTGATGTGAACTGGGTGCACACTCCACTATAACCTGCACCACAGTACCTGGAACAGGTGTCACAGACTTCACTGCAAAATTCGTTCTATTCAAAGCAAAGGCGAGGCTGCTGCGGCTGTCCATTAGTAATGACTCAAATAACCTTAGCAGCACATCACTGAGGAAAAAAACACATAAGCTGCGCTGATAAACACTTTTTTTTTTACAAGAGAGTATAAAGTATGGCGTGATAGTGTGGCTGAACTTTTACCTCCTCTACGACTTGCAGCAGCTAAAAGCATGCCATTGTACAAGTTTAGCATGGACATACAGACACAAATGCGTGCCGCTTGCTTACTCTCTCTGTTTGTTTGTCTGTCTGTCTGTCTGTCTGTCTGTCTGTCTGTCTGTCTCACACACACACACACACACACACACACACACACACACACACACACACACACACACACACACTTATCCATGCCTGCATTCTCAAACATAAACACACACTTACTGTGGTCAAAACACTGTCCAGACCTCGAGCAATAGCATACACAGCATTGATGACATGTACTACCCTGAGGTCCTTCATGAAACCAGGGGCACTGGTGATGCCAACATTAGTGTCGCACGGCATGGCATATCCATGGGGGTTCCCTCCCACGTAGCACTTGAACACTGATTCAAACCATTCTTCAAACCAGGGGTTGTCTTGATAAGTGTTCACACGAAGGGCAGCCAGGTCATTGTAAAACCGTGTTAGGCTGGAGTAGGTGATGTCGATGTACATAAAACCCTCTGCCTGATCTTCATAGCCGTCAATGATGTGAGCAGCATTACCAAATGTGCTTGTTGCGATAAACTGGTACTGGTGTGGGGTACTTGTGCTGTTCAAAACATCCAGCAGCTCTCTGTGGTTGTATGGCGAAAGCAGAAGAACCACTGGCTTGACTGTATCATGCATTCCCAGCATGTCCACAGCCTTTCTGTGGCTTGCGTCAAACACGAAGTCAGCGACAACGCAAATACCTTCTCTAGCAGCCAGACGGCGGAACAGCATGATGTCATCTTTACTGTAGGCATCAGTCGAGAAAAGTATTTGAGCGTACATCCAGTTCTGGCTTTTCATGATCATCATGAGGGCATGGAACTCCTCTTGAACTGACGGCACTGTTTCTAGGTAATATTTGTATCTGAAAAACAAGTTGCACGAGCAGTGAAGTACGTTCTTTTACCTCCAAAAGAATAACGTAATGCAATCTTCACACCATGTCAGAAGAATAAAGTCTGCAAAGTAATGTCATTAGATCGTAGATCGGACAATAAGAAAAATGTATTCAAATGATTATGAGAAAATTTGTTCCAACAATAATAGCAATACTTGCTAAGTAATAACGATGAGAAGAATACAATCAGATGTTAATAATGATGTGAATGCATTTAAATGATAAGGATGATTAAAAGAAGGGGAAGAAGAAGAAGTCAAATACTGATAATGGTAACAATAAGTCAAATACTGATAATGGTAACAATAAGGATACATTCAACCTACTATACTTTTGCCCCGTACACACACAGAAATTTCTACATATCACTCATTCTTTTACCTATGATATCATAACAATAGACAACTGGTTGTTTAGCTGTAAATGTTTCAACAGAGTTATTTCAGGGTTTCTCTATACTAACATTCTAAAGTGTAATAAAGAAACCGTTGCTCATCTGTAAATGTTTTAACAGAGTTATAACAAGATTTCTATATACTTTCATTCCAAAGAATAACAAGGGGCCTCTTACTTAGCATTGCTGACATATCAATATAAAAACTCTGTTGAAAAAAAAACACAATAAATACGGAAAATTTAAAACAAATCTATAAATACGATCTGCAACACTGTGACGATGCAATAACAGTAAAAAGACAAACAGATACAGAATACTCAACAACAGCTAAAGCTTCACGGATCACATTAAAAAAAAAATGATGATGTGGCTGCGCAGTATGCGGCTTCTATCAGGTCCAATACACTCAAATAATTTAGACGTTTGCGACATATTTCAAACAAACGCTGAAAAAGTGCCTTACCCCATTTGGCGTGTGATATTAACGGTCAGCAACAAGAAAGCATAAAAAATGGAAGGGATTAAGGAGAGCGATCAAGAAATCTTGTCAAGCTTTATTACTGTTTGTTAAACGTATACATACAGCACAGAATCAAAACTCGCAGACTAAAAGATTTTACTGAGCACCAAACGACAAGGAAGTGTCAGTTTCAGTGCCATTGAGCCGAGCCACACACGGGGCCCTTTCAGAGTTGTCAGCACGTGGACAAGAAACCGGGTCATGGAAAACAGAAACAACACACGCAAAAACAACGTATCTACATGCCTATCTACAGCAATGTATGATATAACAGCCGAAGTATCAACATCCTTGAGATAGTTAAACTATGGAGTGCCGAGAATGTCAACCACTCTCTTATTCGAAAAAAAAAAAGGCAGAAAAATGATAAAAAGAAACTTCACAGTATCAGGTGAGAATACGTAAAGAGATCATAGAGGTCAACAGACACTGCTGATCGGTCAGCTAGTACCCATTGTGCGCTGTATCGACAGTACCGCTGCCTAGCTCCCAAATTATTACAGAGAAATCGACACGTTAAACAAAGTTTACAGACTTTCTAAACAAAGGCATATACGATATAAAAGAAAGAAAACAGTAAATGACCGTAAAGGAAAGCACAAAAAGGCAATGTCAAAGACGAAAAAGGGAATTTTTTTTTTTGCACAGAATTTCCTGAAGGTAGGAACACTATTCTTTCTGCAAGAGCTCCAGACATCTCCATAGGGGAGATACTTTTCATTTTTTCATGATAAAGAAAACAATATGAAATTAACTGTGTGCTCAACAAAACGAACTACCATGACCTGCAGACACAGCAGTGTTGGCGTCCTACCTGTCCAGACTGGCCGTGGAAGCACGGTAGCCGACCATGGGCTGCATGAAGACGTCCATCAGACCAGCCAGTGGAATGGTCAGGGGACTGTTGTAGGCCCCTGTGTAAGCCTTCACATTGCGTGGGTCCAGACTGTTGCCTGAACCATCCCGCACTGTGTACAGCCCATTCTGGACCTAGAAAAGCAGGGGGTACCGCATATTGAACTATCATCGATGCTGACGACACACACTGTCATAACAGGCAGTCTGTCAACGCAAACGCTTAGTAAGCAAGATTAAGCGCGTGTCCATGAATGTACACCTACAATAGCATAAACATGCAAATTTAAGTATATCGAAAACCAAGCAATGCAACATCTTTTTTCTCTATGCTTCAGTCAGAGAAAACTCTGTAACGGAAACACGAACTCACAGTTGCACACAATGAACTACTGAAACAAGTACTTTGAGTCATGTCAGTTTGCATCACAATGAACTTACTGAGATACAAGTAACCGTTGAGTTCATGTCAATCTCCCCTCGGTGGTCATCTCCTTTACTTCCAGTGAATGTCGTCTTTCTAAAAGTGTTATTTCCATGCCACTCGTTTTGACTTTCACACCTATGTTTGACTTTCACAGAACAGAGCCACACCTAGATTTGTGATGACGCAGCCTCGACACCGGGAATCCAAAGGATGCGATCAATATCAGATCATCATGAAGCAGCCCACCAGAGTAAACACAGGAATGTGGCAGTGATACTTTGACGGTGTTAACATACACTGGGAACAGCACGAAGTTCACAGCACTGGACTTTCTAACAGCCCCCTAATGACCAGTCAATGGCTATAGCAGTACAGCGAGTCATTTTGTGGTGTTCGGTGGTGACTGGTCTCATCCCGCACACAGAGGGAGCAGCGCTGAGTTCACAGCACTCAACTTGCTGACACACTGATCAGGACTGGCCCAGAACAGTGGGAAATGTACAGCCTTGGTCATCAGTCGTAGACAGTCTTCAAAAGCACACACAATGCTGAGTGCGCACATAGAGCAAGATCCCGATTGTAACCCAAGCAAAACATGCACCCCAAAATTCTTCAATGTGTCGGACGTATATACAACTGCATAGAATGGGCAACTTATGCCGCCACATTAACAGTCCAGATACGTGCAACGATTTTCCTCCGTCAAATACTGGGCACTGCTCCCACACAAGTATCTGAATATGCAAAAAGAAGTTAACCGAGTCAAATGTATAAAGCTTTAAAACCGATTACCCCCACCGGATACAACCATCAAAGCAACTCACAAAGGACAAATTTCGTCATTTTGCTCACCTCTTCAATAAATTTGGTAGATAGATCACTGTCCATGCAATCGTCGATACCCAAACCACCCAAGGTGATCCCTCGTAAGATGGATGAATCCAAATTCACTCTCTTTACTGCGTAAATCATGGCCTCCAAGTACAGAGGGTGCATGTTTGAAAGGAGGTCACCACAGGTGAACTTAAACTGTCCCGTTTTGTGCAGGGAAAAGATGCCATTGATGACAATGTCCCCGTCCTGGAAGTAGTACTTCATCTCTTTGGGCACTCCCAGGCAAGGCGAGCATCCCCTCGCAGGGCATGGAGAAGCAGGGATTGAGGGCAGGGGAGTTATGCGGTCATCAGCATACATGCGCATGTTGTCAACGTTGAGGGACAGTCGCCCATTGATGTAGTTGCCGACCTGACAAAATTCAACGTTTAGCTTAGAAGCAGGGGAAAGTTGGATGAATACTGAGATATGATAGGGACAGAAAGTAAATGTACAATATACATACAATAGGAAATCTGCAACTCATTTTCATACCGCCACATAAGAATGGACACATACGAGCAGGCAAACACGCACGTGCGATCACAGAGAGAGAGAGAGAGAGAGAGAGGAGAGAGAGGAGAGAGAGAGAGAGAGAGAGAGAGAGAGAGAGAGAGAGCACATTTACATTTCATCACACCACAAATCACATTGGATATCACGTTGTGCACTTTATAAATACTTTTTGCTTGAGTACTGCTCTGCACTGGAGCCTGCATCCTTTACTACCTGCCTTAAGACATATTGTGACTGCATATCTTCTTGCAGTCCTGTGTGCAGAAAGGGCTGAAAATAAACTCTTATCAGATACAGCTAGAGAACAGCCCACTGAATGTCTGAATACCTAGACGAACTGACTTTAATATTGAAGAAAGACTCCTAAAAATATCACACGCACGCACGCACGCACGCACGCACGCACAGCACACACACAACACACACACACACACACACACGCACGCACTCACACACGCACGCACGCACGCACACACGCACGCATGCACGCACACACACATACACACGCACGCACACACGTACGCACGCACACACACACACACACACACACACACACACACACACACACACACACACACACACACACCACAAACCTTTCTGAACTTGAAAACAGTGGAGTTGTCTTCTCCAGCGGGCAGATTGTTGTAGTTCCACACAGAGAATGTCGGATTGACGATGTCGCCATGAGAATCGAACTTCAACCTCTGGGCCGACTTGTAAGGCGCATGCTCATCAGAGGCCAAGCTGGGGATACGTTCTCCGGCGGCGTAGGTAAAGTCCACGTTCCTCAGGTAGGTGTTCAGGAACTCTTCACGGCTCAAGGAAGCAAGCTGAGCGCACACGCCCCTGGACTGGGGACACAAAGCCTGCTGGGCCTCACGTAAGGCGTGGGCATAGGCAAAGACCGCGTGCACAGCAGGTTCCACGTACAGATCCTGGTGAGGACGGACACACGTCAGGTCAGTTTGTATCTGCCTAAAACTCCACGAAGAATTGTTTCTGTGCCTCACCTTAAACCTTGCATGGTCGTCTAAATGGTTGTCTATGGGGTAAGGCAACACACCTAGGTTTTGTTTGCAGAGTTTAAAAAAAATCATAGCATTAGAAGAGGTTGTCCCTGGCCAAAACCTGCAGTAAAACAAGCCGACTGAAAGCCAAATCATGTGACAAGAATTCAACACAAACATTCCAGACAATATTTTGTTTCAAGTCTTCGTGGTCTCTGTGCTTGAAAACAGACCTCAGAGTATTGAACAAATTAGCATGCACATATCGTGCCCTTCCTAATCCTTGCCCTTCCCCTAACTTTCATCCCACATATGCACGCCATTTCCACACATATCCCTTTAGCCTGTACAAAGTCACCACACACACACACACCACACACCCCAACACACAACACACACACAACACCACACACAAAACACACACACACACACGCACGCCGCGCGCGCACCACACACACACACACACACACACACACACGCAACACACACACACACGCTCACCACACACGCACTCTTACCTGCACAAAGTCTTCCCGCTTCTTGCGTTCGACATGCCGGGCAGTCAAGTTCCCGTACCTGGCAGAGCATGACCTGCTGAAGGTGGAGGTGCCGGCCAGGTTGCAGTGATGCCTCTCCATGTACCACTGGCGGTACCACGGGTTCTCCGGGGAGGGTTCTCCTCATCCAGACTGACCTTTACACATCGAATACACACATGAACGAAAAGCTGCTATCCTGACGGATGGCATCCGATACAGTGCCAGGGAAAATAAAGCAAAGACAAATTCTGACACTTCTCACATCGCAAACTGACCATATGGACGTTCAAAAAATCGTGTTGTACTCCGTGTGGTTTAGTCACGCAATACCAAGGTCAAGATCTACCCCGAATCGCCGTGCGTGCATGCGCGTATATCTTCTAAAGCGTGTGGCCACCACAGAAGAAGGAGGACTCCAAAGTCAAGCTCTTGAAGAGAGTTGATGTTCACTCCGAGAGTAAGCTATCATTGTCATCAGGGCGGGAAAGCTGTGCGGTGCAATACAAAGAAATCAGTCAGTTCAAGACATTACTGAACAAACGTGACAACGAAGAAAAAGAAAGAAAGAAAAACAAAAATAATTTTCCTAAAACAAATCTTCCTCGCAGCCATCACAACAACAATAACAAACAAACAAAAGTAATTTCCTAAAACAAATCTTCCTCCAGCCATCACAAACAAACAAACAACAACAAACAAAAAACCTTTACCCAGTGATCTTCAAACTCCTGGATGTGGCGAGAGGAAGGCACGAGGGCAACGATGCCATTGGGGAAGTTGTGCTTAAAGACAGTGTCCTGGGGCAGGCTGTCCGTGACGATCCACTGCAAGTTCTCTGCTCCCTTCACACTGGCACCTTGCTCCAGCAGCTCATGTACCACCGTCATGCCGCCCAGGTAAATCGTACCAACTGTGTCTGTGGCCACCACCTGAAAATTAGGAACTGACAATAGACCTGTTCCGGGAATTAAGAAAAAAAAAAGTCAGGGACATAACGCCTGTCTTTCTATTGCGAAGAGACCTATCTTTTAGTGTGTGTCAAGATCATTTCGCAGTTCGTGCGTCCGTCCTTTGGTAAACAAATGCCACATCAAACCTAAGACATGTAGCTCTGAATCCATACATGATAATAATAAGTGAAGTCGAATGCTTGTAACTGAAGTGTCTGCTTTACGGTCGCACCGTTCCATACTAATGTTTTGGCATTTTTCTCTCTCTGGTTGAACTGTTACCCTGGCTGATGGGGCGAAATAGTATATCTGTGGAAGATAACTGCATATCTTTCCTCTGCAAACAGAATTTTTTTTTTCAGTTTATGGACCGAGCAAATACATCTGGAGAATCAAACATTCGATTCGAAGCGCGCGCCAGGAAAACGATGGGAATTCTGACTGTCTGAATTCCAGGCGCACCGTTTCACACTAATGCTTTATATATAATGCATTATCCCTGTCTGATTGAATTGTAAAACTCCCCGAAGATGGAGTATAGCTGCCTTAATGGCGGGATAAAAAAACGGTCATACACACAAAACTCCACTCCCTTTGTTGGGTAGATGGGATTAATCCTTGCCTGTCTATACAGGGAGTGTCCGCAGGAGTATTAGCCTGCGTACGCAGAAGAAGAAGATAAATTGTAAAACTGACTGATGGAGCAAAATTGCTTTGGGCGTGCCTATCAGCGACATCTGTTCCATGAAAACTGCGGAGGTCACTTCACTGAACGCGACCTCTAGCGCAGAAAACCCTAGCAGATGTCCGAACATCATTTATTTAAACATTCTGGTACCTGCCGGGCTGGCAAGCTGTAGCTTGTTGTCTCTGATTGACGCCGTGGTTAGTGTATCAGAGCAGCTACTTCTGATCAGTGTCGTGACTCACCAGCGGTGCCGTGTCTTCTCAGGCGGGTTGTCCTATGATGACCTCCTACAGATAGCCCCCTGTCGGGTGCTGGTGCTGATGATGTGTGGCATGGGAAGAGTGCCGATAAAAAGGTATGGAACACTTTCAAACGAAGAGAGGTAACACCTTACGGGTTAATGTTTCGCATCCAGTTCAGTAAAGGAACACAAACAGATCTGGGTTTTTTTTTATATATACAAAAGCATTTTGGTTTCTGTCAGTCTGACAAGAATTGTTGGTGTCGAAGAATAACGACAGCAGGTGGAAGTTAAAACATGAAAGATATATTTAAAAATAAAACTGAGCCGCCGAATGAGCGTAACAGATACGTACGAAAAAAGCCTCGACCTTCGTTGTTGTGTGTGTGTGGTGTGTGTGTGTGTGTGTGTGTGTGTGTGTGTGTGTGTGTGTGTGTGTGTTTTCAGGCAGGACAATTAAAAACAAATAATGAAATGAAGTAAATATTTGAGGGGTAAATGCAGGTTAACAAGTCCTCAGTCACCAGTTTGAAAATGTCTCCCCAAGAATTTCATATTGGGGGGGGGGGGGGGGAGGAGTAGAGGCGAGTTAAAAGAAAAAAAAAGAAGGCAGCCAAATAGGAATATTAAAATCCTTCACTGACAGCAATGGAAACTCTTTGAGTTTTGTATTATGAACATTACAATTCGTTAAATACCCATAGAGTCAACTTACGTCTCTTGGATAAAAAAAAAATCTTTAGTAGACATAACTGGTCATCATGGGTTTGGGCCATCAATCCACGGTCTTTAACAGAAAACATCACCATATCCACATAGCGCTCAAACAATCGTACCTGCGCCAAAAGGCTCTGTATGGAACGTGGTGACAAGTTGTCCTGGCTGACCATCAAGGCCGAGGTGAGACACACACCTGCCTCAGCCAGCACAGGGCGCAGCGCACTGTAAGCCTCCCGCCCGTAGTGGCTGTCTTCATAGATCACCACCACGTAGTGCCACTTCAGCTGGGTCAGCACTTGCCCCAGAATCTGGAGAACTTATTGTGTAAATCAACAAGAAAGACCTGAATGGGAACACCCAAATTCAGCTTTCTAAACAGCCTAAAAGACCGTCTAGGCAACCGTCAGAGTTGGAGGTAGCAATTAAAACTCTGTATAAATACTACATCACTTGGTCTTCTCCCGCCCTTGTCAGATTACAAGGCTGGTGGGGAAGTGGACCGTAAACTAACATACTCTCTTATGCCCCCCCCCCTCCCCCCGTCAAAGAAGATGTCATTTATAATCTATGAAATCTATAAACAAGATGAAGGCCGGGCAGAGTCCCAGGTAGCTGAACGGTTTGAACAGTTTCCAGCTTCTGACAATGAGCTGTTGTATCAGTAAGGCTGGTGGTGGTGTGGCTGGCCATCAGTTTGGTCCACTTGGAGTTGATTTCCATTCCTGATCATGTTGATCTTTCTTTCAGCATTTAGTTTGGTCCACTTGGAGATGATTTCCATTCCAAATCATGTTGATCTTTCTTTCAGTCTTTTAACAACCTTGGCCAGTTCTTTTTTCCTGCCTGATCAGGTCATCGACGTCGTCAGTGAAGCGGAGATTTGTGATGGTTCTTCCTCCAGTAATGATTTCCTGACATGATCATCAAGTGCTTCAGTTATGATGCGTTCCAGGAACAGGTTGAAAAGCGTGGGAGGCAGAAGGCAGCTCTGAAGAACTCCAGCGGCACCTTGTGCGAGCTTTGCACACGTCGCGTTGAAATACGGTTGGTGGATGATGTTGACCAGCTTGTGCTCAAAGGTAGATTTCTTACATGTGGGCCATTGCGTCTCCTGCCAGACTCTGTCGCACGCCTTCTTGAGGTCTGTGAAGAAATGGTACCTGTTACTGATGCCTAAAACGGGTTACAGCACGAATTAGCCAGGTAAAGTGAGGGGAAATATGAAAAAAAAAGTTATCTAAATTTTGTTTTAAAAAAAACGAAGCAGGTAGAGTTATCTAAACTTATTATAAAAAGCTATACAGTTTTTAAGAATTTTTTTTTTTCAATGCTATCGGTTTATTGAAAGTTAGAACTTTAAAAAGCCATCAATTTATTAAATAAATTTGGTGTTAAAAAGATACCGTTACAAAACTGACATTAAAAAGATACATTTATTAAGTTTGGTATTGAATAGCAAATTGGTTACAGTGAAAAATGTACAGGTTTACCTTCACGAGTCCATCATCAGGAGGAATAGTACGAAGGAAGTTTGGGTATCGACCACTGTCTGTCAGCTCAGGAGCCGTGGATGCGAAAGACACCACAGGGATGTGAAAGGTGTTCACAAAGCTGGACACCCTGCGCGCTGTGCCGCTGCCTGTGCATTCAACGATACCTGCCCCGAACAAGATTCTGGGCATAAGTAATCAGTAGCTTTCTATGGCTTTGGACAAAACGACAAAACTGAACAACGATAAACGATCATGAAGCAGTAGCATCAGTGCAGCGATCACTATGAAAGTTTGGTCATGCAACATTGTAATATTATTGTAATTATAACGTCAGAAACTGTGCCCAAGTACCTGGTGGTAAAATACGTGTTTGTATGTGAAGAGAGCTTGTCGGCGGAAATCATTAATTATTCATGCAAGTTATGGAACGGAAGGCATCTTAAGTCTCGATTGTCCAGACGTGGGCTCTGACAGCTGAACTTGATAGAAGGATTCAGACATTAAAGATGAGATGCTTCCGCGAGATCCTTGGCATGTCACACAGAAACCATATTACCAACTTGAAGGTCCAGACCAGAGGAAGGCAAGCCATTGGACCACACGAAGACCTGTTGTTCACAACAGGACCTGCCAAAACCATTCTACAGGAAACAGTGCGACGAGGCAGAAGGAGATGAAGACAGAGAAAGAGATGGGAGGACAACATCAGTGCATGGACTGGCCTCACGCCCAGCAACTGCCATAAAGCGTCTGAGAACCGGGAGAGTGGAGGAAGCTGGTAGCGAAGTCTTCTGCGGCGCCCCAACGGTCGTCAAGACCCTGGGATAGGTGATAAGTGATTGTCCAGTCCGGGTTCACCTGGTCCTGGAAGGCGTGCTGCCTGGTGAACTCACTGAATGACGTGGGCGAATAAACGGGAAAAATGGTCAGTTGGCTTGGAGGATTGACCGGTCATCAGCACCGTACGTCGTAGGACTGTAGAGGCGCATGCCTCGCAATTTTCGTTCACTTGTTTGTTTATTTGCTTGCTTGTTTTTCGTAATGTCACAGGAGGTGTCATTGCTGAATGTGAAGTAAAGGCCACGAGCGCCTGTTATAGGCATAGCGAATCTCCAGGAAAGACGCTGTGAAAAGAAATGAAAAGGGTTGAAACGAGGATTAATGATTGTACATATCAAGACTGTATAAACTGATTTAATATAGAAGACTGATTCGTGTTTTCTTTTCTTTACAGGAACTTTACCCAGTTTAGACGAGGGATTGATAGGTTTGTTGTTGTTTTTTTCTGAGAGAGGCATAGACACAGATTAAATTTTGTAATCCGACATGAGTCGCGAAGTGTAATCCGACGTGAGTCGCGGAGATAGTGAAGATTTTTGTGGGATTGTAAAGACCAAATCAAAGAATAAAAATCTCTTTTTTGTAGATCCATAGCGACCACAGTATTTCTGTATACCAAATGGATTTTTATGGCATTATTTCGATGTCGATTTTCGTAAAAGTGAATGCAAATTCGCGTGGACCTGATTATAATATATTATCAAAAATGTATTTGACAAGAATGTGAAGCGTAAGTAAAAAAAAAAAGTAGTTCATAAAACGGTGTAAATTTAGGTGTTAATAACAATGAGAACTTCCCTATGTTTGTCTCCCTGGCTGTGTGTCAGGCACCTGCTCTGTGGAATGGTCTCCCTTCTTCTCTGCGTAACAAGGACTCTTTAGAGACTTTTAAAACCTCCATAAAGACAAATCTTTCCCCTCAAACTGATTAACGTTATCCACTTATCACTGTGCGCGTGTTTGCTGGTGTTGACGCGCTCGTGTGTCTGTCTGCGTGTGTGAGATGTTCGTGTGTGTGTGTGTGTGTGTGTGCGTGCGTGCGTGCGTGCGTGCGTGCGTGCGTGCGTGCGTGCGTGCGTGCGTGCGTGCGTGTGTGTGTGTGTGTGTGTGTGTGTGTGTGTGTGTGTGTGGTGTGTGCGCGCGCGTGCGCGCGCATGTGTGTGTGTGTGTGTGTGTGTGTGTGTGTGTGTGTGTGTGTGTGTGTGTGTGTGGGCTTTGAATTAGAATTAGTATTTTATCATGTTTTTCTGTAATATGCGCTTTGGGCTCTTGCGAGGTAAAGCACACTATGAATATCCTTTTACATTACATTACATTACATTGCGCGAGCATGAGTCTGAGAGAAAAGAACCAGGGACATTTGTGCGGTGGTTTCTTTGACTGTTACAGATTAAAAAGAGACTACAGCACTACATGCACCATGAGATGATGTCATAATGGTGCATATCTCTAACTGAGCGGTAGTTCTTCTTAATGTCAAAGACTGTAAAGAGATTAAGGTTTAAATGCACATTAGGATACTATTATAATAAACATCTTACCTGTGAAGATTTTCTTTTTCAAACATGTTATAAAGAAACATAAACATACTGAAGTTTTAGCGCACAATAGAGTGCTATTATAGCAAACATATCAACTGCGAAGATTTTTTTTTATACATATTATAAAGGAACATAAACAATCTGAAGCTTTTAGTGCACAATAGGATGCTATTACAATAAACATATCCACTGTGAAGTTAGTCTTCTTCATACATATTACACAGCGAAGCTGTTAATGTATATTAGGATACTATTATAATGAATATCGTAACTGTGAAGTCGTTTTTCTTCATACGTATTATAAAGAAACATGCTTAAAATGCAACATAGGATTATATTATCATGTAGTCTATGAGGCGGCCGTTCATGAGAAAACTGTGTGTGTGTGTGTGTGTGTGTGTGTGTGTGTGTGTGTGTGTGTGTGTGTGTGTGTGTGTGTGTGTGTATGCGTGCGTGCGTGCTGCCTGCCTGCCTGCCTGCCTGCGTGTGTGTGTGTGTGTGCGTGCGTGTGTGTGTGTGTGTGCGTGCGTGCGTGCGTGTGTGTGTTGTGTGTGTGTGAGTGTGTGTGTGCGCGCGCTGTGTGTGTGTATGTATGTGTGTGTGTGTGTGTGTGTGTGTGTGTGTGTGTGTGTGGTGTGTGGGGTGTGTGTGCGTGTGTGTAGCTGTGTGTGTAGAGGGAGGGAGATGGGGAAAGGGATGGCTGGCTGAGAAATGCCCCCACCCTACCTCACCCCCGTAACCAAGGAGATCAGCTTTCTTCCACACACTCCTCAGCATACCAGAAAGCTGTGATCGACACCCACCCAGAGTCATGTTGGACTGCAGCTGCACACAGGAGCGGTCATCTGCAGACAGACCAGGAAAGATGGCGGACACAGCTGCTACCCCCTGGTCCGCGTGTCCACAGTTGTCCACCACGAGCATACCTGGTTAGCGACATGACAACCAACGTCTGAGTTCTAAACCCAACAACACTGGGTATGTAACCTCCATGTACATTTAGGGCTGAGACAATATAAACATATATGATGTTCCTCGACTTTTGATACAGTTAGCAAGCACCTTTGTAATTGTAATACAGAGACTGTACCGTTCTTTTGATGGGAGTTTGTATTCTCTGATGTTTTGGGAGTTTGGGGGGGGGGGGGGGGGGGGAGGGGGGTCTGTTCACACGCACGATGCATCAGACTATGAAGCATATTTATTTTTAAGTCAAATTTTCTGCATGATCTCCAGCTAGAGCTTTCTGACTTTGAAATGTTCATCTTGTCTTTTTCCTGTTTCCAGGATCGTCAATTTGTTCCGTTTGCATCATCAACAAGAACAGCACCAACAACCAGCAACGTTTTGATTGCGTATGCTTCCATCTTGCGATCTTATATGAACAGAACTGCTTGGAATTCAGCACTGCAGATAGGCGTGTCGCTGTCAACTGTCGATAAACTGTTCTGTCCGCTCTCAGTCTCAATTAAAATTTCTTCTTCGTTGTTCGCTCAGACAGGAACCCCGATGCACTGACGAAGGCTGCCGTCCGGCGGAGGCCCTCCAGAGATCCGTAGAGTTTCTCCCTCATCGGTTGGTCAGCAGGCCAGGCCTCTGCTCTCAGGTTATGGTGTGTTGGACAGTCCTGTAGGAAGTGTTCCACTGTCATTGGGGCTGTACCGCAGGGGCACACTGCAGACTCGCCAATGCGGAACCTTGTGAACATGTGATGGTGTAGCCTGGAGTGGCCCGTCCTCAGCCTCACAATGTTTACTTGGTCTGGTCTGGGTAGGAGGTAGTAGGCAATCTGGATGTAGCTGAAGCCATCTTTTCCTCTGCTTCTCCTTGATGATCGTCTTGGCCTCTTCATAGGAGATTTCCTGTTCCTCTTGTGGCTGCTGTCCTCCTTCCTTCGCCAGTCAGTCTGCCTCCTCATTGCCTGCTATGTTGCAGTGTGAGGGTATCCACTGAATGACGGTTAGTTCAGTGGCCTGCTGCAGTGTGGCAAGGGCAGAGACAAGGGGGCTGAGGTCCTTGTTCTTTGGGTTCTGTACAGCCTGCAGTACTGACAGTGCATCAGAGAAGATGACGACTTTGGGATGTATGGCCTCTCTATTCGCACACAGTGTCTCCGCTGCTGTCTGCAATGCGTCTGCCTCAGCTTTGTAGTTCGTGGAGAATTTGCCAGTGGGGATGGCTTGTCGGACGTGTGTTCCATCCTTCAAGGTTAGGAATATTCCTCCACCTCCATTTCTGGTAGCCTCCTCTGCTGAGCCGTCCGTGTATGCATACGTCCACAGCTCCTTGGGATATGCCTCTTCCATATGGTCTAGGGCTAGTGCTTTTTTCTCTGGTTCTGACTGTGTGCCCTTTGTGAGAATGCCTGGGATTGTCTCTCTGACTTCCGGAAATTTGTTCCTTCTCCAAGCGGGTACAGAGCTGTGTGTTGGGATCTGCTTGTTCCCTTGCTGTAGCAGTTCAGGGTCCTGCCTCTCGAGTCTGCGAGCGTTGTGCACAAAACTGCTGCGCTTCAGTCTGCACTTGGTTGGCTCTTTCTTTTGTTCATGGGGTGATTCTTCATCCTCTTGAATTTGGCAGCCTGGCTGAGGACTATGGCATCTCTCCTGCTTTCAAGGCTCTGAAGACCTGTCAGAGTTTCCATGGCTTGGATCGGGGTTGATTTGAGAGCGCCAGTGATGATCCTGGACGCCTGGTTCTGGACCTTGGCAACTATGTCTAGGTTGGTCTTGGCTGCTGTCCCCCAGGCAGCTGTACCATATTCTAGGACAGGTCTCACTCGTCCAAGGTACAGTTTCTTCTGGATGTTGTGGTCGGCTCCCCAGGAAGTTCCTGATAACTTCTTCATCAATGCCAGACGTAGCCTGGCTCTTTCTGTGCACTTGTTGATCTGGTGTCTCCAAGTCATCCTGGGGTCAAATGTGACTCCTAAGTAAGTGGGTGACTTATCCTGTGGGAGGACGTGACCATTCACCTGGAGGCGTGCACTCTGCTCTGTTGTAGCCAGGCTGAAGATGGTGTATGTGGTTTTTTCTGGCATTGATGGTTACGAGCCACTTTTTTGTCCATGTCTCGATCTTCCTCGGGCTTCCTGGATCCTTACAGTGGCTGTTGTTATGTACTGCTCAGAGCACCAAATGGCAAGATCGTCTGCGTAGATTGCACCATGGATCCATGCAGGGATGTCATCGAGGATGTCGTTCACGAAGATGATGAAAAGCGTAGGGGAGAGAACTCCACCTTGTGGAACGCCTTCCTTCATGGTCTTCTGTCTGCTTTGGTCCTTTCTGTTCTGTACCCGGGCTTTTCTGTTGGTCAGGTATTGGCTGATCCAATTGAACATGAGACCTGAGATACCGTACTGGTGCATCTTCAGCTTCAGCCCATTCTTCCACACGTTTGTCAAAGGCCTTTTTCCAGGTCGATCCAGACTGTAATGGTATGCTTCTTGTCTTGTAGTGCATCCTCCACTTCTTGCGCAATGTAAGCGACCTGGTCTTCAGTGGATCGGTGTTGCCTGAATCCTGCCTGCTTGTCAGAGATGATCTCTTTCTTCTCCAGGTACCATGTCAGCCTATTGTTGACTAGCCTTTCCATGAGCTTCCCTACGCAGATGGTCAGACTGATGGGTCTGAAGCTGTCTGCCTCGGTCTTGTCTTTTCTTGTAAATCGGGATCATGATAGCATCTCTCCATGCCTGAGGTACCGACGCATTTTTCCAGCTGGAGTTGAAGATACTGAGAAGGGTTTCCTTTGCTGATGGTCCCAAGTGTTGTAGCATCTCATCTGTAATGCCATCAGGTCCTGGTGATTTCTCTTTCTGCATCTGCTTTATCCCTTCCTTCAGTTCTTTTTCTGTGAAGAGTTCTTTCATCACTTCTTCCTCTGTGTCCATGTCTTTGTAGTGTTTCTGTTGTTCCAACATTTCCTTCTCTCTATCTTTTGGGACTTTGATGTTACTGATCCTTTCAAAGCTGCTTATGAGGCGGTCTGCAGCCTGCTTTCCAGTGAGGGTCTCTCCGTTGTCTTCTAGAACGATTGGTAAAGTTGACGTTCTTTCATCGTTCATTGCTTTGGTAAGTTTCCACAGTCTTGCTCCATCCTTCTCCAAATTGAGATTTTCTGTTTTCCTCTTCCAGTTGGTTCTTGCTGCCTGGATGAAGGCCTTTTTGTACGAGGCAGTTCTTTCCTTCAGGTTGATGTTGTTTTCTGTTGATGGTTCCTTCTCTGCCTTTTCTCTTGCTTCGTTCGCTTGATCTTCCAGCTGTTGAAGTTCTTCAGTCCAGTAGGGCCTGTAGTTCTTTCTGGCTCCTCTTGGGATGGTTTCTATGGCTGCTTTCAGTATTGCCGCATTGAAGGCTTTGGTCATGTTGTTTGCATCTTTCTGACGAGTATTGATGTTGGCGGCATACTCGTCAGTGAGGATGGAGAAATCTTCCCATTTAGCTTTCATGTAGTTCCACCTGGGCAGTGGTCTGCAATCCTCAGGATGGTGGTTGAGGTCGAAGGAAAGTTTCACAGGTTTGTGATCGCTGCCTGCCAGCTGGTCCAATACTGTTCTTTTTGCGCTTGCCTGCAGATTGTTGGTGGCAAAGGCTAGGTCTGGTGTTGTTGACGATAGCCACCTGCGTGAGTAGAATGTTGGGGGGTCATCTACTTGATTCAGTAGATGTAGTGGCCGGTCAATCTGCCAGTCCTCTACCTCCTCTCCTCTTGAGTCTGTTTCGTTGTATCCCCAGCTTGTGGAGTGGCTGTTGAAGTCGCCGACAACCAGGCAGCTGTTCTGTAGAACATCCATTGCATGTAGTGAGAGCTGTCGATCTGATGGGCAGCATACATTATATATCCTGATCTGCTTCTCCCGCAGTGTGATCTCCACTCCAGTGATTTCTGCCTGATCCTCAGTGTCCACTGTGATGTGCTTCGCTGGTATGTGATTCTTCACCAAGATGAGGATTCCACCTTTGTGTCTCCCTTCCCTGTCCACACGGTAGGTCTGGTAGCCTCTTACTGTGAAACGAAGGTTCTCTGTAAGGTGGGTCTCCTGGACACAAGCAACATCAATGTCCTCCTTGTGAAGTCTTTCAGCAAAGGAGAGCTTCTTCTTGGAAATTCCTTCAGCATTCCACTGCAGTATCTCCAACGGCCTTGGCTCCACCTCCCTCCTGTCGTAGCCAGTTGCTTTTACCCGAGACACCCGCCGTCTGGCTCTACCACGAAACGGGGCACGGCGACCACCAGTAGCTTTGGTTGGGCCCCTTTGAGGCACAGGGCCCGGCACTCTTCCACCCTGGTGGGTCCTCAACGGTCGAGCACCACATCGAGATTCTCCAAGGTTGTCTGTCATGTGAGCGGGGATGCGTTGTGCTGCCGTTACGCCCCTGACAAGTCAGGACCAGCACATCCGACTTCGGCTCTTGCCATTTATCCCATGGCTGGGGTAAGGCTTGGAGCAGTGTCAGGGCATGTCCACGCGCCGGTGGGCCTGCACGGAGTTCCTTCCTTTTTCGGTGGGGGCCTTACTCCTCCATCTGGACTGGTCTAGCCTGCGGCTTTCCTTGATTGGAGAGGCCGAGATCTAGTTTTAATATAGCGCCAGTTGTCCGCTCCCGTGCCGCGTTAGTCACAACAGAGGTTGCGTCCAACCTGCACCGTGTCCCCCTGAGGAAACACCCACATTAACGTGGCGAGTCTCAATTAAAATGAAGCACTGTACCTGCTCCAGAAAAAATAATCGGGCGAAAGATAATGCCTCTTTCCACAGCAAACAGAGTTACCCTTTTACAGTTCATGGGTCAAATAGTCAGCTACTTGATTTGGAACGCACGCCAGGATAACTATCGACTGTCTGTATTGCAGGTGCACCGTTTCACACCCATGTTTTAGCAAAGCCTGTCCCCAATTAACCTTTGAGGCTGACTGACTAGGTAAAATTACCTTGGCGCGCCCACCAGCAGCATCCGTCCCATGAAAACGGCGAGGTCACTCTCGTTGAACGCAAGCTCTAACACAGATTACCTCCCTTTTAGTTTTTCTAACATCGTCTATTATTAGCGTGTGCAGATTGCAATTGCGACACAGCTGACCTGAAAGCTGTGGTCCGTTACATTTAATGACTCTTTAGCGTCGTTATTTTTTTTTTTCATCCAAAAGTCATTTACATCAGGTTCTCATATCTTCAAAAATGTTTTGGG
The DNA here is from genome assembly GCA_033310375.1 of Conus canariensis. NCBI lineage: Eukaryota > Metazoa > Mollusca > Gastropoda > Neogastropoda > Conidae > Conus > Conus canariensis. Next base: position 27,968,428 of record CM065739.1, read on the forward strand.
TCAATGGAAAAAACTTCTCTGATCACTCTTACTGGGTGGAAAGTTTGGCTTGCTGACCACACTTACAGTTGTTTACGCCCCAGGTGTGTTCCTAGGCTGCGCGACCTCTGCTTGCTAAAGACACTTCAGAGAATAGTAAGTTGGCAGTGCAAGAGTTTCCGGAAAGTAATATTCTTTTTTAAAAGGGAGGAGGGGTGTGGTTAGAGGGGGGAGGGTGTCTTTGAGCCCTGATACTGACAATGAGAAAACTGTCCCTAGAAATATAAAGTCTTTCAATGGGAGAGCGTGTTTATTCGAAGGGCCTTTATTGTGTATTTCTGTACTGGGCGTGTATTTCTGTACTGGGCAAACATGCCTGAACTATGAAAAAAAAATGCAGCGAATCAATCAATCAATCAATCAATCAATTAATTAATTAATAATCTCATTACTTTAACAGAACGTTTGGGACTATGTGAGATCACTTGGGCTTATGCCACATTCTATTCTATGTGGTATTCTACGTCATTTTGTGATCAAGTCCCAAGCGATGAACTTGTAGCCACGAATCTGAATGCCCTACGTTATCATGTAAGAGTGCTGGTGCAATACTCAGACTGTGCAATCTACCTAAGAACACACACACACACACACACACACACACACACACACACACACACACACACACACACACACGCACGCACGCACGCACGCACACACACACACACACACAATATATATATATATATATAATATATAGTCTAATACAATCAAGGATAACAGACTGTAAATTAAAAACAACAACAACAACAACAACAACAACAACAACGAAAAACAAACAACAAAAAAACTCAGCCTCCACCCTGGAGATTCTACCCTGTTAATAATACCTGCCAGACTCATACGATAAAATTTAAGAATAATTTGCTAACGATCTTTCTCTGCATTCCAAGGTCTACACATCTTCTTTCCGTGGAAACGGTAATGTTACGACAATGGTCTCAGACCTAAACGGATTCCAGGCACGTAGTAATCGTCCAGATACTGTCCGTTCATTGCTCGTCCTTTTTGTTGACAGCATGAAGGGCAAACCGCAGTGCCTCATACCACTGCATGCCTGCCAGGGAAAATTAAGGGAAAGCATGTTTAACAAGTTTATTCCAGGACAATATATATATATATATATATATGTATTTTTTTTTTTGGCAATAAGTTCAAAATTTTCACGCGCGCGCACACACAGAAACACAGACACAGACACACACTCACACACTACATACACTACACAAAACACACACACACACACACACACACACACACACACACACACACACATACACTACACACAACACACACACACACACCACAACACAACACACACACACACACACACACACACACACACACACAAGTTTGAGTGTGCGTGAAAGAAAGAGAGAGAGAGTGTGTGGTGTGTGCATGTGTGTGTGACTCTCTCTCTCTCTCTCCCTCCCTCCCTCTGTGTGTGCGTGCGTGTGTGGTGTGTGTGTGTGTGTGTGTGTGTGTGTGTGTGTGTGTGTGTGTGTGTGTGTGTGTGTGTGTTTGTGTGTTTGTTTGTGTGTGTGTGTCCTTCATTTAACGTCTATCCACTATTCGTGATATTAGACAAAAAAAAAAAAAAAAAAAAAGTGAATGTGTACGGAAGTAATTGCGAGCATGCAAATAATGTGTGTATGTGTATATGTATGGGTGCGCGTGCACGCGAATGTGTGTGTGTGTGGAGTGTGTGCCCGCGCGCGCGTGTGCGTGTGTGTGTGTGTGCGTGTGTGTGTGTGAGTATGTGTGCCTGTGTGTGTGAGTGAGAGAGTTGTGGATGTGTAAGTGTGTGAATGTCTTTACACAAGTCATAAGTGAAGATTAACATGAAACAAAATACTTATAACCAACAACTAACTTATCAATTAAAGTCAAACCGGATGACAGTATTAAAGAAAAAAGAAAAAAAAGAAAAAAGAATAAACAAACAAACAAAATCCTTTGATTCCCCCTCCCCCCCCCCCCCCCCCCCATTTTATCCAACCCACCCCCCTTCCTTTCTTATCCCCCGCAAATAAAGTTAATAAAAAAATATTATAAGTATTTTCCAATAGGGGTGCGTTCTAAGTGTACAAAGAATTCGTACGTTAAAGCTGGTGACTGAAAAATGGCCTGCACAGTATTTTGCTTCAATACTGGAGTGATTTTTTTCATATCATTGCATGAAGCAATATGAATTGGAGTAATTTTGTTTCCACATACGCAAACTACGTTTTTTACATATTTTGTTTTAGATGCATTAAGTTTCCACCTGTGCATTAATGAGAGTAATTTTCTATTAAGATTAAAATTCTCTTTGATTCTACGTGATCTACCATATATATTCGAAAGCTTTCCAGATATACGACTTAACTAAGTTACACTGTTCATGTACTGATAAGGGGAAATCAAACAGTTCTGAATCAAAACTATTTTTGGCTCCACGTTTAGCTGCCCTGTCTACTTTTTCATTATAATGAAAAGAACAATGTGAAGGAATCCAACAAAAAGCTACATGGGTTCCTCTTGCAATTAACATGTGTATCATACAATTTATCTCTATGACCATTTCAAGTCTTGTGTGCAATTGAGAAACTTTTAATGCCTGAAGAGCTGATTTAGAATCAACACAGAACAGAATTTGAAATATTGTATTTGGAAAGTTTAAAAAGTAATTTAAAGCCAGGAGTATCGCTGTTAATTCTGCTGTAAATATCGATTTGTTAATTCTGATATAAAATGATTTCTCTACTCTTAAGTCTGGTATTAAGAATGCACAACCTGTTTGTTTATCAATGCACGAACCATCTGTGTATATTTTCAAATAATTTGAATAGTTCTTTTCAATATGGCATTTGATACAGCTTGCTAACATGTTTGTGTTTTCATTTTTTTCATATTGGTATGTTCAATATCAAAATGTGCTTTATTAAGCTCCCATGGTGGTATAGGAGAAAATTTACGGTCTAATGGATAGAGCATCGTTATCGATTGAAACTCCAGAATCAGTAATACTTTTTGACGTGTACGTTGCCAGTGTTTTTTGAGAAGCTATAGATTTTGCTCTTTTAGGAAAATCAATATCTGACCTCATTTTTATTTCAGATCTAATGTGCGTTTTATTAGTTGTACTCTTGATAACAAATTTACAACACGCTAACTCTCTGTATTCATCTAAGGGAAGCATTTGCGCTTCATAATACGTACGAGAAGATGATGCATGCACCGGAAGGCCAAGTGCTAATTTCAATGCCTTGCATTCAATACTTTCAAGCTTTTTCAATAGGTATTTGGGAGCGCTAAAGATTCCTTCTTGGGCATATGTTATTTTTGACCTCATTAAAGATTTACATAGAGTTATCAATGTAGATTAATTCTGTCCCCATTTTTCTTTAGAAATAATTTTAAGGAAATTTAATATTTTCCTCGCCTTTGTTAATAAGTATTCAATATGAGCGTTCCATGATAGTTTAGATGTGAAATGGACTCCTAGGAATTTAACTTCTGTCACGTATTCAAGAGGTATTTCGCCCAATGTAAAAACAGGCAGTTTTTCTGGATTATTACCACTATTGAAAAGAATTATATTTGTTTTTTTCAACAGATAAGTTCAATCCATTTAACTTCATGTATTCCGACATCCTATTTAGTTCGTCTTGATAGATCTTTCTGATGAAATTTATATCACGCTGTGGAGTTTTCTTTTTAAGAGTTACTTCCATCCACATTCAAATGTCGTCTGCATATTGAACGATAACTACCTTTTTAGATAACTTATTTGGCAAATCATACAATAGCAATGAGAAAAGAAGCGGAGCTAACACTGACCCTTGGGGGATTCCCATTGACAAAGTTCTACTGGTGGAATATGTTTTTCCTACTCTTGTTTGTATTACCCTATCTTTCAGAAAGCATTTAACATAACTGTATACATTTCCTGATAGTCCAATATTTTTAAGTTTGTTTAATAGCTGTGAATGCCACACTTGATCGTAAGCCTTGGTTATGTCAAAAAATGTAGCCAGGACACATTTACGTCATGCAAATTGTTTCTTTATATTTGTTGATAATTTCACTAACATTTCTGTAGCAGATCTCCCTTTACGAAAGCCAGCTTGATTAATAGGAATGATGTCATTTTTTTCGCAGTAATATGCTAGTCTATTCAAAACAATTCTTTCTGATAGTTTACAGACGTGTGATGTTAATGCTATAGGTCTGTAATTTTTAGGAATCACTAGAAGACTTTCCTTGTTTATGAACTGGGACAACAATTGTCTGTTTCCATATTTTGGGCATGTCGCTACTATTCCAGCAAGTACTTAGCAAAGCATGAAGAAAAACTACAAGATTTTCAGGTAAATTCTTTAGCATCTGATTAGATATTGCATCTAAACCAACTGATGATTTCCTTATTGGAATGGCTCTAATGGCTTCTTTTACTTCATATACAGTTATAGGAGCATTAATGTTTATGCTATTATCTGGTGGCGGATCGTCATATGTTATATTACTTTCTTCTTTTTCTCTGTAAGTTCGGTCAGTGTTTGTTAGACCCTCAGGACGGCTGACTTCAGCGAATAAGTTTACAAAAACTTCTGCTTTCTCTTCAGTAGTGGGCAGATTGTTGTTATCTATTTTTATGGGATACTGTGGTAATGTCAATCCATTTTTCATAGCTTTCAGTTCTTCCCATACTTTTCCCATATCCTTACAATGTTTTACTTCAGAGTTACAGAAATCATCCCAATGTTTCAATTTTGCAAATTCTATTGCATCATCACTTTCTTTACCCGTCTTTTTCATTTTTTCATGATTACTTGCTGATCTTTTTTTTACAATGTATCTTAAATCTTTCTTTTTTCTTGTTATTTGCGCGTTCACATTCCTTGTTCCACCACACATTTCCATTGTGTTTTTTTAGATTTTTGTTTTTTTATTTTTCGGATCGATTTATCTGCTGCTGTTAGGATAAATCTGCAGAATTTATCATACTGATTGTCTATATTTTCTTCAGTAGTAGTAGTAGTAGTAGTAGTAGTAGTAGTAGTGTGTGTGTGTGTGTGTGTGTTAGTAGATGAGTGAATGAGTAAATTTGTGTGTGTGTGTGTGTGTGGTGTGTTGTGTGTGTGTGTGTGTGTGGTGTGTGTGTGTGTGTGAGAGAGAGAGGAGAGAGGAGAGAGAGAGAGAGAGAAAGAGAGTAAACGTGAGCGCGCGAGCGTGTGTTTGTGCGCGCCCACGCGCGTATGCACATGTGTGTGTGTGTGTGTGTGTGTGTGTGTGTGTGTGTGTGTGGTGTGTGTGTGTGTGTGTGTGTGTGATCGTTTTTTGAGAGATAAAACCTTGTGCAGTGGAGTATGTGTATGTATGTGTGTATGTATGTATGTATGTGTGTGTGTGTGTGTGTGTGTGTGTGTGTGTGTGTGTGTGTGTGTGTGTGTGTAAAGACTGATGAGTGTGTGTGTGTGTGTGTGTGTGTGTGTGTGTTGTGTGTGTAAAGACTGATGTGTGTGTGTGTGTGTGTGTGTGTGTGTGTGTGTGTGTGTGTGTGTGTGAGAGAGAGAGAGAGAGAGAGAGAGAGAGAGAGAGAGAGAGAGAGAGAGACAGAGACAGAGAGAGAGACAGAGAGAGAGAGAGTACACGATATTCAACGAACATAAATATTTTCTCGCAGGTACGATGGAAAAGCTGATAGCTATTTCACACCATTCCTCCAAACAGCAACAGCAACAACAATAACAAAAACAAGAAGACACTCACTCACTCTCTATTGCCTTCTCAGTCGGGTGTGAACTAGCTTTTTTAAGAAACTGTCATGAATCACGGCGGGGATGGTGCTCGCACGTCCAGCCAATAAAGATCGTGAACTGATAAAGGGATCCACAATAAAACGGAGATCGGTTGACTGAGTCAGTGATGCTCCGATAACCAGGGAATGAAAGTTGCTGATGTACATCTAAACGTTTTTCAGTCACACAATGTAGAAGAAACGAGTATGCAGGTAGACTGAATGTTGCGTGTTTTGCGCATTTTGCAGACACTGCCAGCAAGCAATCTCCATGAAACAAGGGGATCTTGGTGCTTCAGAGCACACCAGTTTCTACGCTTTCTGGTCACAGAAATCGTTTTGCTAACCCCATCCCCCGACCTCGCCCTACCACAGTGTTATTCTCACCTCTTGATCTTATTCTTATGTACTTGTGATTTAACGTTATTGATATCTGTTCAACTTCCTTTGCAGCTGTAACAAAGCGCTCTTCGCTTGCTATCAATTCTACAGTGGACACTTTGGTGTGGTCTAAGTCATTAAATTAGTGACGGGCCATAGATATACTACTGCCGGCCATGTTAACTCACGGCCAATTGATCCCATTTACCTGAGACAATTGTAAATAGCCCCACGAAAAGTGTATCTTTCCTTTAGCTGCCGTGTCCTTCGGAATATCCAGTTTAATGCTATGGATTGTAAGATACGGCCCAGAAGTCTGTGGCTTATTATAAAACTAGAGTCAATTAATCACCAAAAAGAAAAAAATCGATTGCGTCATTTCATTGCTTACACTGAAATTAAAAGTTCGAGCAGTTCTTGCTGCAGACGACTAGCCTACCAAATATTATTTCAACAAATGACGTCAAACAAAGATGCAGTCATAGGTATTTATTTGATTCAAGCCTCTCTTCACTCTCAGACTAGGACTAATCTGACATTAAGTGTGGACACTAGCCCCTCCCAACGCCGGTGAATTTATTAAAGGTCAATAATTACATGTATTTAACCGCAGGGATCAGAAACCCACACGTAGCCTATCATATATAATTAGATTTGCTGTAAAACCAGTATTTAGACTGTAACCTAAGATTAACCCGAAATGAGCAGGCTCAATTCTAAGAAAGCTCGTATTTGCATGCTGTAGATCTGTTCGAAGGTTTCTCCTTAATGTCACATTGTCAGCTTCATTTCATACAGATAAGCATCTAAATTTATTACTAATTCAAAGCTTAATGACTAAGACCATCTGATACTCATGGTCACAATTCCCCTTGTTTGCTAGGCACATGTTATAAATGAGTTCATGCGCTTTGAATTATCATTCCGACATTTTACTCTCAATATTAATGTATCTCTCTTGTTGCTTCCATTATCATGGCCTGTATCTGAGTTGGCAATTATTCAGCAGCATTGTGCATTTGAGCTGTACATCTATCAGTGTGTGGACATTCATGCGCGTTCTCTCGTCTCCTGTCCATCTTTTACACCCAGTTATGAGAGTTACAACCCATCGCAAACAAGTTGTTTCCCATTCTCCCACGCTTTGTATTGCTTGTTATTGGTTTGCATCGTTTGTATTCCCGTCCTTCTGTCTACTCCACCATCGCCATCCCCCGCCCAGCTTTCCCTTCCCCCTATCCCTAGCCCCGGTCCTTTGTCCCCTTGCACACACGCACGTACTCTCTCCTGCTGAACAAAACATGGCTAAGTTGTAAATGTATAATACTTACTGCCTCGATGCATTCCGCAGCCGTACCCGTTGGACCCACCGCCCTGTACCGCCAGTACTCCCCCTAGCATGGCTTCTGCTCCAGGCTGGATGGTCGCCATTTTCTTCAGGGTGCACGTCTGCGACTCGAACTCAGCAGCGGCATGGCAGAGAGAGGCCGCAAACACCAGCAGGACGAGCGCCATTGTGTTGAGCCTTGGGAGTGACAGGAATCAGTTTAGGAGAGCTTCAAGGATGGAGACAAAGTGGTTCGGCAAGCCCGTTGCCCATTTCTTCAAACCCCCTCTCTGTCTCTCTGGCTTTTAACACGACGTCAACATACAATAGCTGTGAACACAGTCTGAAGTAAAATGTTTAAACAGTAAACAAGTAGGGTAACTTTTGCTCCCATAAGATGTTTAGTTTTCACCGCATTTAATCATACTGCATTCCTAGCCACATCATGATTCTACATCACAGCCTACATATACCGTTCTCCTCTGCTGAGCAGTACATGTGTGACAGCAATGGGTGGGTTCTTTTTTATGCATAACCCTACAACCCTTCAAACTGAGTGACGGCTTTATATTGAATACACCTCTCTCTCCCTCCCTCTCTCTCTCTCTCTCTCTCTCTCTCTCAAACTGGCACACGAGTGTGCATTCGAGCATGCTTCCAGTCACAAGAACCGGGTGGTAAAAAATACTGTGCTGCCTGAAGTCACATTTGCAAGCTAGTGTGACTGAGCATGAGAGGGCGTGCGCGCGCGCGATTGTGGATGTGTGTGTGTGTGTGTGTGTGTGTGTGTGTGTGTGTGTGTGTGTGTGTGTGTGTGTGTGAAGGGGAAGGGGTGGGTGTCATCGACTGTAAGCAGGAGGTAAGGGAGGGGGGAGTGTGCGGGTGTGCTTGTGTGAGGTTGAGGGGAAGGATGAGGCAGAAAGGGGAGGGAAATATACTGTGTTGCATACCTTGCAGCAAGTGTCCTGATAGTCTGTTGGCCCAGAGTTTAGAGCTCTGTCTCTGTCTCTGTCTCTGTCTCTCTCTCTCTCTCTCTCTCTCTCTCTCTCTCTCTCCAAGATAAAATGTTAAAGAAAGGGTAGGCCATCGCAGTTAATTAAGAAATGATTCTTGCCATTAACTTCATGACAGGTTATTAAAAACAGCAAGGAAAGATAAAACACTGAGAAGTTAGAAAATAAAGTGACCGATATGAAGAGTTGCTCGAAAGAAATGCTTTGGTGCACCTTTCTCTGTGTTAAAGAAAAAACAAAAACAAAACAGAAGAAAAAACAAACAAACAAACAAACAAAACATTATCCTAGAGAGCACAAATGAAGTCTGTGGTAAAACATCAGCACCTGTGGCTCCTTCAGAAGTGACATGATCAGCCGAAAATCTGAACAATCAATTTCCCACTGTCCAAGACAAAAAGTTAAGATCATCCTTTCCAAATTCAGTGATTTCCCTCCCAATGATTTGTCTCGACTGAAATACTTCTGTGATTAAAAAAATGCGCAACCCAAACTCCATTTTTAGTTTCTTTGTGTGGACGCAGTATTTGATAAATCATTTCGTTAAAATAACCGAAGTCTCGAAGCTGAATGTTCTGGACAGTATAATGTAAATTTCTGCGCCCTTTTTCTTTAAGCGTTTTACTTATTTTCATATAATCTCTCAATCTAAAAATGTTCTAAAACAAATGTGTAAAAAAAAATTACCACCCTGTAGATCTGGTGACGCTGATGACCCTTCAAATTACAAACCTATAAAAATCATTTGTACGTTATCTCAACCCCTAGAAAAACACCTTAAAGTCTCAAATCACTTTTCATTATGTGCGCTTTGTTTCATTCTAATTAGAGTGGATTCAGGAACAACATTCATGCACACTCTGCTCACTAGCCTAATAGAACAATGGTAATATTCATTCACAGGAAGTTCTGTTGATTTTGCTAAAGCCTTTGATACCATTGATCAAACCTTATTTTGGAAAAAAAAAACTCCGTATAAACCACAGAGCCATTCAAAATCACATCTTAACTCTTCGTTTAAAAAGATAGGTAGTTTTCAAAGCTCCAGCAACACTCTTTTTCATGTCACTTAACATATGGAGTTTTGCATGGACTAGACAAAGGCCCTACTCTATTATTATGGGCGTTAATGATCTTCCTACGGACGTCTTCCTCATGCACAGTTATTGCTGAAGACACCAAGTTTAAAACAGATTCGCAAGTATAGTGTCCACTCGACTTACAAAGTTATCTTGACAAACGTGTTAACTCGACTGATCTTTCCTGTATGGCCCATCAATGTCTTAGATTCAAATTTATGAAGACTACAATGAGATAGAAACGTCAATCCATCAAAACAAAAATAACTGGATTGTGGCGCAGGACAATGTCTCAGATGAAACTGGATTACTCAGATTTGACGGTAATCTTTCTTGGTCGGTTAACTTTTTTCTTTTATTTTGTGCAAGAAGCTGTCCAGAAAGATAACAGCTGAATAGAATCAAGAACTATCTTGAAGGGAAACTGTATAAGAAGTTGAACAAAATCAGTATTTTCTTCATCAAAACATTCGAAAAATATTTTGCCATGTACAGTGCATACGACCGAATATAGACTATGCGTCAAAAGAAAGTATATGTACGCGTTCTTTTAAACAAACACTTTTGAAATTTTTCTGCAAGGCAGTAAATACAAAGAACTTTATATTCTTCCTTTGAATTTAAACAATATCATTTCAATATACCTGTTTTTATGTATGAAATCATAAATATCACACCATCTTATCTCTGTGAGAAAATTCCCGGAACAAATTCACCCAGCGACCAAAAACTGATCTCATTTCATCCCTTACATGTGCAGGTGGTACAATGGAAGGAAATCCCTGATTATCTTAACAAAATATTATGTTTAAAAAAAAAACCAAACCACAGTTATTTGATGGCACGGTTGTGAATCGCTTGTGCATTTTCTATTTTCATTTTCATGATAAGTTGTATTGTTTTTTGGTTTTTTTTGTCAGGTCATCGTGAAGATACTTTCAGCTCAACTGTTTACTCCCAATGAAGAATTCGTGCTCTCTCTGTCTGTCTGTTTCTCTGTCTCTATCTCTGTCTTGTCTGTCTGTCTGTTCTCTCTGTCTGTCTGTCTCTCTCTCTCTAGTAAAAAAAAATTGGTAGGTAGTATGTCCGCGTAATTTATAAGCATTCATCATCGTGTTTCCCCATAAGTAGAAAATTTCAAACAGAACACAATGGCACTTAAGCGAACAGTGACACATACGAAGCTGACTGATTTATTTATATAGATTGGCAATCGACCAACTGAAATCTTTGATTTCTTTGGTTGACTGACTGAGCAACTGACCGACTGACATGCTGATTTATTCACTGATTGATTGGGTCACTAAACAGTGCCAGCCAAAGTTTGACTTGACAAATCGATTGGTTCAAGGTTGATATTCGATATCTAAATCAATGATCAAGATTTTAATCCATTTCAAAACTTGGTTGCGAATTCATTCAACCACACACAAAAAGCTGATAAGTAAGGAGCCGTGAAAAGCACTACAAAGGAAAAAAAATATTGTCAGAAACAGAATGTGAATTAATTCTAAATGATCGAGAGAGAGAGAGAGAGAGAGAGAGAGAGAGAGAGAGAGAGTGGTGTAGTGGTGTGTTAGTGTGTTAGTGTGTTAGTGTGTGTGTGTGTGTGTGTGTGTGTGTGTGTGTGTGTGTGTGTGTGTGTGTGTGTTATTGTGTGTGTGGTTAGTTGTGTGTGTGTGGGTGGTGAGTGGTGGGTGGGTGGCGGAGGGGAGGGGAGGTGGAAGATATGAAATGAATAAAGAGAGAGAATCTTTGACCTGTGCTTGGAATACTGTGCTTATACCCAGTATGTACTGGACTGCATGGCAGTCCTTCCTTTATAGATAAAAGCCATCGGCAGTATTTTGAAGATACTGTCGTCATGCATTATTGTGAATTACACTCACCTTGGCACTGACCTCTATTCACAGCTGCGCGTCATGGGTCACTTTTCATTGTACTGGATGACAATACTGGCGTTTCTTTCATATAAACAAAACCTTGTGTTGCTTTCACACAATGACTTCACATCCGAAATAACCTTAACAATGTTAACCAAAGATTATGCCTACTTAAATCAAACATAATATGATGAAAAAAGCAACAAAAAACGGGGAAACAATTCTCTCTGTTTGTTCCAAAAATTTGACAAAATTGTTGGTTTTGATTCTCTCAACATAGTGAAGTTGATATTCACTGGCTCGCGTTTACGTGGGCACGCTTACATCGCTTTGGCACAGACCACATTCTTCCACTGGACTTTTCAGACCCCGCCCCCCCTCCAAACACACACACACACACACACACACACACACACACACACACACACACTCGCACGCACGCACGCACGCACGCACGCACGCACGCACGCACGCACGCACCACACACACACACACACACACACACACACACACACACACGCACACTCCACTCATCCCTATCCCCGCATCCTCTATAGGGAGTTAATTGACTCTTGAACTTGAACTTGAACTTGAGGCGTTTGAGGCCTCGTTGGAGGCCTGTTCACCTTCGAGACTTGTAGATGTAGTCTACACCTAAGAACTCTTGTTCATGTGGTCAGTCTCAGGAGGCCTCCCTGTCGCCTGTCTTTCTCTTAACCGTTCTCAGCACGTCAGTTGTGAACTTGTTCCAGATTTCTTTCCTTTTGCCGCAGAAACAGGGAAGAAGCATGTTTCTTTTTTTTTCCCTTTACAATGCTGTATAATCAGCGAAAGCGCCAGATGTAGCATCAGCTTTTACTCGTGTAAAAGTATCTTTCTGACCCCAAAACCAATGAAATTATCTCGCATACAGTTTTACAGAAAGAAAAAAAAAGAAAAAGAACTTTACAGACAAGATTACAAGACTGAGAATGCCGAGGTCTGCACCTTTCAATCAGAGGACGTGGCTATTTTTGGCGCATGGGGATAAATGAAAATAATGGCGGGACCTGACCTCTGACCTCTAACCCTTTCAGACAACATTGATGGCGATCAAATCAACGATGAAATGGATTTGAAACGAAAAGTAGCTGAAGTAGACCCAAGATTATGTCAACATCGTCTTTGTTTCTCATCTGTCACTTTTATCTAAAACATAGTATTGAATATATCGGGTTATGTGACTCGCTCAATTCTGTCAACGTCCTTCAGTTTGGGACGGAAGTGAACCTCGGAGTTTCTCTGTTGCACAGTGTTGTCTATTCTGTCTGGAACTTAGCAAGTATTGCTAAGTATATTTGTATATTTGCACTCAGTAAAGATCGTGGTTCTCGCTGTGAATGGAAGAAACGTGCGCGCGCGCGCGCGCGCGCGCGCGTGTGTGTGTGTGTTTTGTGTGTGTGCGTGCGTGCGTGCGTGCGTGCGTGCGTGCGTGCGTGTGTGTGTGTGTGTGTGTGTGTGTGTGTGTTTGAGAGAGAGAGAGAGAGAGAGAGAGAGAGAGAGAGAGAGAGAGAGAGATTATTTATGGCAGGAAAACCACATCTAAAATACATTTCATTTCACTTCATGTCTTTTCAATAACAACGAAGCATATCCTCAAAAAGAAGTTTTAAAGAAATTCACGCGTTTATTTCTCCTTAACTTGTGCTCTTGCGCACTGAAATGTAGTGGGTGATTCAAAACTTGAAGTGAATAGAGGGCAAACTATTTGGTAGCGCACATTTGCATTTCAAAAGACCAAGCATTGTGAATCCAGAAGTATGGTTGTGGTGGTTGTAAAGAGATGAGTAGTCTCTCACGTGAATGGAAGGAAACCAAGAAGGGTGTACAATTTGAGCTTCCAATAGCGTTATTCACATGGATTCTGAAACTACTTATCTCTAGAATACACTATTTCACAGAAAGAGCATGGTGAATGGGTGAAAAGTCAAAGGTAACAACCGGCGGCGTATGAATTTCAAGTAAACGTTGTGTGTGCTCTGTACATGTGAGAATCACATCTCGTTGCAGTGAAAAGAGAGGGGGGCGAAGAGTGTGGGTAGGGGTGGTGGTGAGAACTGAATCGGGAGCGTGAGGCGAAAAGGTGAAACGAGGAGCCAACCAGCTCTTTGACCTACGAGTTACGTTCTTTAAAACATTTCAAACCTTTTGGTGGCGCAAATCCTTAATGGAAAAAGAAATGTCAGTGCACACGAGCGCGCGCGTGTGTTATTGAGAGAGCGTGAGAGAGAGAGAGAGAGAGAGAGAGAGAGAGAGAGAGAGAGAGAGAGAGAGAGGAGAAGACAGACAGACAGACAGACAGACAGACAGACAGACAGAGAGACAGACAGACAGAGGAGAGAGAGAGAGAGAGAGAGAGAGAGAGAGAGAGAGAGAGAGAGTGCACGCGTGTGCATTACCTTAGTGTCTACCGTGTCCCTCGTTCTACGTTTGTATTGAAACATGATTCCAAAGGACGCCTGCAATGCATGGATACTTCCAATGAAAGGGTACGAGGTTTATGTTCCTGTCGTGAATAAAATCTATGATGGTTTTAACACACACTCTCAAACACACGACGGAGGGTGTACAAGACCCTTCAGTTCCGAGTTCTGAGCCTGACAATTACCTCAATACATTCACACAAGCACGCGCGCGCGCGCGCACACATGCACGTACATGCACACACAGAGAGGCATGCAGAGCTTGTCTTCTAATCAATGACATTTAAGTTCATTCTTGACGGATACTCTCAAATCCGCCAATCTTGGTAACATGCTACTATAATGATAGGAAAGTCACTTGGCATGGTATCTAGAGTGACTTTGACATGGTCTGCAGTAACGTTTTGTTAGATTGGAACATCCAGGAGCTGATTTATAAGTGTAACGTTTTGTTAGTTTGGAACATTCAGGAGCTGATTTATAAGTGTAACGTTTTGTTAGTTTGAAAAATTCAGGAGCTGATTTATAAGTGTAACGTTTTGTTAGTTTGAAAAATTCATGAGCTGATTCATAAGTGTAACGTTTTGTGAGTTTCGAACATTCGGGAGC
>CM065739.1:27990502-27998002 GCA_033310375.1 Conus canariensis
AGCAGGGATGATCAAAAACACCATAAATACAAATACAAAAATATTTGCTCGGAGAATTAGTGATATCACCCAAAAGTCTTACCAAATAGACATCAAAGATATTTTAACGAGAGAGGAGAGAGAGAGAGAGAGAGAGAGTGTCTCTCCACCCACAATACTACAGCTTCAGCAGTATCGGTTCCCTCACTCCCACCACAGACAATTCGATACAAATCATATAGTCTTTACTCCCATATCCAAAGACTATGCTCCCGTCTCCTCCCCCCCCCCCTTCCCCCATCCACAATTCCCCAACTCCACCCTCCACCTTCCCACTTTCTTTTTTAAGTCATATTTCTCTTTCACACAGGGCAGGCGCGCTCGCCGGGGCTAAGTTCCGCTTGAAGTTTGACAGCACACCAGTGACCTACGAAGGCTCACAGTCGAGTGTGGTTCCGCTAGCTGGCTTGTCATGGGTGCAGGGATAGTCTTGCCTTATCCCCCTTTGGGGGGGGATCTTTTGTACAAATAGTTCCCCCTCATTCTGGACATTCTGTACTAGTAATGTCCCCTTTTCCTTTCACTCTCAGTAACTGTCTCCTCCTTTGCTGTACTGTCGTCTACTGTCCTTTCTGTCTACCATATCTTTTATCAATCTTTTCCCACAACCTCTTCCCACAAATTTCTGCACTCAACGAAGTCGGAGTGAACTGACTAGACTCTCGAGTATAGTGTGTGTATCCCAACAGGGTAAAACGAGTTCACACGCTACCAGATTCTGAAACACTGAAGAAGAAGAAGGTCTTGCCTTACCGTCAATGTCGACCAAAGTTTTACAGTCTGATTTGACCAATTAATTAACGCTAATTACTCTAATTGTAGACTGTTCATGCCTGGAAATGTCCATTCTGACTTGTATTGAGAACCGAAGATCACGCATTCTCAATTGCATACTGATGTGCGCAGCAAGTTTGGCGTAATGCAAGCACAACAACTTCCCTATATAACAACCACTTTAAAATTCTGCGTTTTATGCATACAGTATGTATTGATGTCTCTTTGCCGAAAAGATCAAATTGCTAACTGCTTCATCATTGACAATTTATTTGTGTCGGTTAATTCTGCTAATAGCATCGATGAAGCTAGTTTGTCCACGTGTCCACAGGTGGTGTCAGAAATGATGACTTAAAGTAAGCTTAGTTGTGGCAAAACGGAAACTGAGTTACAGCGTTGAAGATCTGTTACATGTTCCCCTTGCTTTGCACATACTGAGGCAGCTTCCACTGTTTTTGAATATCGTCATCATCATCACCATCATTATCATCATCATCATGATCATCATCATCATCATCATGATCATCATCACCGTCATCACCATCATCATAATCATCATCATCATCGTCGTTGTCCGTCGTCGTCGTCGTCGTCGTCATCGTCGTTGTCATCATCATCATCATCATCATCATCATCATCATCATCTTTCTTATTATTTTCATTGGTGGTGTTGATGGTGGTGGTGGTGTGGTGGTAGTGTTAGTGTTGTCGTTATTATCATTACTATTATCAATATTGTTATTATTATAATTGTTGTTGTTTTTTTGTTGTTGCTTCTTCTTCTTCGTCGTCGTCGTCTTGTCGTCGTCGTTTTCTTCTTCTTCTTCACATTGTTGTTGTTGTTTGTAATTTTCACAATAAATACGGACAGATTTGTGATCTGCTTGATGGAACTGATCAGGATAGATGGCTAAGAGAGAAAGCAGAGAAGAACAGAGGTGGGAAAAGGGGAGGGGGCAATTCAGGTAAGCTCTACAACCCGAGCTGTCCGGCAGGGAACAGTAAGGCGGCAGGGAAACAACGCGGGTCAACCTCTTCTGTCTGGGGAAGAGGGAAGGGGAAGGATGGAGCGAGGCTGGAGAGTCTGAGGGAACAGCTTGGGGGGAGGGGGGGGGGGGAAGGATGTTTGGTGTGTGACACCGGTTTGTTGGGGTCTGGCAGTACTCGATGCTGAGTCAGGCATATATCGTCCATAAAGCTCCTTCATCTGGAAACTCACATTTTTTGTTCATTTCGGCCGAAAAGTGCACGGTCTGTGTTCGGGTGCCAGAGCCGACAGTTTACGGTTTGGTACAAAATGCTAAAAATTAGAGGGGAAAAAAAAAAAAAAAAAAGAAAAAAAAGAAAAAAGAAAAAGGCAAAGAACAGATTTTTTTTTTTTTTTTTTTGGAGTGGGAAGAAAAAAGAACAGAATGTCACAACTGGAGCTGAGCTGTGCGCCATCTCCCACCCCCTCTCCTTTCCGGTCTCCCCAAATGAACGGAAAGGAACAAAATCCACGAGCTCATCGATTTTTTACCACCGCGTCTGAGCTCGGACCGAGATGCACGTACGAGACAGCGCCAAATACGTTGCAGATAGGGTGGGGTTTGCACTGGAAGCGTGTGTGTGTGTGTGTGTGTGCGTGTGTGTGCGTGTGGTGCGTGCGTGGTGTGTGTGTGTGTGTGTGTGAGAGAGAGAAGAGAGAGAGAGAGAGAGACAGACAGACAGACAGACAGACAGAGACAGAGACGGACAGGACCAAGCATAGCAATTTGTTCCCCCTTCAACTGCTCCTCACAAGGCCCACACTGGTTAGATTAACAATATGCGCACACGCGTCTATCTGTATGTTAGTTTGAGAAAGGAGACAAAAATAATACATTATAGGTGAAAGAAGTGTCAGGCCTACTGCATGTTCGTCAAGTTCTTATCGCATGAAATCCGTATTGATACGCATTAGCGTACTTGGCCCACAGTTTTTTTTTTGTTTGTTTGTTTCCTTGCTTGCTTAAACAGGTCACCGTGCCCTATTGTAATCTAATAAGAAGTTCCCTTGTCAAACTTTTGAGCTGTGTGTGTGTGTGTGTGTGTGTGTGTGAGTGAGTGCACGCGCGCGTGTGTGTGTGAGCAAGACTTTTTAAAAATGAGAGAAAGATACTGAAAAAAACAAAGACAGGAACACACAGTTGCTGCTATACGTTCTTTAGTCCTTAGAAATACCCGGTAACAAACAAGAAACTTAATGATTTGAGACGTTGTCATTGAGAGCATGTCGATTTGGGCCGTGGCCATTGTAAAGGGGTCAAAACGAGTAACTCCCCTTTACAGAAAGTTACTAAATCCTTTGTTCAGAGGTTCCCAACTGTGAATATATCGGGAACAATCCTCCCTTGGTCCAGTCTATCTCGTACTGTACGCCCTCAACTTATACCATGATAGTAAAGCATACTAAAACATATTCCTGTATGATAACACGTAGAGGTCTGCAAACTTACCATGAAAGACGAGAATAAAGACAAGAACATGTGAACATGGAATAAACTGGCCACAACACACACATACACACGCGCACGCGCTGCGCACACACCCACACCCATTCTTATTTTACAGATTGTCCCACTTTCTCCCAACCCAAGGTTAGGCCTAAATATTTTTGTCGAGAAGAAACTAATAGCAAATCAAACTTTTCCGCTATGTTATAGTCTTGTACAGGAATACTTGTTACGTAGAAACCACAACCCAAAACAGTAATATGGTAGAAGGAACCACTATGATTATGAGGTCTCAAACACGATCTCTGGATGAAAGACATGGTAAGTTTACTCACTCAATGGCAATATTGATTAGTTAAAGGTGAATCGTGTGGGAGCTTCAAATTAAGAGGAGAAAAATATTTCGCTTGCTTCATCACTTTCGAGATATTAAAACAAAAATAATAAAATTTTTATCAAGATATGTTTTGAAGAAATCTACCAACACAAAAGTAAAAGGGTAAAGCAACGCAGGCCTACCAACCAACTTAGTACAGAATACGCTTTCTGTCAATTATCTGCATTTGGCTAGTTGGAAACATCTTCATCGTGTGAGTGTTTATTTAATTTTCTTCCTTAGATCACAGAAACGTCTTCGCCGAATACTCCAAAGCTAAGGTGGAATTCTGTCGCACATCCCACGTTTACATCTTGGGGTATGTACACATGAAAGCGTATGTCGATGAATGTGTGCATGCTTTATGTGAACTCAAATACATTTTATGGCCTATGTGACATCTGATATTTGCAGTTTGAAGTTTACAAGACTTGCTCTTTGGCCCAAACCGATGATGCAGTCAAGACCTTTCTCTTGATCGTTTGAATGTTTAGATTCACAATTTCACTTTCTACATTCTCCTTTGAAAATTGTGGAATTTTCTTCTTTTTTCTCCTTCTCCTAACTAACCTCTTCAAGCCCGTTTTGTAGCATTAAGTTTCATCATCCGATGGACGTTCAGAAATGAGCAAACACTAGCGATGTTCTCTTTGACCGTATATTGTGTCGTGCCCTTGAAAAATCCTCCTCCAATGTCGATCTACAGTTTTAGGCTTTTCGGTTAAATTGATGTTTGGTTGTAGGCCCAGATAGGGGGTTATGGCCCGGGGTTCTAATTTTAATGCGTTTGCGACGTCTTGTACATCCATACGATTAAACTTCCTTTTGGCAACATGTCCTACGGCCTTGGGAGAGGGAACACCAAGAAACCGTTTGAGGCGAGGTCAGGACTGCAAGGCGGATGGACGAAGATGTGGATGTGGCTCTCTCTTAAATACCATACTATGGCCCTTGCTGCGTGGGGCCGGCGTTGTAGGTTTTCTGTGTCCCAGTGATTAGATGCTGGCTGGCCGTCTCCAATAAAACTTTTGGGCATCATCATTTTTGCACAGTACTACTAATGACGATGATTTCCTTTAGTAGAATGTAAATGTGATGAGCCCGTTGTGGTTGAAGAACATCTGCATTCTGTTCTGAAGTCCTGGGTGGCAAGCTCAGTGTCGCTCTCCATTGGACCAACCCACGATCTGTTCCCGTATTTTATTGCAATGCCATAGAAGATGGCCATGTTTTATCCCCTGTGATAAAAGCAGATATGCACTTTGGTCCATTTGTTACATAGCTATTGTCGCAAGTGGCCGATACTCTTGTGTTTTGTTTGGTTTTTTGTTGATTGTCTTCCCCCTCCCCCCCCCTCCCCCCCCCCCCCCTCCTCGAGGGTCGATCAGCTTGTGTGGCACCCATTTTGTGGTCAGCTGCCTTCAATGAAGATCACTGTGGTAAATTTTGTACTGGATAGAGCTAGTCTTGAACTTAGTTCTTGTATACAAATGTAATTTTCGCTTACTGAACAACAGAAATAATTAGGCTTTGTTTGAAGTTCAGCCTTTTAACTTGCCCATTCTAATTACCTCCCATTGTTCAAGAGATGGATTGTTAGGGCTGAATTAACCTCACCATCATCTAATCGTATATGAAGAGGAATCCTTCCCAGGAGCTACCGTCATATCATTGCAGATTTTCTGCGCATCATCTCCAGGTTTACTTTTGAGAAGGCATAGAATTTTTGACATCATATGACACATTGGTAGAGAATGAGTCATAATGAAACGATATCTTCGTGTCGGGCATAGCCAAAGGGATCTTTCTTGTTACACATGATCTAAGCGTGTAACCCTCTGCATGTATCTGTTAAAATAGTTTGCCTATGAATTTCAGAATTTACCTCATATTTCCTTTGCAAAGGTCATCTTCATTTCTAGGCAATTAGCTATCATCATCTTTAGATTTGATAAACTGTCAGATACTAAAAAAAGGCATCACACAACAGGATATCTTTATTAACTTTTTTTAATCTTCCATTTCGGTTTGTTATGTCCCCCTGTCACAGGCAACCTCTTTTGTGCCAGTTTTGGAGGCAATTTATTCTGATTATGTCATAGTTTTCTGGTATTCTTTTCCTCAAGTTTGCCAGCTCTTCTAATCCAAATTATCCCAAAATACAATTTTCCTACACACTTAACAGGCTTCCTTTCTCTCCTTGGGTAATTCATGTAAATGCACGGAAGACAAAGATTGTGCGTGGTGTGTTGTGTGTGTGTGTGTGTGTGTGTGTGTGTGTGTGTGTGTGTGTGATTGATTGTGTGTGTTTGTGTGTGTGCGAGATTGATTGTGTGTGTGTGTGGTGTGTGTGTGTGTGTGTGTGTGTGTGTGTGTGTGTGTGTGTGCAAGTGCAGTCATGCATTTACATATTTGTTGTAAAATGTCTACATATGCATACACACTCATGTACATATGCACAAATGATCACAAGGGTACTTTCACCATACATGCATACCTGCTCATGCATACAAAAACCAAATAGATATACAAAAATATTTATTTTCCCGGAATGATACAGCAGTCTTCTAATATACATATGAAAATCTTATCATAAACTGGAAAGAGATCTACAAGGAATGTGCAGTGAATTTGCAAGCAAACTATAATTATGGCCTTTGGGTGGGTAAACTGCTCGCAGATCTCACAGCTAAGACGATAAAATAATGAATATGTAATATCACATGAGAAGATAGTTGTAATGAAAGCAAATCAACATTGAAATGAAATACAGGCAACTGTGCTTTTTTTTATTCCTCTGGTCAATTTGAACATATGTCTCACCAACAGAAAATACACTGAAGCATTTTACAGGGAGAAAAAATAAAAACCTACCCACCCCCACTCCATCCCTCCTTTCCTGAAAAAAAAAAAAATGTCCCTCATCTAACAAAAATGAAAATTAGCCCCAACCAGCCTGTCTATCACTACAACTACTGTACATGTTCAAGGATTTACAACTGAGACATAGTCATTACTTGGAGTAACAAAAGGTACGATGCCAATAGCCAATAATGAAGCAGGCTTAATAAAGTCTGCATCATCCCTCCTTTTGCAGCTGGGCAAGAAAGAGGCAGACCAAGAGAGAGAGAGAGAGAGAGAGAGAGAGAGAAGAGAGAGAGAGACAGAGAGAGAGAGAGAGAGAGACAGAGAGAGAGAGAAAACACTCAGGTAAGAACAGAGAGAGAAAAAAAAAAAAGAAAAATAGACAGAAACAGATAAAGAAAGACGCAAAAGGAAAGAAAACAAGCAAGCAAGCAAACTAACAAGCAAACATATGAACAAATGAACATACAGCTCTCTCATCTTTGGATGAAATGTTTTCAAAATTAAAAATAAAAAACGAAAAAGTAATAAAAAAAAAAAAAAATTCAGGTCAGAGTTCTGTTGATGTTTGTGATCATCTGCATTCTGTCAGAACAGCACTTCCTTATTCAAATTCATCATTTTTTCCAAATAAAAAGAATTGTGTCAATGAGTAAGAATGCACCACGAGCTTAATGTCCTTTCTTCTTTCACTTGCCAGAAACGACACACAGCCTTCCCGTTTACAAAAGAAGACATTCCATATCCCCATTTCTATACCCTTATATGTATTCATATATATATATATTTATTTCAAATAATTTTTTGAATGACACTGGCAGTAAATCATCCTGTCCAATTAAGTCAACACAACAAAATGCACTGAGACATGTTCTGAAACACAAAACTATGAGACAAGTATTATGAAGCAAAAACAAACAAAAAAAAAACTGTATGAAAAAGCACCTTTACTGATCTACAGTCCAGTCTTTA
>CM065739.1:28003002-28108002 GCA_033310375.1 Conus canariensis
TCAATATTCACTGGCTTTCTCACACTGTCTCCTTTCCATTAAAGATCAAAGTAAATTTAGTTAGCAAAAATGGGGTACAAAACCCAAGATACAGTTTTGCAGAAAATCAACTTCAGTATTTTAAAGAAAGCAACTATCTTTAGCTAGATGTGTCCCAACAGACTCACTCTAGCTTTCCCCTAAACTCTAAGTACATCAAGACTTACGCTGCAGCCCACTTGGATCCCTACCTGTTAAACGTGCAGAAGCCAATGAGCACAGTGAGCAGGATCATCACCATAATGTAACACAGAGACAGCACCAGCCCCTGGTCATAAAAGTCATCAGGGGTGCAGCGGGGCCAGTACTGGTCATTGTAGAAAATGCGCACCATCTTTGGCTCCTCCAGAATCAGCCACTCCGCATTGATCATCACCTGTATCATCAAAGCCAGTCATGTGTAAAATCAGACTTGAGTAAACGCAACATCAAACAAGTAAAATCTGTGTTAAGGTTTGTTGCTGTTGATGAGTTTGTCTCATCTGAAAATGGGAAAGCGCTGAGAAAAAGTATTGAATGTTTTGGTTAAATTCAAAAGAATCAATTCTATTTCAGTGGTTTATATAATAGGATTAATTCCACTTAAACTGGAGCAAAAGAATTTGCAGAGATTGGTCACTTAAACACTGCCTGGGTACCCTAAACAGTGAAAAATAAAAAGTGTTAATAACCTGGTCACAAAACTAACCCATAACATCGCAATTCTCAACGACCTTTAAAAGTTGTTCTAATTCTTGTATTTTTTCATGCTCCTT
Source organism: Conus canariensis (assembly GCA_033310375.1). Lineage (NCBI taxonomy): Eukaryota > Metazoa > Mollusca > Gastropoda > Neogastropoda > Conidae > Conus > Conus canariensis. The sequence continues at coordinate 28,003,797 of CM065739.1, forward strand.
ATGATAGGAAGCTTTGGGCTATCTGCCTGTCACCAGGAAATGCTTGCTAACAGCCTGAAGTTTCTGAAGTGAACTGACCAACAAAAAAAAAAAGAAAAGAAAAAGAAAAGAAGAAATGGTTAAAAAAAACAACATTTCTAACGCTAAATTTCAACAAATTAAAAGATGAAACACAGCTTTGCAACAAAAAAGACAACATTTCACACTGACCAAAAATCTCGCTGCTGACATATGACCATTCAGACACTTTCTTTTATAAGTGAAAAGGATAAAATGCATACCTTAATTTATCAAATAATAATTTAAAAAAAATCAAAAACATGTGGTGTTAATAAATCACTAAAGCCTAAATAGTTGTTGAAAATTTTCTAGACATCTGGATAAAATGCATACCTTAATTCATCAAATACAAAAAATAAAGAGCATGTGGTGTTAATAAATCACTAAAGTCTAAACAGTTGTGATACATTTTCTAGTTCCTCTCTGACCCAAGGGAACATTTAGCGGCTGCCAGGTCAACATTAAATGTCATTTTCACCTGCCCTGCCACTTCCTTCTGCCACCTGAAAGTCCTCAGTGCACGATCATCCTTACCTGGACAAGCACCAGCATAACTGTTACCATGAAGAGACCAAACGGGCGCCCCAGTTTGTTGTATTTGACCTCAAACATGTCCTCCTTATCCCTGGCTCGCCAACAGTCCACCAGTTTGACAAACAAGGCTGAGTAGCAGATGGCGTAGCAGAAACCCAAAGCGAATCTGAAAAAGAACACTTCTGACTTGAAATGTTTTCAATCTCTTCCTGTCATGGAAGAAAAAAGCGATTCACTTATTCTTTCATTCTGTATGTGCTTGCAGATGAAACATTTTCACAGAATGCACCATTAGCTGTGTGTGGTCACTTAACCACAACAACAACAACTACAACAACACACACACACAAACATACACATCTTTGGAGGCAATGGTTACCCGAGCCCCAACTGATTTTCTGGTTTCCCACCTTTCCAAATGGTTTGACCTGCATCTTTACTTTTTTCATACAGATTTCCTCTAGAATAAATCTTTACCTCACCCCACACTATCCTCATTACAAACATTCTATAGTGACTTTTACTCTATTCCATACTCCCCCCCCCCTCCCCCCCATTCTTTTTTCCCTTTCATCTTCTTCACTTTGGAAAACAACTATACACTCCCTACCTCTTTCCTTCCTATGCCACATTTCTGGCATAACTTGCTCTCCTACAACACAACTATTAGGACTAAACAAAGACAGACCTGCGCAAGCCGCACAGTTCTTCACTGGCATGAGCCACAAAGGCAAAGACCAGAGCGTAGAGCAGAATGACGCCGAAGGACAGGACGTAGCCCAGCACCGACGTTCCTCCTCGTACAGGGTACACCACCAGCAGGTAAATGAAGAGGCACAGCGACACAAACACTCCAACAGCTGCCAGAGTGGCCACAGCCATACCCCAGATGTCACTGAAACGTTCTGCAACATCTGGGATTTTCTCCACATAATAGGACTCCTTGGTCTTCGGATCTTGGTACGTCTTTCCCTCCTCCACATTGTCTATATTGGCCAGTCCTGGGAAGATCTTCCACTTCTCTGGAATGCCATCTGTACCAGACACAGCAAGAGGTAGGTAAGGTTGTAACCAACTTCTTTTGTTGCTTAAAAAGATTCAATGTACAAGAACTCTCATTCGTGATCAACAGTCAAGGATTTCAATCAAACAGTCCAAAAACACCTTCCTTCAGAGACAAATAGTTTGCTATTCTGGTTTGTGCTTTTTTTTTTTATTTTTTAAATCTATCGATGTGTAGAGGTGTGTGAGCAACTCAGTTTTCATCACTAAAATAATTTGTTTAACACCCCCCCCCCCCCCCCCTTATCTCCCAACTACAGTTTTCTTCAAACTTTTCAACTGGAAGTTCAAAATGAAGCAAACACCATTTATGCACTTCTATCTGCTTAAACATAACCACAGTAAACTCCCATAGACATATTTTGCTTTAAGCAGTACTAATACCTATTCAGAAAGATGAAGAAAGGGAATCTGCTTCTTGGCCTAAACCCATCACACATTTTTTTTTTCATAACTTCTCTATGAAAAACCTAACACAGAATCGGAGCACCTTTCGAGGTTTCTCCCCTTATCCCATTGCTCTTAATTTCTTTTTTTTTTTCTCCAGTTTTCAGTGACTTAAAAAAAATTTTTCTTTACTCCAGCTGTCTGAAAACACCCCCAAAATACAAAAGAAAGCTGGCGAGAACTATAATATCATGCAGAGATGGAGTTCATAAGTGGTGAAAAGATGGCAACAGACAGAGATGAAGTGGACAGCTGGAGTGAATCACAACAGACTTGGATTACACACTGCTAGAAACAGCGTGTGATTTAGGCAAGTAAACTATCTTCTGTTCCACTCACAAACAATGGCAGTTTATGAATTCTAGACTTCAGCTACCATCATTAATTGATCAGAATCAAGACAGGGCACTCATTTCTGCTGTGGACACCATTTGTTTCCTGGGCTATATAGAAAAACAAAACACTCTTGCTTTCTTTAAATATGTATGTAGCTGCATCTCTCATAACAGCAACATTTGCAGGGGTATAAATTGAGAGAAAAAGGTGCACAACTGAAGTAGTTACAATGGAAGCAGATGTAAAAAAAACCAACAACACATACTGATAAAAAAAGGGAGATATATAAAAGTAAACATTAATTAAAACTATCTTCATTTAACTGACTTTCATTGTTTGAATGGGTAACATGCCGGAATGGTAACAGATTTCTAATTTTTAAATCAGCAATGGAGCCATCTCCTACAGAAATAGATTGTTGTTATCTCATATTTTCTCTATCAAATTCTTTCACACTTTCGCACTCTCTCTCTTTCTCCCCCCGTCAATGATTACAACGGGAAGGTGATAAAAAACTGAACTTACAGATGCCGTCAGGTCCCTGACACTGACACATAGTGCCCAGACACTTAGAGACAGGAATCCAGCCTTGTTCATAGGAGCTGATGCCCTGATAAGCCAGGGAATTAAATTCCAGACTGTCTGTGTAGCGGCCCAGCTGAAACAAGAATCATCATGGAAATCTTTTATTCTTAATCTAATTAAATAAACATGTTGCAACAGAACAATCAATCTATGCAAAAAGATTTATAACCCCTGCTTATAAGAACAAAAAATCTTCCTTGCTGATCTAGAGACCTGGATAGTTTATGAATAATCAATGCGCTTACAATAAACTGCAGTGTAAGTGTTTTAAATGGGGGCTTACAGCAGTCTATTTTCTATGAAAGAGCACCTTTGGCCAGGACATTGAAGAAACTTGTAAATATCTTGTTCTTGAAATTAACCTGTATTGAAATGATGCCAGAGTGCCTTCAAGGAGGAAGTGTGTCCGGATTTGTACAGAATTAACTGTCATACACAGAGCTGAATTCCTGACAGAGGTGGCAACACTGTGATTCTCCTTGGAAACATTAAATCTCTCTGCTTCTCTTACACTTGAAAAAAATTGGCCTAATTTGTTAGAACAGCACACACATACACACACACACACACACACACACACACACACACACACACACAACACCTGCTTATACACTAAATCTGAAAACATACTTTTAACAACACAGTAACATCAAATACATTAAGTAAATTCAGAAAATATACTTTTTTTTTTTTTTTTTGCTGTCCCAACCTCTGCGCCACCTCAGAGGCAGTGCACCCACGCCACTCATTCTGACACCCCGTCCACAGCCACAGCCCGGTCGGCCCTGCCGCAGCCCCAGCACTGGCCATCCACAGGGAGCAGTCAATGTCAAGTTGTCAAGAGGCAACCCACCGGAGGACACTGCAATGCTGCCGAGTCTCTTCGGTGGTGTTCAGTGGCACCTGTTCTGATCTAACATACGCAGGACACCACCTACTAACGACAATAATTGCTTAGTTGCGGAGCCGGCGTGAGTGAGCTCTCCCTCCGGAGGGTGCCACCACATCCATCCAACGACAGCCCCCATGGACTCGCCAATACCAATGACCCCGACAGAATGAAACCAATGCCACAGATGTGGAGAGGACATCAAAACTGAGGTCACCATGAGAGCAGGGCATGAAGAGCCACAGAATTTGAAACATTCTTTTTTATGCTGATCGATGAGAATGAGGATGATTAAGATGATGCTACGGATTTCCATTTCGGTCTGAGACTACATCACAGGGCTGTACTCTACGCTTCTTTTCATAATATAGCCTGGCGTCAACCAGGCCCAAGAGATACAGGCACCTGCAGTGTTGGTCAGGAAATTTGAGCAACACTCTCAGAAACGCATCCATTAAGTGGATGAAACTCGACTGTGTGGTCCCAGTCTTCCCAACTGAGTCCGCAGCAAACTCAACTCTGGGTAGGAGCCGGTCGGGGCAGAAAAACCCACATGACTGATGGGATTCGAACCCACGACCTCCCAGCCGGGAGCCTGCGACGCTAACCACTTCACCACGGCGGCTGGTGAAAATATACTTTTAACAACACAGTAATATCAAATATACATTAAGTAAATCTGCATGTGCCCAATTCCTTACTTGTCGATATGCAAGCATGCACCGAAAGATATTAATGCTATCAATATATGCGAATGTACTCTGCCAACATAAACAATGCACATATCAGTGCAGATGCAGCCTTCAGACAGTATAAGTCCAATTTATCCTATTTCTCCACTCCCCTAGCTAAACTCCCATGCCCCCTCTCCCCCCTCGCAGACTTACCATAGTGTACGTGTAACCAGTCCCTAATGGTGAGACATGGTAGTTGAGGATTTCAAAGCCAATGTCACCATACCCATCCTCAGTGAAAGTGAAGGAGAAGGTCTGGTCACCCAAAAGAGCAGGCAAGACATTCCACTGGGCAGTCAGTATAGCCTGGAAAGAACAAGGTCCGACATATACAGCACATGCTAAAACACAAATGTGTATATATATATGCCATCCAAACACACTGAGAAACACACACACACTCATATGCCAACAGAAATGCACATAATGTGTACAGTTGTAGCTGCACACACACACACACACTTCATCCCTTATAAAAAGTATTTATCCCATTGCATTCCAAACAAATGACCAATGCTGAGTATTACCACAATTGATAAATCTTCAAATCACTGATTCTTCCACAAGATCAAACACAAAAGATACACACAGCAGTACCTGGTAGATGGCATCATCCCGATTCTGCAGACGGCTGATGCAGGCAGAGATGTCATACTTGGTTTCCTGACACGCTGGAATCTTGTTCAACCCTTGAGCTATCATGTACACAGCAATGATGGTGTGCAGAACGGACGGCTCAAAGGGCACCATACTGTCGGTGATCCTCTCCGTCTTGCTGCAGACTGAGAAGAAGGGCAGGCTTCGCTTTGAATCCTCAATCTTACACTGATGAATAGTCTGGTAGATCTCTTCAAACCAGTCATCAGGGATACCCCGTCGGTTGGTGAAGGTCAGAGACTTGACAAACGTGCGGAAATCTTCCAGTGCCATGGAATACGGCTGGAAGATAATGGCTCCTGAAGCTTGTTCTTGCAACCCACGAATCATTTTATCATCGTAGCCCCAGGGTATGGTGATGATCCAAACAAAGCGACCTGACTGTCCACGGTTCTTTGAGGCCTGCAGGAGGAGTTTGGTGTGAGCAGGCAGGGTGAACAAGATGACAGCTCTAGCTCCCACCTGCTGGCTGACCAATTCCAGAGCAGCTTCGGCATCATCGATGTCTGCATCCATTGACAAGGGAACAGACTGCAGGACAGATGTGGAGTACATGTTCTTTAGGGTTTCTGACTTGCATTGTTTTGTCAATGTTTGTATTCAGTGGCATAGGTACAGCCTGAAGAACAGAGAACATGAACTGAATGGACTAACTTTGCATATTTGCATCTGTGTTCCATGTCAAAGGAATAGTTGGAAGTACAGAGACATGAAATGCACATACTTTATCACCTAGTTTTACATTATTCACATTAAATCTGAAGGACAGCAGCATGAAACAACATAAACAGCACACAGAATGCTTCACTGAACTGCTCTTTTTTTTGGAAACAGCTGAATTCTCTGTAAAAATTTCTTCATATTTCTTTCCCAAATATAAAAATGAAAACACCACCACCAGTACACTGACAGATACTGGAGTTAGAAACATAACACAAAAAAGAACAAAAGTAAAACAAATAGTTAAACAGCAAATGTGTCACATGGAAAAAAAAATCCAGTACACCTGAAAATAACAATAATGTAGGCAAACAGCAAGTGTCATCAAACTGACAAAAAAGGTTTTGAAAACACCCTGCAACCAGGCAGAATGAAAAGACTGGTTGGTTTGTACAATACCTGTCCAATGCAAGCTTTCTGACCCACTGCTGTCTGCCGCAGAAGTTCCTTCTGAGCTTCCATCATGCCGGGATTCATAGTGTAGATCACAGACGCATAGTTCCACCCCATCTCTGCCATTACCTGTACAAACCAGACCAGACAGAAAAGGATCAGCACAGCAGAGCATTCAGATTCCCTCAACCAATCTCACCTGAAGTCATGAAAGTGATTTTCTAATTATGTCTCTCAAGAGAACAAACCACAAACAAAGCAACAACTTTTATCTGCGCAAGTGATGATGGTAACCAGCATTTCCACGAGACAGAAAAAAGATCATGCCAAAAGTATCAGTACTTCAATGTCCTTGGCAGTACCAAACAACACTCACATTATGTGACTCAAGACCCTGAACAAGAAACAGGATCCACAATCACTGTCTCTAACAAACATCCCAAGATCAGACAAAAGCATGCAAAAACCATCAATGGCCTTGTGCTGATAAATATTATTCTGTCATATTTTGTTGCATATTTTTTCTTTCTCAGTTAAGGCTTAGGCTCAGAGACTTTTTAAGCTTGTGTAAATCAGCGTGTGCTTCAAAATTTCCAGTGCAAAACAGACAGCCTTGCTTGGACACACAAATGTATATGCACATACTCCTTTAACTCCTAGCTTCTTCTATCTCATCCCACCCAATTATCTGGTATTCCTCTGCAACACATAAAACAACTGTTGCCTCACTGGTGTGCACAAACATACACACACCTAACACATACACACACATTTACAAAGACTTGCACACTGAATATGTTAATGCACTCTACCTATACATCCACATAAATGTTTCTGTTCCCAAGAGGAATCTGTATCTTTAGTCCATCAAAGATATTAACTAGACGACTTTCTTGTATTTCCTATTCCTTGTTCGTTTGAACCCACAGATCTGCCCATATACAATTGCCTACCACTTTTCCTGAACTCCAGATCCACTGTAAAGGGTAAGTGTACATTTCATATGGATACAGGTTATTGGGAAAGTCTGAGCATCAAGATATCGCCTTGTTATCCATCAGCTTTTGCTCCAGCGGACACTATTTGTAAAATGCACCTTAGGGAACCAAACAAAAATTTGTTCACTTTTTTTTCACTTTGTACCGAGAGTGACCAGCAGAAGCAATGAGCAACAGCAATAGAAAACAGTCTATTTAATGTATAGCAGGCCAGGCACGGTTAAATCTACAATGACTCCAACATCACTATGCACTATACAGATGTTTGTAAGATTGATTTAAGCTTAAGTGGTGATGCTGTACCAGGCCAAGATCTGGTGAGTCAGTGTCAATGTTTGCATCTTTCTAGGGATCTGTGCAAGTGCGGGTGAGTGACCACAGTTGTCAGGTATGAACAACAACACACAAACAAATATGTGCACATCAACCTACACCCTCTATTATATTTATGCAAGTGCAATTTAGATTTGCAGGATTTTCTTTTCTAATTTTTCTTTCAACAGTACCCCAGTTTCACAAGTTCATCTTGTACTCTAGTAAATTAATTTGGGAGTCTGGTACATGTTACTTGTGCCCCCCCCCCCCCCCTACCCCCTCCTCGTCCTCAAATCCTTGATACTCAAAGGTTAACTTTCCTGTTGTTGCTTCAGTGCTGTCATGCTGAAATGGGTCCTTTTGTTTGGTCTGTTTTACATTTGATCTTCTTTGTAAAGTGTGTGTGTGTGTGTTTGTGTGTAGAATTCATGATATGAATACAAATAAGCATATGTGTTTGAATACCAGCATGTAAAAGAAAAAAATCTCAATAATGCAAAACAGCATACAACTTTAATGAACACCTGAAAAGGAAAAAAAATAGACAAAGAAAACAAACAACCATTTCACAAACAAATCACGATTTTCATGAAAGCCATTATAACTCACATTCTGAATGGCAGTGGCTAGTACATCATCTGGTGGCAGAATGTTCAAGAAATGGTCTGACATCATGAAGTCACCCAGTCGGGGGCTGGTAGCTGATGGAGACACCGATGTGATACCAGTGGATGCCAAAATGCCGCTGACAGTGAGAGAATTGGTGTTGCCATCTGGCACAAAAGCCACAATGCTAGAAGGTGGCACCACCTGTCCCAGCTTGCCAGTATCACACAAGGGGTTGCCACTGAGCAGGCTGAAGATGTCTTGCTCCAGTCGCAAGGTGGTGCTGCACGTGTCCAAGGCAATGCCCCCAAGCCGCAATGATTCTGGGTAACGGTTGTCCAGATTTCCGTTCACCCTAACAGAAAGAATATAAAGAACTCTAAGTAAAGAGTCAAGCCATGCATATTCTTTCAATGTTGAAGTTTATGTACCCCTGTCATGGACCCACGCTGACCTTATGAAAGTCTTATGAGATCTTACCTTATGAGATCTTACAACAGCTATGTATATATGTCACACTTAAAACTAATATTTTACCAACACATTTGACTCTTGACTGCAATCAATCTATGGAAAAAATAATCATGGCTCCGCAACTAAGCAATTATTGTCATCAGTATGGGGCTTAGTAGGTGGTGCCCTGCGTATGTTGGATCAAGACAGGCGCTACTGAACACCACTGAAGTGACTCGGCAGCAGTGCAGTGACTCATCTGGTGGGTTGCCTCCTGACGACTTGACATTGACTGATCCTTGTGGATTGCCGGCGCTGGGGCTACGCGGCACTGACCGGGCTGTGGCTGTGGATGGGATGTCAGAATAAGCAGCGTGGATGCACTGCCACTGAGGTGGCACAGAAGATGGGACAGAAAAAAAAAAGAGAAAATAATCATGAATGGCTATTTTTCAAAAAAGATACTAGCACCAGTTTATGAGAAGTATTTCCACAACTGTACTCCATCAACAAATTTCATTTCACAAACATGCAAGTACACATGCAGATCAAAAAGTAATACCAACAAATTCACCTTTCAATGGCGTAGTAGAACGCCATCATTTTGAAGAAGTCGGCACCAACAATGATGTGGCTGCAAGCAAAAGGATTTGATGGATCGCTCTGATGAATGTCGCCAATGTACACAAGGTTGAGCTCAAAGGGTGAGGGCTTGAGCATGTAGCGTGAAGGGATGAACTCTGGGAAAGGGATTACGCAGACACAGTTTTCATAGGGTATGCAGTAGGCTTGGTAGGGCAGGTCATAGGTGATGTCCAGTTTTAAGAAATGGCTATCATTGTAAGAGCCCACCTGCGAAAAAAGAGAGAGGATGAAATAAGGTTGACAAAGAAAATCTCCTCACAATGAGGTGGATAGTCTGTCAAATTGTGATTCAAATGGATTTTATCTTGTTAAACAAAATCATTACCATGGGGTGTGTGGGGGCTTGGGTGAGGGACACTGAAGGATATGGTGTCAGTAGTGTAATGCACTTGGAGATGAAAAGCCTAAGGGCGTACATACAGCAGGCAAGCATACTGGGAAAGAGATGTATCCAATCCTTGTTCCGTATATAGTAAGACGCTTACTCACATCTACTCCTCTAATTGGTAAAGACTGTATTAAATGATCTCATTTTGATAAAATTTAAGTAAATATTTGCATAAAATGAAATTAATCATTTAACATATCTTTATCAATATATGAAACATCAATAAAAAAAAAAAAATGATTACATGAAAGAAAACACTGATTTTGTAACACTGTAAATACTGTTGAAAACATTTAGCACAGATTTGTGATATTTCCCATTTGGTGACATCTCTATGCAGATGATAGCTGGAAAGATCTTATGGATATTTCTCTCATCATGTGTAATCATGTGTCTGGCCTTATAACTGTTGAGTAAATGCCGACACTAACACATACATGCCCCCCCCCCCCCCTCCCCAACACACACATACACTTACATGAACAAGGTAAACAAGGTAATGTTGCTTATAGCCCAGCCGACCGCTAAGGGCCACATCAGGGCTGTCACCATGTTAAAATCAACTCAAGTCATCTTAAAAAAAAAAAAACAAACAAAAAAAAAAACAAAAAAAAACAACAACAACAACAACAACTTTCACACATCTTTTTAAATTACATCTTCTACAAACGCACCAGAAACATCGTTAAAAATCTTTCTTCCATAAAATCTTAAATCAGATGAAAAATGTTAATCTCTCTCAAAAACTCAAAGATCACGTCAGGTGGGACATCTCTGAACAGGGTTTTCATGGACTCTGCTGTAAAGTGTTTATGTCTCACATCATTCAAGTCCCAGCAATCTAAAAGAATATGTTTCACTGTGAGTGGAACATGACATGGAATACACCACGGAGCTTCTTCACTCTTTAAAAGGTATGAATGGGTAAAATACGAATGGCCAGTGTGCAGCCGGCACAGAACTGTTTCTTCTTTACGACCACCAGACGTAGATGAGAGGAACTCTTAAGGTTTGGACGGATCTGAAAGAGTTTGTTATCCGTCTGTGTATTCCAATCCTCCTGCCAGATGTCTCTGACATAATCGTTAATTTTGGGTTTCAGATCTGAGCAGGGGATATATATGTTGGACAATTTCTCTGTTGTGGCATTCTTGGCCAAACGATCAACCATTTCATTCCCTCCGATGCCAACATGACCAGGAACCCAAGCCAGAATAATGTTGTAACCGTCCACTTTCAACTTGGTAAAATGTTCAAAGAAGTGTAAAAGTTCTGGATGCTGAAGGCTGCCGCCAGCTATGGCCTCCAAAGCTGACAGTGAATCTGACAGAACCAGAAAGTCCCTCTTCTTAGATTGTGAGATTATCCTCAGTGCCAGAACCAGGGCTGTAAGTTCAGCAGAGTAAGCAGAAGCATCTGAAGGAATATGTTCTAACAGTATTTGAGAAGGAGCACCAGGGCAATAGGCTGCATATGCCACTCCATCTACAGACTTGGAACCGTCAGTGAAAATTTTCTGATAGGATGGGAATTTTGAGCAGAGGTCAGCATACAATGCCTTGTATGCCAGAGAAAAAGGTCCACGGAGGCTCATCTGGAAACTTGGAAAAATCGGACACAACTCCTAGGTCTAGACCTGCATTCTGCGCATGAGGCTGCATATGAAGACCAAACGGCGGAATACAGTTAGGGTTGTTTTCGAATTTACTTTAGAACTGAGGGTCAAAGACACAGTCATAGGCAGGGTTTTCTGGTTCCGAGAACAGTCTGATATAGTAATTCAAAGATAGTTTCAGCCTGCGGTTGGACTGTGAGGGTTCACCTACACAGGGGTGGTGCGGAACGCTCCAAGACAGAGACGAAGCCCTTGATGGTGGATAGGGTCCAAGAGTTTTAGGTAAGACGGTCTTGCAGAGCTGTACACAGCACAACCATAGTCCAGTTTGGAACGGACCAAGGCTCTGTTGAGGTGCAGCAAAGTTTTCTTATCAGCGCCCCAGTCAGTGTGTGCTACGACCCGCAGAATATTCAGAGCTTTCTGGCAAGAAGTTTTGAGGTTTTTAATGTGGCTGAGAAAGTTGACTTTTTGATAAAAAATAACACCCAGAAATTTGGCTTCTTTATGCAGATGATAGCTGGAAAGATCTTATGGATATTTCTCTCATCATGTGTAATTTGGTTGTGTTTGGCCTTATAACTGTTGAGTAAATGCCGACACTAACACATACATGCCCCCCCTCCCCAACACACACATACACTTACATGAACAACTGAAACTTTGCGACTACATAGGCTGTCCACACATGAGTCAAAAAGTGCTTTCCATTCATTTTCCAGTAACATTTTTCCTTATACATGACCTGTATTGATGAATGCGTATTGGGTAGCAAATGTAACACATAATTCTGTGTTTGTGGGCAAGAACTTTTCATCAAATTAAGGCATTTTTTTAAAAATCACGTTTGTCACACTGATTATATTAAAGACTGGAGGAGATAGCATCACCCTCATTGTTCCAAATCACCTCAGAATCCAGGAAAATAATTTATTAACTTGAACTAGTGCCTGAGGAAAAAGGAAAGATAAAGTTTTATTGCAAACAATCCACACACACAGAGGTCCTCATACATAATTCATGCGCAGATGAAGAGAGGTACTTACATTTTCAAACATGTAAGTCCCAGATATTACCCCATCGTAATTGTCAGTGACATTGTAGATGTGGTAACCCCGAGAGCTTTCTCCTGTGGGCTCATAATAAAAAGGCTGGCGAGTGTAATCAGTAAAGTTGACCTTCTTCATTTCATCCAGCACAATGTCCCGACGATTTCCTGTGACTTCAAACTTTGGGCAGATGCCATCTGAGGAGCCACTACATACTTCCTTCAGAGCTCCATCGATACCAAGCCCCACTGATATAACAGCATTGATGACATATAAAACATACGGATCCTGTATGTAGTCTTCATGGCGGGACAATCCACGCAGATTGTCACAATTGGGTGCAGTGCCAGTTGATGTACATTGGAACTGATCTTCATAGAACTCTCTGAACCATGGATTGCGGGTGTAGGTGGAAGGAACTTTATCTGCCAGGTACTCATCAAATGGAGGAACATCAGCCGTCTCAATGTCGAAAATGACGACATTCCTTCTGCTGTTGCGATCCCCAAGAAGGGGCTGGAGTTTTTCAAGGAACGTTGTGTCATAGCCCCACTTGTCAGTGGCAATCCACAAGATGTCTTCCCTGGCCAGAGAATTCTGGCCTGCTGCCTGAAGGATGGGCAGAGGATCATTAACCAGCAGCACCACCACCTTGGACTGTTCAACCTGCACAATCTGCTCGATAATCTTTTCAGCCTGGGTGCTCACTGGTTCATCAAACACCTCACCCATGGTGTAATTCCGTTTGATGCAGACAAGATTGAGAGGAGCTAATCGCATAAATTCCTGAGTCATCGACATTCCAACTGGATCCCTTGAGGAGACCACCTGAACATTGGTCAGATTGAAGTTCTTGAGATAGGAGATGATGGCCCGAGACTGTTTATCATCTGCAGGTACTGATCGAAGAAGGTAGGGGTATCTTATGGGATCTTGAAGGAGCAAGCCTGTGGCTCCATAAGTCACCTGAGGGATACCAATGGCATTGAGGATATCTGCCACTCGAATGGTGGAAGCCGTGTTGAATGGGCCAACATAAGCAAGAATCTGCCGACGGTTAATCTCAAGCCCTCCACTCAAGGTCAGGCGGATATTTCCACTGTGAATGTTGGCCACAAGGTTGGCAGCTCGAGTTGGACTGCTACAGACATCGATACCAACGCCTCCAATCCGCACTGATCTCAGTTTCTGATAAAAGAGGTCTTGCTTTCGGTTGATGTAGTCAATGGCATAATTGAAAGCCTCCAGCAACTCCAGGCCTTGGTACTGATTGATGCTGCCACAGGTATACGGGGTGGACCCCTCCGTATGAACATCAAACAGACCTGCAATGTCAAGCAATTTGTCAACATGATAAAACCTTGCTCTGAGAGAGAGAAAAAAGGGAGAGAGAGAGAGAGAGAGAGAGTGAGAGAGAGAGAGACAGAGACAGAGAGACAGACAGAGACAGAGAGAGAGAAAGTCAGAGAGAGAAACAAGAGAGAGAGAGGGGGGATGGGGACTGATGGTGAAAGGACAAACATATTTCAGAACTGAAATAGCCCATATTCACTTCAAACAATAACTCTTCCAAGAATTCTCAACACATCTTCCAAGAGGTGACAGACAGCACACCTTTAATAAGAAAGAAACAAATCTTCACAAATCTTTCTGAACAATGTTTCCCACAGAGATCAAATCAAAGATTCTATTTATTGTCACAACAAATTTCTCTATGTGAAATTTATTGATCTTGAAGAGAGTTTCCATATTACCTTTTTTCCTGTACGCATGCTTTCTTTTGTTTATCAATCAAGAGGAGTTTTTGTACAGAACTTTCTCTTGGCACTATGGGTTCCTCTGTGCCTACTGTAATATATATTGTGGAAGGGGGGGGGGGGGGGGGGGGGGGAATCCTGCTGCTTACCAGACCTGAACCATAGACCTGGAATTATTACATTTCCTATTTAAAAACATCATCTGTTCATTTATCAATCCATTCATAACTTTATCAACATCATGTTTATCCTAAATGGTCAACCTTCAGAAAATCATTGTCAATCCTGAGTCTGTTTTTCTATCTTTTTTTCTCCCTGATTCCAGATGAATGGACTGCCTCAACAAGCAACCTTTCCAAGTTTTTATGTAGGTATCTAAACAAACAGCAGGCCGCTACAGCGCACAACACAAGTATCTCCGCAGATCATATTACGACTGACTTACTGAAAAAGAATACAGAAGAATAGAAAACAGCAGGGTTCCATGAACATAGCCTTAATTTTGGACACTCCCATGAAGCATCTGTCAACTTTAACATTTTAATGACATTTCAAGATCAACTTTAATCCTTTGTTGAAGTTCACATTGTAGATATGATTTTTTTTTTTTCTTTTTGATGCGCAATCTCCAGCATCCTGTTAGTGATATTTCCATGTTGCTCATTCCAGCTCCCCATCCTTGTGACGTGTCTCATCTTTTGGTGAAACACTCGGTGTTCTAGTCAACTCTCATTTTGAGCTGCCCAACTTAGCTAGCACCATAAGAGAGTCAAGTGTGTACAGTCTCTCTCTTGCCTGTACTAAGCCTCTCCACAGCCAGCCCCATGCAGGGCCTCCTTACTGGCTACAGATGGTCCTTTTGACACCACACAGACCCAGACTGCAATACAGGCACCTCAGAGGTTCACCAACCAATGAGCTGTATGCATGGAGCAACAGTGAGCAGATATATCCAGTGAACCCAACCCCCTGGCTATAAGCAAACCTCAAACTCTGAAGGTTCCTCATGAATGGAAAACTTGGGCTGTAAACCTCGACAGCAAACTTTGCAGTGGAGTCTGTAAAATTAAATATGCTTCAGCTTTCCGGCAACTCCAGTCATCAAAATGTTATGCTATGTCTCCTACAGACCTGGTTACCCCTCAGAAATTCTATGTGTAGGTTTTGGGTCAAAAGTGTGTACAACTGTGTGTAAAATGTGTAAGCTTTTGCAGCCCAAAGTAACTGCCCAGGAAACAAACTGAATGCATTTAAGACATTGGAAACACTGAAAATTTATTATTATAAAAGACGTTTTTTCATGAAAGGCATTAAAGAGGCTTCATTTACAATTAATGAGTGTCAAACTAATCTGAGTTTCTTTCCAGTGTCTAATGGGCCTTTGCTCAGAAAATTAACAAGAACATTGACTCATGTTAATTTTTTATAACACTTTCAAATAACTGTCTCTTCACTTTTTACTATACTGATGGACATAACTGGAAAAAAAATTCTTGATGTAATCTATTTCTTTCATATGCTACTATGGGCACTTCTTCACTGTCTGTTGATAAGCTAAGCAGTCTTTCTGAAGAGTATAGTAATTATTATGTGAATTTTATTTCAGATTTTGGTGATTTCAGCTCTTTTAAATTGTCAGCTGAGAGGCTGTGAACTGCATTTATGAAAAACAGTCATCATTCTTCAGGATGAGAAGACTTTCAAGAGTTTCACTGGACAGTGTGCTCCCTTGGGGGATTTTGGAGTTTTTTGTCCCTCTGCACAAGTAGTTTGATGTTCCAGTCTCTCATCAGAAGAAGAGCCAGCAGAACTCAACTTCACAAAAAAGCTTTGAATGTTCATATCCTATCGTTTTCCAGAATCACTGCATCCCTTGTGACTTTTGCTATCAATGTGCCGCTGAATGTCGAAACGACCACTGTGAGCAATCGAGATTTCACAGTTACAGTGGTGCTGTGTGCGGACATATCACCCTTCTTTGATACAGTAATGAACTTGAAAATTGTATGATACGCTGGTCATATTTCTTTGTCTTTTTGACCACAGCTTCCACCAATGAATCTGAATTTTCGTTGTCTGTTTCATGGGCACGAGCTGAAGCTTAACAAGAAGCCATGTTGATATGCATTCGTAGAGGAACGAAATGCACATGCGCCACGGGAACTTTTGAAAGTTGGACCAGACTCTTGAACTCGGCCGGATTACGTTTTTGCGCATTTTCGTGAGCTCGGTGATCAAAATGTCGTAGAATTCGGTTTTCAAACATACCAACGTATAGCTGTATTGAATTTCGTGAGATTATACACAAAAATCGTACAGAGCACAGGTCTGCTCCTATCTGCCTCCAGAGGCTGGACCAGGGTACTCGACGGTCTCCATGCCTTCTTCAGCCCAGGACTCATTATACGCCCAAAATTAAGTCCTGGGACATCAGTATAGACCTGCATGGAAGGAAGTCAAGGCTAGGTAGGCAGCCACTTTCTTCTCACCAAGGCAAGGACAGAGTTTGGTATCTACCTTAGTGATAAAGCAGCTGTTTCAGGGACAGCACCACTTCCCTCCTTGCAAGAAGGGCTAGACAAGGTGACCTTGACAAAGCTTGCTTTATTCAATCCTGTCAGCACACGATGGCTGACTAGAAATCTTTGTGGTTGAAACCGAACACAAACCATGAACAGTACAAGATCCAAATGAAAGCAAACAAAACTCTGAACAGCATCATGGACAACAAGGGCACTGGCAACAGACCTGGATGGCAAACTACATTTGCAGTCATACAACACTGACGCCGATGCTGTGCATAAGCAATGTTTTGTCGACAGATGGAATTACAAAGCAGATGGCACTACTCTTTCTTCTGTATTCATAAAAACAACAACAAACAAACAAAACAGGGAGATCTCTATGAGGCAGGAGATGCTTAATAAGCTGTTCTGAGGAACTGAAAATTCTTCTCATGAAGCAACAAGAATCACTTTGCAACCATGAAGCTCTATACAAAGGAAAAACAACAATAACAACAACAAAACTAAAAACATTTTTTAAAAAGCCACAGCCCGACATTTGTCAGTACACATGCACCAAGACATAAATCTCAGAAAAGAAGCTGATTTTTCAGAAAACTGGCGACATTCACCAATCAAGAGCTGTTGACAACCAAGCTGTCCTTTCATGTAACAATCCTGAATACATTTAGAAAGGCAACACTACAGGAAGCTGGATGTAAGCGGACTCATATCAAGTGAAGTCAAAGAAGTCCAAACAACCAGTTTTGAAATTCGGTGTTAGATGCTACCATCTGAAAGAGACCCTGAGAAAGCTTGGGAAGCTTTCAGAGATAGGATCTACGGCTCCATACAAGACCTCCTTGACTACCTAAAATAAAAACATCAGCACTGGTTCTCCAGAAATAAGAAACTGACAAAAGCCCAGCACATATGACCTAAATGGGACTGAAGTGTGATAAATTGCTTATGCATAGTTTCCCTTTTCATGTCAGGCTGTTAAATTTCACACCCATAAAGTACTCTTTCATAACAATCCCCTCCTGAAACTTTGATAATGACCTGTTGCAAAAGCAGCATTGTCTTTTTTTTTTTTTTCATCTTTGGAAGTTGGAGTATTATACAATTACAGAGAAACTACTGATCTGCTGTCCTTTCTTGCTCTCCCTTTTCTTTCCTCACCTTTCTTTATTCTCCCTGCCCCCCACCTCTCCCATTCCATCCCTTTTTTCTCTTCTCCTCTCCTTCACAACACCCTGACTCACCCACAATGTAGAGATCTCCTTGAATGAAGGTGAAGTTTTTGAAGTTGGTCTGAATCCCTTCACACACCAGACATTCCTCGGGGCACTCCGACCTCACATTAGAGTACTTGTTTGGAAACCAAGCTGATGGGATGTACTCCATGCTCTCATTGGCATACACTCTCGCCACCTGCATGAAGAAACAGACGGCAGGTAAAACACGATTCTGTGTCAGTGACAGATGAGGGTGGGAGGACAAGTATGTTTGAGGGGTAGGTGGACGGGAGAAAGGAGGGGGGTTAGGGGACCAAAAAACTGTGTCAAAAATGGAGAAATTAAGAACTAAAACTGAGTGAATCTATTCCATGTAAAGTTACTATTCAGAATGGAAAAGCATGATGTTTGTGTATATATATATATGGGTGTTTGTTGAGAGACAGAGAAAGAGAGAGAGAGAGAGAGAGAGAGAGAGACAGAGACAGTGTGCGTGTGTGTGTTGAGAGAGAGTGAAATAGAGCGAGGGAGAGTGTGTGTGTGTGTGTTGAGAGAGAGAGAGAGAGAGAGAGAGAGAGAGAGAGAGTGAGAGAGAGAGTGTATGTGTGTGTGTGCTTGTATTTGTCTGTGTGTCTGTGTATCTGTGCAATATCTGGTCGTCAGTGTACATGTGTTTATGTGAAACATACTCATGAGTGTGTGTATATGTGGTCTGAGCACGCATGCGTGTATGTGGGGCAAACATGCGTATGTGTTCTTGTGTATGCAACTATTCATGTATGTATACCATGCATAAACACCATGTAAGCCCACGTACGCGAATATGTGTGTACAGTCTATATATGCATTAGGACTATATCATACTTACTGCCACAGCTCTGTATCTTTCATCATGCTGCATGATCTCAAACCCTCGGTTGGCCTCACGCTCCACAAAATCGAACATGATGTTGGCCACATCCATGAAGGTCTGTTGGTCCATGGCGGTCATCAGGCGATCCATGGTGTCGGAGTCGGTCAGGAAACGACCGCAGACCCCCGAGTACTGAGTTCCACACTTCTCTAACAGAACCTGTGTGGACAGACCATTGTGGATATGGTTTTGGGTTTTGTTTGTTTCTCTGTATCTACTTTGTTGTTTCTCCCATTTGCCTGACTCAAACACCAACTGTAGGTGTCCCCCAACCCCTTCCCCCTCCCATGCTACTCTTTATGAAACAAAAAGAAAAGGAAATGGAGACAAACCTCACTACTTCTATTGTTTGCAACACTTACCTTCCCTTTCATTTCAAGATCTGAGAAAGTTAGCAGCAAGTGCTTCAAACTGGTTTGTGATCCTTTCTTGGTCTACATATTAACAGAATCTAGGCAATCTCCCCATTCCATAGTTAGATCTTCAGCTGCTAGGCATTTCCCTATGACAGAGCAGAGATTTCTTGACAGAAGTTCTTGTCATAACCTATCAGCCTGTAACCTAGACAAAAGATCACTGCCATGCCAAGAATGCACATGCAACATAATGTTGCTATTTCATCATTACATTTCATCGATCAATGGAGAATGCTTTGTACTCATAGATGCCATCTCTTCTCCTGGCACCACATTGCATGTTGGGTATTTCTGCATTTCAATAATCTAATACACACAACGGTCCTTCATTTTGCGGAAAGACCGTAATTTATATCACTTGATCAACTCTGAATTTGAGGGTCTACTTATTGCATGGAGCCAGTTATCCATCCCTTGATCAGCTCTCTCACTTGTGGAGGTCCTCCTCTTGCAGGGTTTTAGTCATTCACCCCTTGATCAGCTCTCTCACTTGTGGAGGTCCTCCTCTTGCTGGGTTTTGTCATCCATCCCTTGATCAGCTCTCTCACTTGTGGAGGTCCTCCTCTTGCTGGGTTTTGTCATTCACCCCTTGATCAGCTCTCTCACTTGTGGAGGTCCTCCTCTTGCTGGGTGCTAGTCATCCATCCCTTGATCAGCTCTCTCACTTGTGGAGGTCCTCCTCTTGCTGGGTTTTAGTCATTCACCCCTTGATCAGCTCTCTCACTTGTGGAGGTCCTCCTCTTGTAGGGTTTTAGTCATCCATCCCTTGATCAGCTCTCTCACTTGTGGAGGTCCTCCTCTTGCTGGGTTTTAGTCATTCACCCCTTGATCAGCTCTCTCACTTGTGGAGGTCCTCCTCTTGTAGGGTTTTAGTCATTCACCCCTTGATCAGCTCTCTCACTTGTGGAGGTCCTCCTCTTGCTGGGTTTTAGTCATTCACCCCTTGATCAGCTCTCTCACTTGTGGAGGTCCTCCTCTTGCTGGGTTTTAGTCATTCACCCCTTGATCAGCTCTCTCACTTGTGGAGGTCCTCCTCTTGCTGGGTTTTAGTCATTCACCCCTTGATCAGCTCTCTCACTTGTGGAGGTCCTCCTCTTGCTGGGTTTTAGTCATTCACCCCTTGATCAGCTCTCTCACTTGTGGAGGTCCTCCTCTTGCTGGGTTTTAGTCATTCACCCCTTGATCAGCTCTCTCACTTGTGGAGGTCCTCCTCTTGCTGGGTTTTAGTCATTCACCCCTTGATCAGCTCTCTCACTTGTGGAGGTCCTCCTCTTGCTGGGTTTTAGTCATTCACCCCTTGATCAGCTCTCTCACTTGTGGAGGCCTCCTCTTGCTGGGTTTTAGTCATTCACCCTTGATCAGCTCTCTCACTTGTGGAGGTCCTCCTCTTGCTGGGTTTTAGTCATTCACCCCTTGATCAGCTCTCTCACTTGTGGAGGTCCTCCTCTTGTAGGGTTTTAGTCATTCACCCCTTGATCAGCTCTCTCACTTGTGGAGGTCCTCCTCTTGCAGGGTTTTAGTCATTCACCCCTTGATCAGCTCTCTCACTTGTGGAGGTCCTCCTCTTGCTGGGTTTTAGTCATTCACCCCTTGATCAGCTCTCTCACTTGTGGAGGTCCTCCTCTTGCTGGGTTTTAGTCATTCACCCCTTGATCAGCTCTCTCACTTGTGGAGGTCCTCCTCTTGCAGGGTTTTAATCATTCACCCCTTGATCAGCTCTCTCACTTGTGGAGGTCCTCCTCTTGCTGGGTTTTAGTCATTCACCCCTTGATCAGCTCTCTCACTTGTGGAGGTCCTCCTCTTGCAGGGTTTTAATCATTCACCCCTTGATCAGCTCTCTCACTTGTGGAGGTCCTCCTCTTGCTGGGTTTTGTCATTCACCCCTTGATCAGCTCTCTCACTTGTGGAGGTCCTCCTCTTGTAGGGTTTTGTCATTCACCCCTTGATTAGCTCTCTCACTTGTGGAGGTCCTCCTCTTGTAGGGTTTTGTCATTCACCCCTTGATCAGCTCTCTCACTTGTGGAGGTCCTCCTCTTGCTGGGTTTTAGTCATTCACCCCTTGATCAGCTCTCTCACTTGTGGAGGTCCTCCTCTTGTAGGGTTTTGTCATTCACCCCTTGATCAGCTCTCTCACTTGTGGAGGTCCTCCTCTTGCAGGGTTTTAGTCATTCACCCCTTGATCAGCTCTCTCACTTGTGGAGGTCCTCCTCTTGCTGGGTGTTAGTCATCCATCCTTGATCAGCTCTCTCACTTTCAGAGGCCCTTTTGCAGCAAGTCCATCATTCATCACTTGATCAGCTCTGAATTTTGAAGCTCCTCCTCTTACAGCAAGTCACTTGTTCGCCATCTAATTAGCTCTCTAAATTTTGGGGGCCCCCGTTCTGCAAGGATCCAGTCTCCCACAGGCAGAGGTCTACATTCTGCAGAAGATCAGTCACTGACACTTTTTGCTATCCTCCAACCACTGCATGTAGCTGCTGTGAAAAAAAATGTCATTTTGTTTGCCCCCATGCATCCAGTCTAGCATCCTTCGACTCCTTTCCCGGGACTCATTAAAGCAATGTCTGGTTCTTTGGCAACTGTCAACTGCTCAGCACAGCAAAGTTCATGGCAGCGAGTCAGCCTGAATTCAGTACTCATGGCTTTGACTTGATTGTTAGATAGTTACCCTACTAACGGCTTTCATCATTCAGCTTTGCTAACATTTATGACCTCTCTCCAGATTCATGTTTCTGAGGTGACTGATGTTATTCTGGCTTTGATTTTGAAAAAAAAAAAGAAGAGAGAGAGAGAGAGAGAGAGAGAGAGAGAGAGAGAGAGAGAGAGAGAGATAGGGAGAGATGCAAAACAATCAGTTTACTTGAGAAAGTCCCACAGCCAATGCATGCACAGCGTTGATGGTGCTGAGGGTGAATATGTGCTGGTACAGCAACTGGGAGTTGCCCAGGTTGAGAGTGGTGGAAGTGCAGGACTTGCTGTACATGGTATTACCACCCAGGTTGCAGTCGAACAGCGCCTGATGGGCAGTGGGAGAAGAGTTGACAAAGAAAAAAACAAAGTCAGAAATCAATACTAAAGCATCACAATTATTACTAATATCACCACTCTCTTATCTTCTGTCCTTCCATACAAAAAAATGTTATAAGAAAAAAAACAAAACAGCATTTAAAAAAAAAGGCAAAATAAAGAGAAACTGAAACAAAGTCACATTTTATTGCTATGCACAGTGATGAAACAGAAAGGAATGGAAAAGAGTAAAGAACAAAGAGAGGAAAAAGGAAGAAAATTTAGATTTAATTCACGTATGCTTTCTTAAAACACATGTTCATAGATGGTATGGCTATTTCGGAGTTCTAGATTGTTTCAACACATTCAAGGTCAGTTGCCTTGTTCACCGAAAACACAATGGAACATTTTCATACTTGATGGGTTGTGCCTATGGTACACAGGACTTTTGGTTTACTCATGTATTAAGTATTAAGACACACACATGCAATTTCATAAATAATTCAGTGATGGGAAACCAGTGCAGCTTGGCCAGCAATGGCTGAACATGAGATTCCTTTGTTTTCCAAAATC
This sequence comes from Conus canariensis, assembly GCA_033310375.1. Classification (NCBI taxonomy): domain Eukaryota; kingdom Metazoa; phylum Mollusca; class Gastropoda; order Neogastropoda; family Conidae; genus Conus; species Conus canariensis. The sequence goes on from CM065739.1 coordinate 28,026,690, forward strand.
ACAAAGTACCCCTCCTGCACAGCTGGACAATTTGACAAGTAAGTGTACCCATATATCCAGTACTGCATGAAAAATAATTTCATGATACTTTGTGTACTTTAGTAAGAGAGAAAAAACCAGTTCACACATACAGGCACAAACATACATGCGTAGACATGTACTTGGTGTGTGTGTGTGTGTGTGTGTGTGGGGGGGGGGGGGGGGGGGGGAGTGTGTGCATGTGTGTGTGTTTCATGCATGACATGGAGACGGAACCGAGTCTGAAGTCATCATGAGAGTAGGATGTAAACAACCACAGAATTTCTTGAAGATGATCTGTGGGGATGAGGACAATGAAGCAAGTACTAGATAATGTCATTCTGGCATAGGACTACATGACAGTGCTGTACTCTATGGTTCCTTTCAAAATACATCTTTGTTTCAAGATCTAAGGAATTCAGATATCTGCAGTACTGTACAGAACATCCAAGCAACACTCCTGTAGACCTATCTATTAAGTAGATGAGACTTGACAGTGTGGTTCCCGTCTTCCCATTTGAGGTGGCAGCACACTCATCTAGGCATGAGGCATCCCAGCCTGAAAATCCCTCTACATCAGTCGATGGATAGATTTATGATCTGTCAATCTTTGGCACTCAAATATATGCTGTTCACAGACTATGGGGAGTTAAGAGAAGGATGAATGACACACTTTGCTTCTATGATGACAAATCTTATTTTGCATGTCTGCAACCTGCAATGCAATTCATTTTTTGGTAAAATGTAATTTTTCTTCACTGTGTACAGTTTTTGTCTGCTCAATATTGCTATAGGCCATAATAAGCTCAATCATGAGAAAGTTTTATATGTACCCTAATATCATAACCAGGAAGAAAGAAAATGGGCAAAGCGATCTGACTGAGGATCTGGGACCAAAAATACGATATGAAATGCTCTATTATCACACGACTTCATGATGATTAAGATTTCAGAGGCACCACTGAAGTTCCAATAACATCATTATCGCAGTAATGTTGTACGCACATTCAATTTTAATTCCCATTCAGAGTTATTTTTCTTAAGACAGAACAGCAAAATAATTTGATCAAGAACAACTGATGAATGGATGACATAAATTTACTGTGTCCATGCAATGTTGGAGTAACTTGAGCACAAAGTAGTTTGGAAGTGTATATGGCATGTCATCCTATCAATTCAGTATGTCAGCTGTGGGACATTTTTATCTGTCCTGCAATCAGTGGTTTACAACAACAGACAAAACCAAAACAAGAAATGAATGAGAAAGGACTCATTTTCATTTGTGTCATCCTAGATATGCAGCAGCTAATTTATAAATATCAAGGTACATTACATTTGGATGTACAATTAAGACACTCTGGATTGTTTTGAAGCCTACCCCCTCCCCTCCCCTTACAGTATGGTAGACTTAGAAACACGAATGTAAACATATGCATTCAATATGCAAATCATATACATGTGTGTTTCTGTTCAGAAACAGACAGTTTGCATATCACTCACCTGATAGTACTCCAGCAGCCATGGGTTATCGCTGTTAGCCAGGGTCAGCCTGTTCAGGTAGTTCATAAAATCAGACACTGTTGGATCTGGTAATCGGAAACTCAGAGAGTTAGTTGCAACAGATTCCTGGGGAAATATCCGAGTGAGTCCCATTCTTCCTACTTCCCAATAACGGTTACCAATGAAGATGACATCATTGGTAGGGAATAGTCTTTCTTTGATCCGCAACATTTCTCCAACATACTGCTCAGGGTCTGCAAACACTGCCACAACCTGTGTTGTTGAGTCGTGGACTGAGTTCAGGATCACATCCATGGACCCATCTGTTTCAAATTCCAGGTTGGCGATCACACAGATTCCCATGTCCTGAGAGAAACAAAGGACACAACCGACAAATCAATCTATCTGAATACACCGACAAATCAATCTATCTGAAACTTTTCAATAAAAAAAATTGTCCTAATCAGTTATGAACCAAACCCTACCTACAAATTTGAGATAAAGATCTTCACTTAACCAAAAAGAAGAAAGACATGAGATATATCTGGCACAATAGATATTTGACACTTACTGGGTTTACACTTTGTAATGTCTTTTGATACTTTACCAGCAGATCAGTTTTAGGAGCATGCAGCAGCATTACTCTACAATCTCTAATTGGTCCTGACAGGAAAAGTTGAAAACATCCCTTCCTTCACAGTAATTTAGTATTAGTCTGCATAAGCGGATGAACACAAAAATCTTTGCTTTTTCCTTCATTTTGTTATTTTCAATAAAATCCTGCCAAACATACAACACTCTCCCTTCAATACCTGCTGACAACAGTGCATACTTCATGTAGTCTGTTCAGATACACTCACAGTTCCAATACATGAGAGGATAGTGTCACCTTGGCGATGTCCAACGGTTTCATAATGCACTTACATCAACACAGGGTTGAACTAATTCAGTCACCTAAAGACAGCACAAATGCAGGTAGATGAGGGATTCCAAAACTTAATAGGCTGTTAGATGACTCAAAAATTAGCTGTTCAAAACAATAAGTTAACGTGGGCAAGCAATCGACTTCAAAGGGCACTATCATCTGCATTCAAGAAAACTGTTATCATCATTATTCTAACAACAGCACTGCTTGGTGCTAAAATGATCTGCTTATCCAAGATTTCCTGCTGTACTTTTGACCTCCACTAACTTTCAATTTCAATGCCTGCTATCTGTACAAAGAAAAACATGGCATAATTTTCAAATATCAGGCCAGGGAACAATTTTGCGGGAGTGAGGACTTCTTCATTTACTAGCCCAAGAACAGATGGCAGACTGGGGCCTGCTATAATTTAGCCATAAGCAACCAACATAAAGCAATGTTTTAACCTACTTGTACCTTTTAAAACTATGTTACTATAACAAAATCAGGTGGAATAGCTAAAAATCTACATATTATAGTCAGTCTGAGGAATGATTTATACATCCAGGTAAAATACATAGCTGTAATGTGCCACAGAGACTATCTTCAACATAGCCAAATCTAGATCTACAGGATTATGTCTAATGTTGCTAGACGGCATCTGTTTACCATACGTTTCATTTGGTGCAAGGAGAAAGAAAATCAATCTGGAGAAAAAATAAAACATTGAGGTAATTTGGGTCAATCTCAATGCCACCAACTTCTGTTTCCCCACATTGTACCCATATCAATGTCCCCTTGAAGATCTTTTTATTTTTGTTTTTTATTTCAAAGACACAATTTAAAAGAAATGGATATGACCATAGGGCACACAAGAAGATTTGCAGCTGAGATACACAAATTAACATTCATGTGTTCTTTTGTGCATTAGACTCATACAACTATACCTTCAAACATTGTCTACAACATCCCTGGCTTCTCTATTTTGCAAGGGACTCACACTACTGCACCTTCAAATGCCATCTTGACACCTTACTGGTTCTTCTAATGTGCAGATGACTCTTAATTCTGCACATTCAGGTACATTTGAACAGGCTCCTGGGTTTAGATCTGTTTCTGTTTTGTTCTTTTTTCCCCCTTCTTTTCTCAAGTATGCAGCATTCATAATGCTGTACCTTCAAGTACTGTCTGAACATGTCCCTGGTTTTTCGGTCACCAGCGTCAGGAGCGTTGAGCGTGATGACATACTTCCAACCTCTCTGCTGGATGAAGGTGGCCATGGCCCGAGCAATCACTGCGTCTGATGGAATTGTTCGGAAGAAGGTGGAATACCTGTACACAGTGACTAGACTTTGTGAAAATTTGCTGCAATAATTACACAGAATTCAATCAAGCAAACAGTCATATTCATACCACTGCCATTTAAAACATCTAGCGATATGACAACTGTGTCCTAAAATAAGCAACATGAATGCTTCCCAAGTCTCATAAGAACAGACAAGATGCACCTCCATCCATACACGAAAATGTGTACATGCTTACAAACATACTGGCAACAATAGACACATAAGTAATGTGGTTCCAAATGATGAATGAAAGAGAGTGGAAATAAAAACATTACAAAAAAAAAAATTAGACACACACAAACATCAAATAACACTGAGAGAGAGGAGGAGAGAAAAACAGGAAAAGAGGAAGACACAGAGAAAAAAAAAAAAGAGAGAAAGAACACAAGAGACAGAAGACAAACTACTCACATGGTCTTATCCCACAGCTGTGGGGCAGTGGCTCCAGGACTGACGAGGGGCATGCCGATCATTTTCAGCATGTCTGCTGCCCAGATGGTGGATTCACTGTCGTAGGTCAGCCAGGACACCAGCTTGGAAACATCCACGTAGCCATCTGGACAGACGATAGCTCTTTAGCTGTTTGGGCTACAAACTGATACAAAATGAAAACATGGACAATTCATATACACTCTCTTCTAAAGTAAACCAAATTCATGTAACTTATGTCCATTCTGCAATAACACGTGTCTTCATCAACCTGTCTTCAGAACCAGATCATACAAAAATAAGTGCCATTTCATAGCATCATCTTCATCATCCTCATCCACATTCATCAGCACCAAAAAAATTCTCAAATTCTGTAGCCCTACTCTCATGGAGATGTAAGTTTTTATTTCCTCTCAAAGTCTCTGCCCTTGGTGAGATTTTGTCGGGGTCATTAATACTGGCATATTCATGGCGACTGACTTTGGATGGACATGGCGACACCCTCTGGAGGGACAGCTCACTCATGCTGGCTCCGCAACTAGGCAGTTACTGTTGTTAGTAGGAAGCTGACTGGGTAGTGAACTGCACGCTGGATCAGAACACTCACCACTGAACACCACTGAAGTGACTCTCGTCAGCAGTTCAATGTCTCTTCTGGTGGGATGCCTCATGACAACTTTACATCGACTACTCCTACGGAATGTTGGTGCTGGGGCTATGGTGGGACAAATCAGGCTGTGCTGTGAACAGGTAGCTGGAACGAGTGGCGTGGGTGCAATGACACTGAGGTCGCAGGCATGAAGACGAGTCAGGATTTATAAAAAAGAAAACAAGAAAAGTGCTTACAAAAAAAATTAGTTTAATTCTCTTGAGCCTCACCATGATTGTCCATGACAGGAAAGCGCCTTCCCATCACACCGTTGATGATAGCTAAGGCGCGGTCTGAGTTGGAACAACCGTCAAATGCCAGACCACCCAGACGGACATTTCGCAGATTTACTCCTGATGCTCCTGCATTGACAAAGTCCAAGGCAAACTTGAAAGCCTCTGTGTACTGGATACCGTTGTTGACACGGAGAGGGCCACAGCTGTACATGGATGTTCCCTTGTAATGGATGTCAAAGACGGCGGCAATTATAAGATCCCCATCCAAATACCTGAAATGATAACGGTTTTTATCTTTATGGGGGACATCAGAAAGAAGGAAGGAAAAAATAAAAGGCGAATAAGTGGGGAGGCATGACGGTGTTGTTAGGGACAGAGGAAGTGATAATCTTTGAGAACAAAACTCTTCTTTCAACAAAACAGAAAACTGTGAAAACTGGAATAGGGAATAGTGATAATCTTGAACAAAACATGACAAATTAATTTATTCTGAACTATTAAAAAAAAATCATCACAATCCCTTTTTGTTCAAAACCCAGTAAGCTCTAAAAAAATGGATCAAATTTTGTGAGTGAATGTATGTGCTGGCTGCTCTTTAGTTTTATGTCTTTCCACCTAGTATGATGTTAGCAGAGAATGCATGTGTATGTTCATGTATCCCACTATTTGTCTGTGTGCCTTCACAAAGAAACTGAATGCATGTGGGTGCCTGATGTTCAAATCTTCATTTCTCAAACCAGAACCAACCCAAGGACTCACCAGTACTGCTGGAAGGCAAACATGTAGAGACACTCAGCACAGGGCGCAGGGCAGAATGAAGACGTAGTGCCTGGAGATCCTGCGGTCAGTTCGGTCATGCTGTGGGTGGAGGGGGTCACTGTCCCCACCTGACCAGTGTCACAACAAACCAAATCCCTCCGATCAACAGAAATTCAAACAACAGTGAAAACAATCATGCAGGCAATTTTTGCTCTTCTCTTAGTACTGCGAACTGACCCAACGCAACTCCAAAGTACTGCTTTCACTTACAGTGACACAAACACACTAAAGCATGCACAGCTTTCACTTACAGTGACACAAACACACTAAAGCATGCACAAACTCACGCATTTCTACCATTTTGCTCCAATTTTTTTTTCTATATCAGGTCCAAGCCATTTCTTTCAAAGGAATGCATTCATCTGTTTACTTTCTGTCTTACTTCTATTATTTGCTTACACTTACTTTTATATGAATCTAATCTTCACTATTCTTATGAGTTTTATAGATTCACAAGCTTTCATTCATTTTTATGACTTTAATTAAAAATCGTTCAACTTCAGTTATTATTCATTTGTAATTCAATCAGTTTTTTTTCGTTCATTTATTCTTTCAAGTACCAGTTAATAGATCAATTTGTAACACCATTAAAGATACAGCCAAAATAACGCTACCACCCAAATACAGATTCACACGCTTTCATAACTCACTTCTGTAAACTGTCCAACGGAGTAGCGGTAGACATTGTACGTGTAAGCTCCCCCACGGTTTGAAAATCGGAAAGTCTGTGTAGGGTTGGTGTCCTCAATAAGGAAAGACACCTTGAGAATCTCCTCCACCATCTCCATACCATGGCTGGCCGATGTGAAAGCGGCACACACTCCATTGTAACCTGCACCGCAGTACCTGCAAAAGGAGTCACAAACTGCACCACTGTTAGCATTCCCTGACCGAGCACTATGTCCCCTGATATACTGAGACCCAAATTTTTCTTTTCTACCATTCTACTATTGACAGCTATCTGTTAAGTACTGTGCATTATTTTTGGGGGGGCTTGTTTTGTTTCATTTTTGTTTTATGTGTGGCCATGAAGATGACATCTTTGTCAAAAAGTCAATTTTTAAATAAGTGTTGCATGGCATTTGGTTTTGTGCATTTGTGTTTTGGCCTATACAAATCTTCTACGAGCATACAGCAGGTGGCTAAGAGTACTTTGTAGAGCGAGAAACTTCATGAATAGTCACATTCTGTCTTTTCATACATCAGTGTCATCTGAAAGCTCTACATCAACACTAAGCACTAGTGGCATGCACTTGCTCAGATCAATAAACTAAATCTCCATGAAAGTCTAGTGCATGAAGTCTTCTTACAAATCATTTTATCAGGCAGCAATCAAGTCACCTTTTTAAGGCAGACTGTGGTCTGAATCTTTATGACCACCTGAATCAGGCTTCAGACATACCTACATGCACCTCTCAGTATGAGAATGAAGACTGCTAAACTGCACCTTACCACAGCTCAAGCAAACCATTACATTACACTGCAGAGCATAACAAGAGCCAAGAACAGACTTTTTTTTGCACCAGGCATGAAACTAAAGCAATGCAAAACACATACACATACACACACACGCACACAGAAATTTTCTAAAAACAATATGTGTGTGTGTGTGTGTGTGTGCATACACACACACGCACACAGAAATTTTCTAAAAACAATGTGTGTTGTGTGTGTGGTGTGTGTGTGTGTGTGTGTGTGTGTGTGTGTGTGGTGTGTGAAGAGCTGGGGGAAGGAGCTTTCATCTTCCAAATATTTGTAAAAACAGGTAGGGGAGATAGGGATGGATGGGGGTGGGGAGGGTGGCAGACTATGATCACACCAAAACGAGGTGTTCTCACTTTTCAACCTGGATTAAGGGATAACACTTTGCTCTTTCCATACTTTCTCAAATTACCATGTTGTCATTTTGTGAACAATAACAAGTTTCTTTAGTTTTTTTTTCAAAGAATTGTTTTTTCAGCTGATTCCACTTGAAAAAAATCATTAGATGTCCCACCATAACTTTCAAACTTGCAGCACACATATTCATGTCAGCTAATTGCAGTTCTTACACATTTCTGGACTGATTTGAATGCAGTTTTTATTGGCTGGTGTAGAATATAAACTGCGAACACCAAGTCAAAAAGGCATAGTGGGACGATCCGGACATGTGAGCAGGAGGAAGGGTGCAATTATGCATTATGAAGTGCTTGTAAATGTTCATGAGTCTGCAACTCAGAAAATAAAAACAAATATTCATCTTCTGAGTCATATAATTTCATCTTTGTGCAATCAAAGATTAAATCTGATCATGTAATCTTGCATTTTCATATCTTAGAATAAATAATTGTTTTTTGAACAAGCACACACTGACACATACATGCATACACACATATATGCACACACACGCACACACACACACACACACACACACACGCATACACACACACACACACTTATCCATGCCTGCATTCTCAAACATAAACACACACTTACTTGGTCAAAACACTGTCCAGACCTCGAGCAATAGCATACACAGCATTGATGACATGTACTACCCTGAGGTCCTTCATGAAACCAGGGGCACTGGTGATGCCAACATTAGTGTCGCACGGCATGGCATATCCATGGGGGTTCCCTCCCATGTAGCACTTGAACACTGATTCAAACCATTCTTCAAACCAGGGGTTGTCTTGATAAGTGTTCACACGAAGGGCAGCCAGGTCATTGTAAAACCGTGTTAGGCTGGAGTAGGTGATGTCGATGTACATAAAACCCTCTGCCTGATCTTCATAGCCGTCAATGATGTGAGCAGCATTACCAAATGTGCTTGTTGCGATAAACTGGTACTGGTGTGGGGTACTTGTGCTGTTCAAAACATCCAGCAGCTCTCTGTGGTTGTATGGCGAAAGCAGAAGAACCACTGGCTTGACTGTATCATGCATTCCCAGCATGTCCACAGCCTTTCTGTGGCTTGCGTCAAACATGAAGTCAGCGACAACACAAATACCTTCTCTGGCAGCCAAGTGACGGAACAGCAGGACGTCATCTTTGCTGTATGCGTCGGTGGAGAAGAGGATCTGAGTGAACATCCAGTCCTGGCTTTTCATTATCATGATGATAGCACGCAACTCATCCTCCAGTGATGGAACTGTCTTGAGGTAGTACTCGTACCTGGAAGCAAAACATCACAGCAATGATAAATTATTTCATACATTTTGCTGGCCATAGCACATACATTTGGCACAGATTTTGAGCTGACTTATGAAACTTTCAGTAAACAGTCATTCAATCATGGAACAAATGAACAACACGACCTGCAGACAATCCACTGTCTTCGCTACCTACTTGTCTAGCATGAATGATGTAGCACGGTAGCCGACCATGGGCTGCATGAAGACATCCATCAGACCAGCCAGTGGAATGGTCAGGGGACTGTTGTAGGCCCCTGTGTAAGCCTTCACATTGTGTGGGTCCAGACTGTTGCCTGAACGATCTTGCACTATGTACTGTCCACTCTGGACCTGGAACATCACACAACATCAGATGTTGAACATCTAATCCTGAAAAAGCACAGAACATTGATAAAGAACTGCTAATGCAGGAAAGGTAATCAGGGAATGCGCCATCTATGCTAAAAAAAACCCCACAGAACATCAAGTAATGGTCAATAATGGGAACACAGGAAGAACTTCAAGATGGTAGCTGGTATGCGCACTAGTGCATAAATATATGCATTTGAAAAAAACATGTGAACACCTACATACACACACAAACACATCGTTCATTGTCTTGATCTTTCCTGTGAATGGGAAGGAAAAGGCCTAGCTCTCTACCCCAGTCCTTACACACACACATATATTGTCCAAGTTTCTCATTCTGGAGAACAGAAATGTGTGGTTGAGCCTGGTGCAGCAAGAAGACTCTCCATACTGTCACCTTTTTTGTAACTGAAAATGCAATCATGTGCAACCAGAGGGCTCTCTCAGTCTCTGTACTACCACCTCTTTTTTTTTAAACTAATAATGATGATAACTGAACGATTGTGAAACCTATTGTATTGTGATCTGACAACTTTATTCAACTGCCTGAAAAGGAATCGGAAAAATTATGGAGATGAAAGTGGTTATAACAGAGAAGATATCAAAGAGGATATCTACTTTCAATCACCAAGTATCTGAAAAGGAAGTGTTGCTTGCATCAAGTAAAGCTTAAATATCTGCCAGAATCTGGCATTTCGTTTTGATCAAATCATAAGATTTCATTTGTTAAACATTTCTATTCTGTCACAATAAAGCATTATTTTAAAAAATCATAACGAAAGAACTGAATCTATTGTTTAGTCATAACTGTTTGGAAAGTGGTTCACTAACTCAGCCTTCCAAATCATATAACTGTTTGGAAAGTGCTTCACCAGCTCAGCCTTCAAAATCACAACTTTTCAATCATTATGCCAGAAATACCTGTTAACTAAACAAGCTTACTGTAAAACCTCTCAGCCTTTAAATGCAAACACAGCCATCTATAGGACTGTGTGTTTAACTATGGTTGGGAATCATGAAAGACAATTTTCACTTCTGGGTGTCACTGTTTCCGTTTTCACACTTTTTTGTCAGTCATAACGGTAAGACAAAGGAGAACAAAAGCAATAAGAGCTCTAAAATCAGAGGTGATATCACTTAAGAAATACCAAACACATCACTGGAGTTTTACACGCTCAGAGTGGATGCATTTCATGTCAGAACATCAGCAGATCATCTGTAATGGAGCTGGGCCTTTCCACTGACAGTGCCGAAGCGTTATACTGCACAGCAGGGAGTATGCTCATATTAACTTATTCTCTTTTTTTTTGTCCTCACCCATCAACTATCATCACCCTAACAAGATTTTTTCGTCTTCTCCTCTCCACAGCAACCACTGTGTGGAATACCAGCAAGAAGAATAATCGCCAACAGTCTTGTAAGATAAGAAGAATAATCGCCAACAGTCTTGTAAGATTATCACATAAATGGAGATATACAACAAGGATAGATGCTTACCCCAGCAGTCATTACATTTCATATTCACTTTGCTGGCTTCAGTACAAAAACAATTTGTTGTCAAATAACAAAAACACAGTGGTTTTCACTCATGCTATCAAAGGCATGTGACATCATTTTTGTTAATTGTTTACTGGTCCTGGCCTCATGTCAATTTTCTTGCAGAGAGGTACCACGATATAGTTTTCATGTATTTTATTTTAAAATGAGCATTTGATTCCATTCCTATCATTTCTCTGACCTGCTTTTCTGGTCTGGCATACATGAAGACTCTTCCAAAGGTACACAGGTAATCACTGAAGCTCACAGCTGATAACTGATCTGTCTAGATACACAAAATCCAATATAAAAAACTTACCTGCATGATAAAACTGCTGGACAGATCACTGTCCATGCAATCATCGATACCCAAACCACCCAAAGTGATCCCTCGTAAGATGGATGAATCCAAATTCACTCTCTTTACTGCGTAAATCATGGCCTCCAAGTACAGAGGGTGCATGTTTGAAAGGAGGTCACCACAGGTGAACTTAAACTGTCCCGTTTTGTGCAGGGAAAAGATGCCATTGATGACAATGTCCCCGTCCTGGAAGTAGTACTTCATCTCTTTGGGCACTCCCAGGCAAGGCGAGCATCCCCTCGCAGGGCATGGAGAAGCAGGGATTGAGGGCAGGGGAGTTATGCGGTCATCAGCATACATGCGCATGTTGTCAATGTTGAGGGACAGTCGTCCGTTGATGTAGTTGCCAACCTGACAAAATTCAACACAGAACAGTGACTGATGGAACAAAGGTAATCAGAACATACATACGCAGAACAAAAGTGTAAAGAACAGAGAAGATTGTAAAGCATTTAAAGCTTGGTCTCAAACTCATGACAGTCACTATTAAGTACTCAATGATAATAACAATAATAAATAAACGAATAACCACTTGCTAATGCAACTCAGGCCATCTGACAGCTTGCATACACACACAACAGAATAAGGCAGACAGAACAAACAAGAGAGACAAAAGCCCGACATAGGCACACAGCAAATATAGCACACACAAAAAAATACACAAACACCTCTATATCTTGAACACACGCACAGAGGCAAACATATAAATACAGCTTGCTTCATATGAACTGACGAAGTATCAAACTTTAACAGTAAATACTCACGTAAGACAAATGTACATAAAGTTAAGCATGAAATGGACAGAAGTTGATTGGTCTTTCTTGCTCAGAATGTATCATATGTATTTTTTCTGAATGCCTTAAACTCTTTCTTCTCTTCTCTCCCCCCGCCCCCTCATACACACACATGAACACTTCCCCCGTGGGGATAACGGGGGTCTTTTGTACAAATAGTTCCCCCACCTTCTGGACACTCTGTGCCAGTAACGTCCCCTTTTCCTTTCGCTCTCAGTAACTCTGTCGCCTCCTTTGCTGTACTGTCATCTACTGTCCTTTCTGTCTACCATATCTCTTATCTCTCTTTTTCCACAACCTCTTCCCACAAATTTCTGCACTCAACGAAGTCGGAGTGAACTGACTACACTCTCAAGTATAGTGTGAGTATCCCAACAGGGTAAAACGAGTTCACACGCTACCAGATACTGGGACGCTGAAGAAGAAGAACACATGAACATACACACACAGAGCTGAAATTAAACCACTGAGTCTAACGAATTAAGGTATTTTCGCTTTCATGATAAAGAAAATGAAAGAATGAATAAAACTCACACACACACACATTCACTCACCACACCATCCACACACACACACACACACACACACACACACACACACACACACACACAGGTGAATGCACATACACATCACACACTACAAACCTCTCTGAACTTGAAAATGGTGGAGTCTTCTTCCCCGGTAGGCAGATTGTTGTAGTTCCACACAGAGAATGAAGGACTGACAATGTCACCACGGGAATCAAATGCCAGCCTCTTGGCTGCTTTATATGGGGCATACTGATCAGAGGCTAAACTGGGGACTCGTTCTCGGGCAGCATATGTGAAGTCCACTTTCTTAAGGTAGTTATTCATGAAATCTTCATGACTTAATGAAGCAAGCTGAGTGCAGATACCAGTTCTCGGGGTGCACAAATCCTGCTGGGCTTCACGCAATGCAGACGCATATGCAAAGACTGTGTGCACTGCTGGTTCCACATACACGTCCTGAGGAGAACACAGATTAACAAGATTAGGCAGATGTAGATGTAGAACCCTACGCAGGTAACACATCTCCACACAACTTAACAGCAGTAAAAGTACCTGACTTTGTAAAGCTGTGCTACCGCCTTAACCCGTTCGCTGCTTGAAGCTGCTTGAAAATGTTACAAACAAAGGCTTTCCCAGTGCCAGGGAAATCTAATGATTTGGGGGTAATAATTAACAAAAAATTCTAGCTCAGAAACTACAAAAGATATAACAATGAAATATATATGATTTTTGAAGGAAATTGAATGAAGATTTTGAATCTGGGCTTCTTTTGTTTTAATTTTGATAATAAAAAAGTATTTAGACAATTAGATTTGGATAGATTTTTTTGCACGATCAAAAGCATATGTATTTACCACTACATCTTCACATCCAAACAAGAACACAAAGCAAAAAAGTTGAAAATAAAGTTTGTATTGTCACACTACACCTGTAAATGAAAGTAAAACAGTTTAGAAGTCTATCAAGACGCTCACACTCTATGCAGACAGGTCAGTCCACGACCACGCCCCCCTCTCCCCACCACGCCCCCTTGCTGGACTTCAACCCTCTCTTTCACTGCTCCTCTTCCCCTACCTTTCCCTCTGCCCTGTGCCGCGCCGCGAGCAGGCCGCGCTCCCCTCTCACGCTGACTACCACGTCACTGACCACTGGCACGCAGTGCAGAGTACACACTAGGCGAGCTCGTTCGACGCTGGCAAACCAGTCAGCTGAACACACATTGAGGTCACACAGCCCGACACAATAACTGACGAATACGGTTGGCAATTCCATCACTATCATCATCTCACCTTCATGCTCGAGTGAGTCGTTGAATAAAAGATTATTGTCTTTGTCAAAAATCATTAGCAGAGCCTGCTCAGCTGTGTAAATACGTTGATTTGGTCGCTGCGCTTGTCGAAGGTTGCGCCGCCATCTTTGCAAGCGAGACGAAGTGCTGGCTGGTCATCCAGTCAGTGATGAGAATAAATGGGCTTTCCCCTCACGTGTGGTCATTTACATATCATTTTAATACTACAGACATATAAGGCTTACTACGCACACTCTATTTAAGTCCGTTGATAGAAATAGTAACGAATGAAAATTCAAGAAAAATGCATGACGTCAGTGGACGGCCCATAGGCACTGGGAAAGCATTTTTAATGCGGCGTCAGCTGACGGCTTAAAGGCACTCTACGGGTTAAGCCTCCTCCAATGAAAATATGTAAAAGTCGTCACAGAAAAAAAGCTCTTGTGCGCTTACGCAATGACAGTATCTTTTCATATTATATATCAACTTTTTACACACATAAGGATGCTACATTACTTCCAAAGGCAAAGAAACTGTTCATATAAAATTGTACAGTACATTCCATTTTTACAGGTGAAGTTTTTTAAAAAGAGTCTATAAAAAATACAACGCAAACAACAAAAGAAAACAGAAACTGAAGTGGCCACATCATCTTCTTTAGAAGTGCAGCCTGGCAAAATTTCAAACAAGGAAATTCCATCTATGGTCAAATAATCAAGCTGTAACATTCTGTGCTTAATAGTTTCATGACTTAAGATTCTGCAGGAACAGGTGTTGTAATTCAAAGCAGGCTGATAAAATGGCCGAAAAGAAAAAAGTGACAAATTTCAACTACAAGAACAGGGAAACTAAACCGACCAAACAGTATTAAAGACCCAATGAATTGACTAACCAATGATTCTCAACCCTTTGCAATAAAAACTACAGCTCACTACTGCCTGCTCCTCCCTCTCTCTCTACACACACACACGCACAGATGAACGCACACACACACAAAACTCCTGTCACCTGCACAAAGGTGAGACGTTTTTGTCGCTCTATTTCTTCAGGGCTCATATTGGCGTAGATGGATGAGCATGACTTGCTGTAAGTAGTGGATCCTGCCAGGTTGCACTTGTTTGTGTCCATGTACCACTGCTGGAACCAGGGATTCTCCGGAGAGGGGTTCTCTTCATCAATCCTTACCTTTTAACAATAATAAGCAATGGACAAATGAATAATGAAGAAAAGGGGACATGGAAGATAAACACAAGGAATCCAGTAAGAAAAAGAAAGAGAAGGAAGACATTTAATAAAAGACAAAACAGAAAAAAGACTGACAGAAAGGAAGGAACAAAAAAAAAAAAAAGGGGGGGTGTGTGTTGAAGAGAAGGGAAAGTGCCATGTGATATCCATCAACAGTTAAATGGGTGTTACAATACTCTAGAAATGTTCCAATAAAAATATCCCAAACCACACCAACTGATGGGCACCTGGGAGAATGTAGACCTATGCTATGGGTGAATGAATCTGGGATGTACCTATTAAGTCAATTCACAAGAGAAAATTTAGTTCCTGCCAAGGGAAGTAATAAATGGTACTCAAAGAACGAAAAGCTCCCCTCCCCAAAAATGCTCATATTCTGTGAAAATATGACTCCATACATAGTTACCACTCTGTAAAGTAAACTTCTCAGTGTTCCAAGTTAGAAGGAAAATCATATCAATAATGAAACATGTCTTAGTTCCCCTCTTTGATCCAGATCAACACCAGAATTCACAACACTTTGTTCCAGGCCACATTCTGTCTTTCCACCAAGCAAAGCAAATGTTTTAGAGACCTTACTGAACAATCTTGGACCTGCTGCTTGATCTAGATCCACAATGCTTTCATGAATTAGTCTTTGTGTCACATTCCATCTTGTGACAAAAAGCTGGTTACAAAAGGTGAGGTTGCTTTTGCATAATCCTGCAGGCTGATAGGCAAACCGACCAACCAATGGATGCAGGTGAAAGCATAACTTCCTTGAAAGAGGTAACAAACGTTCAGTTACAGACTACTTTGTGAAATTCTGAAAACAACAAAATAATCATGACAAATCAGTACAACTTCAATGATTTTGACAGTAACAACGATAATGATTATTCTGATGATAACAACATCAATAAAAGACATTCACAATAAAAATAGGAATAAATCATTATGTTCATGATGACAATAATCATTCTTAAAAGAGAAACATCATATGCTCTTGGATGATCCTCAACACAAGAACAATCCTCACAGCTTATTCAATAAAAGCAAAAAAAAAAACAACAAAAAAATTTACCCAGTGATCTTCAAACTCCACAATGTAGCGAGAGGCAGGCACCAAGGCAAGGATACCATTAGGGTAGTTGAGGCTGAAGGACGTATCCAAGGTGATGCTATCTGTGACGAGCCACTGCAGTTTGTCAGCTCCATCCACATTTTCACCTTGCTCCAGCAAAGCCAGGATGGGCGAATAAGAACCCAGGTAAATCATGCCAATGGCGTCTGAAGCAACCGCCTGAAAACATGATGTGGTACTATTAAAGACAACAGAAAGTAATACAGTCTTGTGATCATTTTCATAAAAGTACATTCACCCCATGGACCTGAGTCTGAACAAGGTTTATCACAAAAGGTAAGACTAAAAGCAAGCAAACAAAAGAGCATTCACCATGACTGCCAGCAGAAGAAGGCTAACAAGAATTGTGTAGTTCTGTTGTTTTCTCCTTTGTTCAGTTTTTTTATTTACAGTCTTCTGGTATCCCTAGCTGCGCCCAATGGATTGTACCTATATGGGTACAAACTACTGCTATGCCCATTTCGCACTGTTCTGACACATTAAAATTCAGACTGTTGCTCTGTGTGCATGCATGAATGTGTACAAGTATGTGTATCTTCGTTTTTTGTGCTCTTGCACACATGTGTACAAGTGCTGTCTGAGTAACCATTTTACAAGAGTATGTGAAAATATATTAAACATTACATTACGTTATTTTCATTATGATTTGTATCATTTTGAAGTAAAAGATTTATTTCATATTTCATTCATTTATATGTGAATAAGCAACAAACTTACACATAAATGCAACAGGGCAAAATACAAAATCAAATACACAAAACAAGGTGCTAAGTGGTGCAGATTTTATACATCACACCTTACAGACAGGTGAATTTTTTACCAATGTGTCTCCTTCAGTCATTATAAACAGCAGATGAAAAGGCAGAAAACAACACTGCCCCATTAGCAGTCTGCATGAGAAATCGGAAGTATTCTTTTGTGCATAAATGCCTGCCGTTTAAATCCTCTGAAGAAGACATACTTATGACAAATCAACATGGCCATTTTGTACGTAAAATCAGTGTTACCTAACATCTTCTTATTGTGCTTAGTTTGTATTTTGTCCTTCTTTGCTTAGTAATGCTGCAGTCTGTTGCATTTTCTTTGAAATAAATCCAGAGTTGAATATGGCTTTGTATTTTCCCCTTTTCTATCTTTCTTCGCGTTAAATTCTTGTTTTTTGTCCCCCCCCCCCCCCCCCCCCCCCCCCCCCCCCCCCCCCCGCGCTCATTGCATGTATCCTCCAAGTGGCATTACTTCAAAGCCGCTCTTTCTTGCTCAACTACACACAACCACGACCAAAAAAGAAAATGTAAGCAATGTGTGTGTTTGGGGGGTGTAAATGTTTGGGTATGGATTTGTATTGGTATAAATGTCTAATTTTGTACATGTACATAAACCACATGGGAAAAGGGTGATTTTGTTTTAGAGGCCTGTTTTACCCACATATTGACGTTGAATTAATGATTAACGTTGAATTGTTTGTATTTGTGTTTTACGTGCCTGCAAAAACATTTTCCTTGTGTATATGGGGATATAATAAAAAGTCTGAGTCTGAAAAAAAAAAAAAAGTCTGATGTTTTCAGAGATGCCTCCATCAAGTAGATTAAACTCAACTGTTTGGTTTTAGCTTTCCAGTTTGAGCCAACTCTGGGTAGGGGTGAGCCGGAGCCAAAAGTAGTACATGCCTCTGGCAGAACATATCCGAAACCTTCTGGACAACTGTCCACTGCATCACGGTGGCTGGAACCTCAATATCATTTGACGCCAAAAGCTTGCCTGATACTGCCAAGCATGCCATTATTTCCTGCCCATTAACATCCTGCAGGGTACAGACGCAGCAAGATGTCCACTGAGAAAAAGCAAAAATCACTAATATTCTATGGTGGACATACTTCCCTCTTTGGAAATAAAATCCTGAAACTTTATTTAAAAATGGTGCAATCTGACATATATCTGAGCATCAAGTGGTGTATCATCCAACCTCTTCCAGGCCCATTTGTTTGCACACCTTTTTGTCAATCCCTTTCGCTTTTGCAGCATCTTGCTGATGCAAAATGTCAGAGCATGACCTCATGAGGACGTGTACACTGAATTTCATGTCAATGTCATCAGCTAGCATATAAAGAATGCCACCAGTGATCCATGGATTTCACTGCCATTTATTTCTTCTCCCCTGATTTTCTCCCTTTTTTATGTTGAATTTTTTCCCTCACGGATTCTCATTTTTACATTTTGTTGAGATATACAGAAGTGGTAAGCCAGAGCAGAGAGCTTTACAAGCTGGACTTGCTCCAAATGTTTTACCCTGCAACCATCATAAGGATGGGGAGTTAAGGAGATCTCAGTCAGCCCACACATCCCATCATGCTCTATGACAACCATCAGAAATGTGAGATAGATATAATGAGAAGTTACCTGCTGCAAAATGTTCTGCATGGTTGTTGGTGACAGATCATCCTTGTCCACCATCAAGGCTGCTGAAATGCATATCCCTGCCTCAGCTACCACAGGGCGCAGAGTGCTGAAGGCCTCCTTCCCATACACATTGTTCTCATAGATCACAACCACGTAGGTCCACTGCATGCGGTTCAGAAGCTGACCCATCACCTGAAAGCAAAACATCAGCAAATTGGAGCATGCAAATGACGTCAAAGAGAAGAAAAACAAATCATCTGCAAATCAGAAAGGAGAAATTATGCCAAAGAGAAAAAGAAAAGAAAGCAAATCTTTAGTTAACCAGTGCTGGGAAATGATGCCAAACAGAAAAAGAAAACAAAAAAGGAAAAAAGAAGGAAAGAAAGGACAGGAAAAAACCCCCATCAAAAACAAAACTAAACTAAACAAACTCTCTCAAAAGACACATTCTCTGCAAATAAAGCAAATGAACAAAATGTCATCTGATACCACGCTCACCCACCCTGATGCCCCTAAACCATTTTAAAAAGTCCATGTCTATAAAACAGGAAAACAATGGGCACAGGTCAATTTTGTATCTTTTTCTTACTTATATAAAAGAACATTCTGTGGATACTGACTGTAAATCATTTCATGCGATTGTGCACCTGCCTAAAATGAGTCACATGTTCTTATGTGAATAATCTTTATTACCTGTCACTCCCCTGGAGCATACATCCTTAACAACAGGCAGCCAGAGTCCTCTGTCCAAGGCAAGCCTCTCTAACTGTTCCAAGCTCATCTGTTTGGTGTTTGCTAAAAGATCCCAATGCCAGATTCTTCTTGGTCAGCCTCGCTTTTGCTTGCCTTAGTTCAACTTCCAAGGCTTGTCTGGTGATTTTTGACATAGGTTTCCCCAGCGTGTCCAGTCTTCCTTCTTTTTTTTTCTTTATTGTGTATTAAAGAAGAGTCAGTTTGCACTCTCCTTCATTTGTTATTTGTATCTAGGCTGGTTTTCAATAAACCTGCAGTCTGTTTCAGTCCTTTTTTTTGTCTGATAAATAGATTTATTTCATAAAAATTGTCCATTAGAAAAAAATACCAGCAGTTTTTGTATCTAAAACAAAATTGATGATCTTACTGTCTTTCTTTGTCTTTAAAGCATCTGTTGTCAAGTTATGCTTCTCACTTGACTGACATGAGTCAGTTCAATATATCCAGCAAGAAACATTGTAAGCTGATCACTGGAAAATCTCATTTTCCTTCATTAAAAAGTAAAATAATAAGAAACAAACTTTTTTCTTGTTCTTTTCATTTTCGTTAACCTGCACTTCAACGTTTTCTTATTACATATAAAAGGAAATCTTAACTGAGGAGGGAAGAAGTGAACAGTCAATCAACAAAGAAACTGGGAGCAAAAGTAACCTCCCTTGTTTATTGACTTGGGGACTCTTCCAAATCGGTCTGACGCATGATGGTGACATGTCTCTAATGTATGTTTAACACCTGGGTTTTATAATGAACTGGGCCATGATTCCTGCTGATCCAACAACTGACTTAAAGCCTGGAAACTGCACAAGCAGATCGTAATACTAAAGGTGTATTCATAATATGCCTAAAGGTGTATTCATAATCTGCTCATGTGATGTTGTCAGGCTCTAAGTCCACCATCAGCTCCATACAAATCAAGGCCACAGTGTTTTTCATTGTTTACAGAAAATCAGAAGTTACAAATATCAAAGGATTTCAATTGTGTACAAGCACTTCCTCATAATTTACTTTATAAAAATAGCATACAAGTCGTTTAACCCACATTACATAAGCTTCAAGTAGAAACAACATGAAAAAAAAAAAGCTGTTTACTGTCACGAGTTCTTTGTCATGTGGAATGGTACGCATGAAGTTGGGGTACATGGCACTAAAGGTCAGCTCTGGTGCTGTTGACGCATATGACACCACTGGGATATCAAATGGTTCTGCGAAATTGGACATGCTGGCTGCTGAGCCACTGCCAACACCGGTAACAATACCTGCCCACAAGAAGCACATTTTTCCCAGGCTTTGAAAACAACATGAATGCACTGATTTATACAGAGAGAAGTCTATCCGTCTTTGCATCTGTGCGTGCATGCGTGTGTGTGTGTGTGTGTGTGTGTGTGTGTGTGTGTGTGTGTGTGTGTGTGTGTGTGTGCCATGCGTGCGTGTGTGAAAGTCAGAGTGTATGTGTGAACATGATGCATGCACTCGCATATATATGTGTGTGTGCGAATGTGTGTGTGTGTGGTGTGTGTGTGTGTGTGTGTGTGTGTGTGTGTGTGTGTGTGTGTGTGTGCGCATGTGTTGCACAAAACTTAGAAGAGAGAGAGAGGGGAGGGGGGGGGAAGAGAGAGAGAGAGAAAGAGAGAGGTAGATATAGACAGACAGACACACAGAGACAGGGAGACATATTAAGAGAGAAAATCAGCTGCCGATATAAGTTACATTACTTGAATTTACTTGCAGCTGAAAAGTGCTTCCACAGATTTTTTTAATTTGATGTTTAATGCACAAAATGATCAACAAATTTCATTTTTGCAACAGGCTTGTCACTGCCTCTCTTCAGACTGGTTCATCTGCAGCAGGTGTCCAAGTGAACTGCTACTTGCCAAGATAATTTTTTGAAACTGCAAGCATGAAAGTGATTTTGTTCCTGTTAAAGGAAGAACTCTACACCTTCCCACTCTCATATGCTTATAAACTGATTGTGGTTTGATATGCAGAAATACTTTTTACAGTACTTACCAGTCATGAATAAATGTGTGCAACTAAAATGCATGAAAAAACATATGCATTAGAAAGGCATTATAGGGTGTTATATACACATATGTATGTAATGAAAAACACATGCATACAAGGATCTCAACTCTTGAAACCTGTGAAGGGTACAGCGTATGACGCCATTTTGATTCACATCAGTGAGCTCTCTTACAGTTGCTTAAATAAATGAAAAGGAATTAGCTATATTTGTTTCTTCCCTTCCCATCAGTGTCTGCACACACAACCATATTATGAACACATGCATGTGCACACACACATGCACACAGTGTACTCAAGTATTTAAGGAGCAGGTGGTAAAACATCTGCAGTATGAATTCTCTAGAGATGCATGTATGTGTATGTGGAAAGCATTTCCTTTTAGATTATGCGGTTGATTGCAAAGGTTTGTTTTCCTTGTAAACAATCAAAATGATGCTTTGACTACAGCATGCTTCTACCACATGAAACTCAATAGAGAAGAAGACAAAAAAGACATAAAAAAAAATTGTACCTACCAAGTGTCATGTTGGATTGCAGCTCTACACAGGACCGTTCATCTGAAGACAAACTTGGGAAGATGGTGGAGACAGCTGACACTCCTTGGTCTTTTTGCTCACAATTGTTCACCACTTTCATACCTGGTCGGCAAGGAACCATCAAATTTTCTATTAGTACCTGTCCGACAATGTAGATGCTAAAGTTTACCATATGTGTGCATGCACACACACAGACACATGTGCACACACACACAGACACACACACAGACAGATAAACACACACACACACACATACACAGAGCTAAATGATTACATGGTTTTACATTGTTTTAACCAACCTAGATATTAAGTCAACACAATCCACTTACCCATTCTGACCCCAGGCACGTAGTAGTCGTCAAGATACTGTCCATTCAGAAATTCATCTTTTTTGTTGACCAGATCAAGGGCATACCGCAGAGCTTCATACCACTGCATACCTGAAAAAAAAGAACGGGTATGTCAAGGACACACTTTGTGTTATAAAAAAATCAAGTTTGCATCCTTGCATGCACACACACACACACACACACACACACACACACACACACACACACACACATGAAAACTGGATGGAGAGACACATCCAACAAAAAAAACGGCATTATCACCAAAAGGGTTTCATCGAACATTCTTGAAAAGCTTTTGCCATTTCACTACTTGAAATCTGCAAATACTAACCCTGACTTCTACATATCTAAATCACATCTAACCAACATTCTGGGAATGGAACACACAAACTGACAATTAACTCTTCTAAATCCGTCTAGACTTGAGGAATTTGCATCTGTCTGTCTCTAGAAACAGTAAAGAGGACATGGTATCTTGTAGACCACTTACTGGGTCACACTTTTTGTTGTTGTTGTTACTCATCACTACCTATCAAAGAACAATGAGGTTCCTTGGCATAAACTGCATGGTAATCCACTCAGTGTTATGGCATCTTTTTCTTGAGTGTAGACTTGTGTACAATCAAAGGCACAAACATTTTATCATTGATTCCCTCAAGTCTTGATCAAAAACGTTAAATCTGATATCATTCTCAATTTTCTAAAGGAAATCAGTACTTTTCAATTGACCTGACCTAATCACGGCTGATGTTAGACTCTGTTTTTGATCATGACTGGACTTGTTCTTAGACTATAGTCTAGCCTGGCATCTAATTTGTACATGTGTTGTTCTGTGATAGTCTGCTTGTGGCCATGATGTGGCCTCAGAGCTATTAACAACAGAATTTGAGTGATGGGCTGGCAGCTCAAACCTATCAATTCATTTCTATTGTCAATAAAAAGAAATAAAACTGAAATTTTCATAGCCTTACAAATGTTGCTTTGGGCTTGCAACGTCTCTCTGATGTGACGTTTGCATGAAAATCAAAATCGCAAGGAAAGATTTGTTAAATATGTTTTCTTATAACTTACAACTTGGGGGGAAAAAAATTACTAAATGTTTTCATATAACAAAATCTTGAAAAAAAAAAGAAAAGATATCATCCATTCCATCTCACTCTTTCTTTTACCATTTCTAGCATATAACTAGACAACTGCTTACCCCTTCCCCTCCTCCCCACTACACCAAAAAATGAATGATAAAAAGGAAAATACAGAACAAACCAAATAACTTCTAACCAAACCAAGTAATACTTACTGCCCGTAAATGATCCACAGCCATATCCATCTGTTCCCTGGTCTTGCATGCTATGAATTCCTCCAATCATTGCTTCTGCGCCTGGCTGTATTGTTGCCTGTCGGTTCATGGTGCAGGTCTGCGACTCCAACTCTGCAGCAGCATGGCAGAGCAAGGCCGCAAGCACCAGCAGAATGCGCGCCATTGGTGCTGCCCTGACAGACCGGAATTTAAAGCATCTCATTCATAGTTCCTCATCCAGTGTTTTTCATAGAGTATTACATCGTTCAATACTGATCACCTGTCTCACATGTAACCTTTCTATCTATCTCTAACAGAATAAGTTGTGGACAAAAAGACAAACAATTCTTTCACACACACAAAAAAAGAAGTAAGAAGAGAGTTGCAGAAACTAATTGCAACATGGCAGGGACAGGAAAGTGGAGAAGCTTAAGTGAGAGGCATATGGGGAGGATGAAGTGGAAGGTCCTACACCGTAAATGATAGGCCCTTCACTGACAGCACATGAAGCCATCTAATTCTGTCTTGTGAACATAACCCCTTGTTCTGTCCACAGAGTTGACTTTCACCTGGATCAGATTCCTAAATAGAGCCAGACCAGTTTTGTTAGTCCATCCATGGTATCTAACATAGACATACTACCTATATTTATACTGTATTTTCACCAGAGGGAGGGGGTGAATAGTGGAAATTACATCCTACTGCCTCCAAAAGCAGCCAATGAAATGTAGAATAAGAAAATGTGAAAAAAGAGCTATATGAATTAATGATACATGAAAAATTTGATGATTCAATATAACAAGAAACGCCTGAGCATGTGCTTCAAGATTAATTGTAAAAATGAAGCAAGGGACATCAAAATGAACTGTGTGAGTGACCAGCTCTACTGTTCAATGTTTCGTATCCTAAGCACTTTCACCAACATCAGAGTTGACCAACAGCTCAGGACTGTATAAAAATAGCATTTCCTGGGATATTGTAATCCTAAAAGATGCAGCCACACACTAGTTCACCAAATATGGCACAAAAAAATGGTCAATAGTGATGGGTGCAGGAAGGTGGAAGGTTATCCACAATAACTCCTGGAAAAGAATATTTATATTTATAATTTATTGATGGAAAGTTTTCCAAATTATCCATTGAGCTTCTTTTCGTCAATCGATTACCTTATTTTATGGGGGTAAATATGGGTACAAAAAGGCCTAAGAGCTAATATAAGCAGGCAAACAATTCTTCTCTCATTCTGACAAATAACTTAGCAAAGATTATAGGAGGGGAAAAAATGGGAAGGGTGTATGTGTGTGTTGGGGGGAAGGGGGGTGGGGGGTGGGGGGTAAAGAGTTTTGGTAAACTCATTGATAGCAAACACTGAGCCACACCTGATCAAACTCCTTTCAACAGCATGTTGCTAATGTTACTTGGATGTTTCCTTGATCTCATGTGGAATTGCTTCCTTCCTCCCTACTTTCCAAGAATGCCACCTAAACTCTTGACTGGCCCTTTGTACTCTCTTGTCCCAGTTATTGTAATGCTCATTTGTCTCACTCCCAAATGTGTCTTATCAGTAAATTTCAGCCAGTTCAAAATCATGCCTCTTTTTTCACTCCTCTTCATTTGACTGCTTCACTCCATTCTTGCACTCTCTCCACAGGCTCCCTGTTCAGCAAAGGGTCTCCCGCAAAATTGCTACAAACCCGTTGAATCTTCCAGTCCTCAATACCTGACTGACCTGTTGCAACTGTACATCACATAACATGAACTCCGCTCTCCTGATGCTGCTGGTGAAAGTGGTTAGGATATGAAACGCTCCTGATTCCCTTGATTCACATTAAAACTTTTAGTCAGTTTCCTTTGCCTATCAAGCCCTTTTCATTTGAAATCAACTTCCCAGACATCAATGTTGGCATTCTTCCTTGCTGCATTCTTTCAAATCAAGCCTGAAACTTTTCTTTTCCCCATTAACTGATATGTAAAATGTGTGCTGGTATTATATGTGCTTGGATGTCTGCGACGATAAGACTTTCATGTTCTTTTCTTTTCTTTTGAGAGGAGGGAATGGGTGGAGAGAGGGAGTGAGAGGGTTGGGCTGCAAGGATGCAGTGCAAGCGGTTGATTGTGGCATGCATTTTGCTAGTTCTTATTAGTTTTGTGGTCTGATGAATGCACTTGTGAATACCAGAGTAAATGCCTAGGGCATTAAATTGATTTGACATATATTCCTATTTCTGGAATGAACTGAGACTGAAGTAGTTGAATATCATGTCAGCAGTCATCACTGGAGGAAGAACCTTCACAAACTATCGATCTGCAGATGATGGTCTTGCTGGCAATGAACAAGAGCTCTCCAAGTTTGTTGAAAGATTGGATGAAACATCGATGAACAATGGCATTGAAATCAGCGCTGAGAAGACCAAGCTGATGGCCAGTTACAACACCACTATATATAACTATCCGCGGACAAAAGCCAGGAACTTATTTGGGGTCCATAATTAACAATGATGGATCCCAACCACAAATCCTTTCAAGGGCAGCAAAGACAAGATGACAACAGTCTAACCTAAAAGTTAGTTAAATCTGTACATAAAAACAGTAACTCCATTAAAAACAAGACCAGGGTCCTACATGCATTAAAATAGTAATCCATCTTCCTGTATGCAGATTTGGAAGGAAGAATCCAAGCCATGGAAATGAGCTATAACTGCAAGATGCTAAACATCAGATGTACTGATTATATAACCAATGGAAAAGTGCATCAAAAACTCACACCATCATGCAGTACATAGGAACTTACGAAGATCCCTGCCTCTCTCTAAATGAGAACAGAAAACAATGCTGGTACAAGCATGTCATAAAATACAGAAGTCTTGCTAAAACTGAATTGCAGAGTACTGTTGGGTGGTTGGGGGGGAGAGACAGTAAGACACAAAAGATGATTGACAACATTGCACAATGATCGGAGAATCCATTTGCTGTGACCAAAACCTTGGCACACAACCAGCAGAACTGAAAGAACCTTCAGGAGGTGCCCCAAAACAATATCTACCAGTCTGGTTTGTGTTCATATTAGGTTAAATTGAAGACTACAAAAAATCAAACTTTGGCCTTGAACACTATGCTTCTTCTGTCACTGTTTTTGGAAAAAGCCTAAGTTCCACATCACTCATCAGTACTACATAATGATCCTGTGCGCAATCTTACTGTTCTTGTTGCTGTTTAACACGTTGCAAAATGACTTGAAATTGTTGAATATTCACTTATCATTTTGTAGTATTTAGTTTAAACCACTTTTTAATGGATAGCTACTATTAATCTCAAACTTAAAATTGTGATCAATTTATGGTTGTCAGTTGCTCAGTATTTCATGTTGAATCATCTGAAGTAGTATGCCTATGATCTAGATTTTCTTTGCCCGAGTGTGAGAAATGAGAGAACCTCAATCTGGCGCGAATTAATATATCTGTGTACCTGTTCTTCAAAAATCTTGTCCAAATGCAAATAATGACAAGGTAATATCCTGATCACCGAACATTGACTCAGTCTCGAGTATTCCGCATCGGAGACACACTCCAAACGAACGCATTCATTCCTGACCACGAATACTGCTCTTTCAACCGCATCAGTTTGATTGAATTACTACAGCACCAAATTCTTATTTACCTCTGCAGATTCTTGAACAGCGGTGACAGCAACACACACACGCGCACACCAAAACAATGCTTCCAGACGACAGACCCTCCCTGTCGTTCCAAACTTTGATGGAGGAACCGGGTAAGGTTCTACATGCCCTACCCAAGATTGACTGGTTTCGCTCTGGGTGTACCAGTGTTTTGTGACAAAAATAGCCGCCCATGTTGTGGAATAAAACAACCCAGGCTGTCTGCTAGCAGGCGAACCTGTCAGACTGGTTTCACCGCCGTTATTTTTATGATGCGCTTCCACGCTGCTTTACTGTGACGTCATAAACAAGAACGATAATAATCTACTTTCGATTTTCAACGCCAGATGACAAAGTGAAATTCAACATAAATCTGAAAACGTGCATACTTCTACAACTCTAAAACGAAACAAACAGGAATCGGCATTGAACTGATGCACAGCCATGCTATTTGAATTAAGCTTAGTTTTTAGATTATGAGCCCGTGTGCGCGCGCGCACTTGCGCCCTTGTGTGTGTGTGTGTGTGTGTGTGTGTGTGTGTGTGTGTGTGTGTGTGTGTGTTGTTGTTGTTGTTGTTGTTGTTGTTGTTGTTGATCGGACAGTGCGTGAAAGCTTCAAATGATAGATACGTGATTACAAACAACTCGAGATCTTTGTACCAAAACATGTTGCGTGCACGTGTGGGAATCTTTTAACACCTGTTCAGAAACAGACGCGATAATGATGACATACATGTGATGATGTTACAGTTATCTTTGAAAACAAAATAGGACCGTGGAAACTACAGATAATTTACTTTGATGTGCATAACCTGCAAAGTTCTTGAGTCTCTTTTTAGTGATGTACAACTTTTCCCTGAAATGAATCGGAAAAAGTATTGTCTTTGCACAAAGTGTCAACACGGTTTCAGAAGAAAAAAGATTTTGAGTAACTTAACTCTGGAAGTTCTGGAGGATAAACATACAGTATCCTGAATGATGGGACTGCACGCGATGTCACTGAAGTACTCAGATTTTAAAGAAAGCTTTTGGCTCAGTCCATGATAAGTTTCTTCTGAAAATGTATCCCTGTATGGAATTTGTGATACCATCAGTTAAAATGGGCAAAAGTATTCTTAACTGGAAGGAAGACGGTTCAAGTTGGCTCAGCGCACACCTATTCAACAAAAACTGGTGTGCTGAGTGGAATCCCTCAGGGAAACATCCTTGGACAAGTTTTAGTGAGAAATGGGTAGCCAAGCTTCCATCTCGATCACCCTGTGCACTCCAAACTCCAGGCTGGACGGACCAAGTGGATCCGTATCTCAAACGGCAGGATCCAGATTACATGGTAACGGCAAGTCAGAAGAAACACAGTGGACTGATCTCCCGCCGGATAGCAACAACAAGGAGGCCCAAAGTGTTCCAAGAGTATGAGGAATGGTCGGTGGATGCTCTGTCTGCCATCTTCATGCTCCTGGAATCGGAGTAAAAGAAGGCAGCACAGCAACAGAACTTTAATTCATGACATTTCAAATGCTGGAGTCAGACTCACGCTCGCGCTACGTCGACACACAAAAACAGATGGACAAACAGAAGAGAGTTCCCCCTTTTACTTAACAACACTATTTATATGAACTGGTTTTTACTTTGGTTTCACTTCTTCTTCTTCTTCTTCTTCTGATGGCCAGCTATCGACCTCGAAAATTGTTGACATACAGGGGATTTAGTATATGCGAAGGGGAGGGGGGGGGGGGGGGGGAGGGAAGGCGTATTGGATTAGATTCAGCACTCAGTCTGAAAATGATGAGGTAGAAATGCAGTACAGTATCTATGGGCACAATGTTCCAGTCTCGAAAAATACTGGCAAAGGAGTTTTTGCAGTAGTCGGTGCATTAGGGAACACGTTAATATTGCTGATTGTGGTGGTTTAAGCTGCTGACACGCTCAGGGGTATGGTTATGGATGTGTGTAACTAATTCCTACATATAGTGGTTTTCTGCTGGAGGATAGAAGCAGCTGGACACACTTCTGCGGGTGAAATCCCCTGCCCATTCATGCCTCTAACATGTGAGGATCCTCCTGGAGCCTATCAGGCTCTTTGTTGCAGGTGATGAAACAGTAAACTGCTGTGTTGCAGCAAAACGTCTGTAGATGGGGAGGAGAATACAGATAGAAGGCCATTCATATGGATCAGAAACAAGCAAGGCCCAAGCACAGACCCCTGGGGGAGGTCTGACTTCACTCTTACATAGACAGATTGAGTGCAGTCAACCACGACTGCCTGCTTGCGGTTGCTGAGGAAGCGTGCAACACATCTGTTGATATATTCTCGAACCCCAAAGCGGTCAAGCTTTTATGTCGGAGGGCTATGATTGACCTTGTCATATGCTTTGGCAAAGCCGATGATCACATCGGTATATACACCCTTTGGCATTGCTTTAGCTATTTCTTCAATAAACTCGAGGGGCTGGGTCTTGCCGGAGCTGCTTCTAGATTTTTCTGTTGTATTTGTCTGCCGTCGCCTCGAATTCCTTGTCATCTATCTTCTTCATTCGCCTTTACATTCTGTCCCGTTTTCTTAGTTTGATTATTTCTGAAGTGACTGATTATTTCTGAGGTGATCCGGGATACAAGTCCTTGTGTTTCAGTATCGTGGTAGTAATGTACCGAGACATGCTGTCTTTAAGAGAGGTCTTAAAGTGTTGCCACCGTTCTTCACTTGAAAAGTCACCTGCAGTGAGGAAGTCTTGCAATGAAGCTAATTGAATTGCTTGTGGGGGGCTTGGGACGATTTTTCTTTTTTTTTAATTCTCCATCAAGTCAGGCCTTGTCTTACACTCAAAGTACACAGTACTGTGGTCTGAGATGCCTGGGATTACGTGAGTTTGTAATTACAAGATCCGGGGTGTTTCTGAGGCGAGTAGGCTCCTGTTCCACGTGATCAAGACATGTGTTGTACAGGAGGTCGATAAATTTCTGGTGGAGACTAGGGTATGTGGGACGGGGTTTCATAGCAATGTTTTTCCAGTCCCAATGTGAGAAGATAAATGATTGCTCGTTCTTAATTTTCATTGTCCTGAATGTCGTTTATCTTGCCTGAAGAAGACCAATGAGATCAAAACGCGTCGTGTATTGTCTTGTAATTTGTTTGTCCCATTTGTCCGGTGGACTAATATTTTTTTTAACAAATCTTAAATAAATGTTAGCGAACCGCCCAGAGAACGTGGACAAACGAGTCACAAGACGAAACACAACTAGTTTCGACCTCTTAGGTCTTCATCAGGTGAGACATTGTTTTTTTCATTGTTTTATTCGTTAATGTCTCACCTGATGAAGACCTAAGAGGTCGAAACTAGTTGTGTTTCGTCTTGTGACTCGTTTGTCCACGTTCTCTGGGCGGTTCGCTAACATTTATTTAAGATTTGTTTAGATTTCCGCCTGCAGTCCTCTCGCTTTGCAACTAGATCTAATATTTTTTTATTTTTGAAATTTGTTTAATTTCCGTCTGCAGTCGCCTCACTTTGAAACTTACGAATGTCAGTACTCTTTATAACTTTGATGCCGATGCGTCATGCAACGTGCAAACTTTTGAAAATGAGAGATGGGACGTGGCGATATGTGCCACGAGGTTAGTTTTAAAAAGGCTCTTTAAAAAAAAGGAAGGGGTGGGAGGGGCCGAATACCCCATGTTTCGAACGCTACAACTTCCATCATCTGCAAACACGAATTTCATTAGCAGAAGGAACGGGGACAGAGGGGGAAAAAAAAGAAAAAAAACCCCTCCCCGGCGGGGAATTGAACCCCGGTCTCCCGCGTGACAGGCGGGGATACTGACCACTATACTACCGAGGAGCTACACCGTTTTCGTGTTTTTAAAGTTATATATAACCGTGTACAACTATTTTAAAAAAAACACCCCCATCCCCACCTCACCCTTGGTCAGTTCCCTGCGATTTGGCACAGCAGCGAACACCAAGGAAGATGTAGCAGCTCTCCTTTGAATGACACTGACGTGAAAGATCAGTGTCAAGCGGTTCAGCTAACCTTCCAGCCGTATGGGTAATGGCGGGTCTTGCCCGAGTCGCCGGGGAACGGCTCCTTGAGTTGTGGGGCGATCGGCGATGGAGTGCTGCCCGACAACTGTCAGTTGTATTACCGTTGCCTGGGATACCATGCTTTTGAGGAGCATAATTCACCACACACACACACACACACACACACACACTGACTGACTGAAACCAATTTATTGTCAGATTAACCTGTGGTTGTACTGACATTTGAGAAAACATTATGAACAGAATGGCAACATTTTTCATTTAAAGAAAAGGAACAAAATTAACACACTCACAAACACACACGCACACACACACACACACACCATACCACCCTACACACACACACATACCCTTAAACACTAGCACACATACACATATGCACTCACTCTCACATACACATATGCACTCACTCTCACAAACACACACACTCACGCACACATACATGGAAAAAAGGACATTAAAAAACCGAAAAAGAATGAATTCTCTCCATTAAATTCAGTCTTGTATCCCCTTGCACCTTTGCCACTATTTCTCTCTACCTAGGACTCAATCCTATCCTTACTTTCATCCTCCATTTGCAAGGACAACTCTTCAAATATAAAAGTAATGGACATGAAGTTGGAATATTTACACACACACACACACACACACACACACACACACACACACACACACTCACACACACTAAGGGCCCATATATACTGATATCCAGAAACATCAGTTCTATGTGACCGCATCTACATCCAATACATGGGAGTCACAAGATCATCAGAGTATGGAATACGCTGACATATGACTCGTAAGAGTCAAACAGCTTATGGGTGTATATGGATTGGGGAAGGGGGAGAAGAGGGAGGGAGTGGGAGGGGGAATGAATGAAAAAACCTTGCTGTTATTGCAAATTAGACACCAAACCATACTGATATGGTATACGCCTAGAATAAAATTTAAACATTTCAAACATTCATGAATTGGAAAAACAAAACCAAAAACAACCTGTTCGGGAGGAAGGTGGTATGGTGGGGGTGGGGTAGTGGAAGTGTTAAAAATATCTTCCAAGTGGATAAGATTTAATAAGATAAACAGCCAACATTGCCAGACTCCATCCATTCTATAACTGGGATTGAAAACACTAGACATAGTCTGTGAAAGGTTAAAGGACTTGATCTTTTCATGAAGAGGCTGAAAGTGAGTTCTTGTACTAGCACAGTCAAATAAGAAATGAGGGATATCAAGAATCTGACCACATGCACAAGCAGGTGCGCGTGCCGGTCTTAAATATCTGCCTAACCAACCATTAACCCGCAGCCTATGTACAAGGTTACGGTTTGGGATAGGCCCTGGGGGATAGGCCCTGGGGGGGCGGGGGGTTACAACATTTTCTGGTTGGATTAGTCACATCCCATCTGTGCTTCCAAGCTGAATCATCAAGGTATTGTTTCTGTCTCATGTTCCAGATTGAACTTATGAGAATGTGAATAGCTTCAGATGAAGAAAGAGGGACAACACAATTCAAAACATTGGATGCATTTCTTGCAGCTTCCTTTGCTTAAAAATCAGCAAAGTCATTGCCACGTAAACTGGAGTGCCCTGGAACCCACAACAAAGTTATATCTGTAACTCGTATTATTAACTGATGAATACGAAAAAAGATCTCAACACACACACACACGCGCACACACACACACACACACACAGCACATCCCTTCACCATTAACACCACCCCCCCCCCCTTCATTCCCTCTCACCTCACCCCCTCAACCACCCTCTCCCTGCCTCTATCACAATATGAACGTATGAAGTGTAAGTAGTGTGCAGGCCAAGTAATTCCAAAATTGGAGTGAATGTGATGGGCCTTGACTCGCATGCATGCCACAAGCTGCAGGAAACACACACACGCACACACACATGCGTGCATTCTTGTGTATGCACACACACTTTAGTTGCCGGCTAAGTGGGATGATGTGTCACTATCCCAGACAGTAGGATGTCGCTCAACTGGATGGCGCTTTACTGGACTTGCGCTACAGGATGTCACAGCTTAAACGGGATGACATCTTTCAACAGTAACTTTGATGAGAAACCAGAATTCTATTTAAAAATAATTCAGTGCTGGAGGCCTTTCAAAACTGGGGATACTACACTTGAAAGACGCTACAAGTAACAAGTGAGCCTGATCTCAGCAATTCACTGCATCAGTGGCTAATAGGTGCAGATCCAGGAGGGAGGTGGGGACAGGGGTCCTAGGTGCCACCTTCTACCCCCCTCCCCTCCCTTTTTTTTTTTTTTGCACATAAGACTTAGTTTTACATACACATGTTGTGAATAAAAACTTTGTTCTCTTCCAGAAGAGTCCTGAAAAGTAATTTTTGCCTTCAGCATCTGGATGGTTCCTCTGACCAGGGCTGCCATTGCCCCCCCCCCCCCCCCCCCTCCCTCTCCATGTCCCCAATGGAGCCTGGTCTGGAACAATTTATTGAGTGTACTGATTGACAGCCAGCAGCCTAACCATACTAGCATTGAAATGGATGGTGTTCTGCTCTGAATCCAAAAATCAAGAGGGAGAGATACTGTATCTTACTCATGTTGCCAGATGTTACCACATTATCACATGAGCTAATTTCACTGCCTATCGCTGATGCAAGTCTGGCACCTTATCAGATGCTTGTTTTGGTTTTTCTTTTTCTCCACTTGCTGAACTAAATAGCCGGATAATATAGAACACCCATTCCTGCTTACAATTTTACCAGCTATTGTCCTCGAGTCATATTTGTCAATGCGCTAATCAGCAGTAATGGGTGGTAATCCGGCTGACTGCAAAAAAAAAAAAAGGAAAAAAAAAGAAGAAAGCATGTTGTGAACATTCTTTGTCGCACCTCATCGTTAACATTTTGTTAAAAACTAGTCTTAACTTTGGGAAATTATATGTCAGGGAACAATGTGTGTGAGAATGACAAGATATTTTATGACCTGATTTGTGACAAGGAATAAAGTTCTGGGGCAACAGCAAGGCTGGTCAGTCCAAAATGTCTGCAGTGTAAGCCAATGACTGTAATTATACATGTAATCTGGACAACCAATGACTTTACAAAGGACAATTTTTTTTCTGGTATGAATGCAGTTATGGTGGTACTGCTGTTTTCTTTTTTCCTTTTATATTCAAAATGTTACCTTACTTTTTTTTTCTGAAGCATTTTCCAAATGTGATGCTATTTGATTCTCGATAGGTTTTCTCCCACCCACCCTCCTTTACTTTTCTTTCTTTCTTTTTTTTTGCCTGAAGAAGACCCAAAAGGTCAAAATGCATTGTGTTTTGTCCTGTAATCTGTTTGTCTGTATTGTCTGGCGGAACTAATACGTTTCTTTTTAAAATTTAATTGAGTCAGTTCATTCCATCTTGATTGTAACAGGTAGTACTACTCTGCTGAAAGAACATGCTCTGGATCTGGAACAGTAAATACGAATAAATCGTTTAACATCTGTTTAAAATTGTGATATCACACACACACACACACACACACACACACACACACACACACACACACACACACACACAAGGTGGAGGAGAGTGTGAAGTAGTTAGTAAAAGAAGCAGTCAGGCATGGGGAGAGAGCAAAAATAAAGAAATGTTTTTTTCTTGAATAACAGTAAACACATAACACTGTTGATTCTATATAAATAATCCTCTTCATTCTCATGCCGTTTTGAAATCAGGGTGTATTGTTTAGAGCATCTTCAGTGTTTGTGATGTCAATATCATAATAATAATGGACATTTAAAGCACACTCTAGATAACTACAAAATAACTACTGTAATGCTTACAGCATTCATCATCTCATGCATCACATGTACAGTGTCATCAACATGATACACAAAGTGTCCTACAAATCTCTACATACATTACATGTGATCATACCAGCATTCGTGATACATTTTTACAAGAGAGGAAAAGCTGTCTTAAATCAAGTAAGAGAATCTGAGTGTCTAAGAGACAAAGGCAGTTTTTCATTTACAAGTGTGTGTTTCATATTGTTCACTAACCAAGCATTATTTTGCACCTTGTTTTGTACGTTCATTTGTGTAATTTTCCCTCCTTTTTTTTTGCATAACACTGCCGCCAGTTTCATTCTCCTCTGCTTGTAACAAAGAATCTATAGGGCCAATGTTCTTCTATACAGTCTATCTTCACAATTCTCACTTGCTGTCAGCTCCTCAGGATTTTTGGCAATTAAGCTTACTACATGAAAAGGAAAACTTTTTCCCCCTTTGCACATTCATTAATGAAACAAAAAGTAAACAACGGAACACAATTGATTAGAATACTATGCTTTTTCTTTTTTGAACCTCTTCAATCAAAATACAGTGTGAAATCCATGCTCTCATGGTGAGCTAGTGTCAAAAGTTGTCAGTAGCCGCAAGTTTATGGGGACAGCCACTGGACGTCATAATGCTCTCCACTGTCAGAAAGAGCATTAGCCCATGCTGCCTCCACAACTGGTAACCATTGTTGTTACTTAAAGGGCTTAGCAGGTGGTGTCCTCCGCAGGGTAGATCAGATGAGGCGCAAATGAACACCACAGTGTCATGCCTCTGCTGGTGCAGGGCCTTGTAATATCCTGATACTGATCTGCTGTGAACTGTTAGTGCTGGGGCTACAACAGGATAAACCTGGGTGTGGCTATGTACATAGGAATGAATGGTTGGGGAGTAATGCAACTGAACTGCATAACAGATGAGGGAAGGGTGGTGGGTGTGGGGGTGGGGATGGGGGTGGGGGGAAGGGGGGGGGGGGAGAGCCCATAGCAGTGATGACCATTTTGTTCTGAGAACACTCTTCAATGAGGCTGCTCAATGAATCCATACTGCTGCTGTGAGAGACACAGACAGAGAGAGAAGAAAGGAGATGGATAAAGTGTAGATGCAATAAGAGGGGAAATGGATAACGTGAAGCCAGTTTAAAATGCTGGTAAAGACATTAACACAAGGATCCACCACCTTGCGTCACTGATGGCAATAAGACCTGGCAGAAGAAACGGACCTTCTCCTCCCTGAATTTTTCTGTCCAGAAAGTTTCTGCCTCCCTCATGTGTATAGGGACAGCACAGTCACTGTATTTCAAATTTAACATAGAACACAACAAATTAGGACATGAAACATAGTGGAAACATTTACAGCTTGAAACGAATGTCCACACACAAAATCCTCTCCTCAGTATCCAAGAATGTCTTTCACCTACCATGAAAACACTCCAATCTCACACATCCTAAATGGTGTTCACTTTTATAGAGTCATATCATGCTACAAAAGCATCCACCCCAAATCACAGAGTTCCACTCAATCAGAAGTCGACCACAGGCACTTGCGACAAGCATCCTTTGAAAGAATTCAATCTCACGTCCACTTCTCCCTCCTCTAGCGGGTCGTCTCCATACAGTTCCTTGTAGCAGGTGTCTGAAATGCACATTCGCACACACTTCGTATGGTCCAAGCCCCACAGTCCATGACACTCGGACGACACCTCACATCGCTGTTTGGCTGTCCTGAATTTTTTGTCATCACGTTTCTTGCGGTAAGTGTATCGCTTGAACTGGTACTGTACACGTGCGTAGACTGCTGGTAGGAATGTTTCCGTCACCAGGAAAAGCATCATAGTGATGATGAAGACATTACGCTTGGTTACCACTGCCATTGTTCTTGGTCATGACATCAGTTGCTCCTAATCCTGCAATGAAAAATAACATAAAATACAATTTATCATTATTTGCTCTAGACTATCTCATCAACAAAATAGTTCTTTAGTACTTTCTTGATGACTGTACTTAATCCCAAGACATGGAAACGTGGCTTACATAAAATAGTTCTTATGTACTTTCTTGATGACTGTAGTAAATCCCAAGACATGGAAACATGGCTTACCATGATATGATAGATATCTGTTCAGCAAGATCCCTATCACTGATGCATCACTTTGGTTGCTTCATTTTGCTTTATTTTTTACCTTCTACATAGCATGCAAAAAAGACTCTGCTCTGCAACTTGTACAAGTAGATCAGACTCCAAATTTCAAGAAGTGTTGATTTGGTGCACTACACTACTGTGTGAATTAACAAAAATTGATACAGCTTATTGGATAATGTGTTCTTGATTCAAGTTCTGAATGACAAAAACAGGTACTGTAAAATGAAAGTGAAAGAGAACAAATGTATGATTTTGACAAACAGTCCACTTTATCACTTTCAATAAATTAGAGAATGTATGTTTTGGGTAGCACAGAAAAGCAGCAGCCACAAAAATGAACCCATTTTGAAAGTGTCTGACTCCAACAGCAGTTTTCAATTGCAGCCATCTACAATGTGAGAAACCATCTGCATCAGCAATTCTGGCAAACAACTAGAACTGACAAACAGTATGAACGCTTCATTCACTTGATATGTTTATAGAGTTGTGGAAAAACATCTTCCTATAATAAATCACATGCAAAATATCAGCTCATTAGTGTCACAATACACATTCCTCAACATGCTTCGCACACTTAATTAAAATCAAATGGATTCTATGAAACAGTCACAGCCAGTCCCAGGGAAATTCCTGACCCAGATTGCATTTTCAGCACACTAGCAAACTGAAAGTAAAAAGGAGGTCAAAAATTACTCTAAGAAGCAAAGGCTGGTGAGTGCGGATACATGGGAGTGCATCCAATGACAGCAGGACCACTTGGGTACATGTGATCCTGAACATATCCCTTCCCTTTTCTCCTCCAAGGAACCAAGATCATATGTGTCGGCCAAGAGATGGCCCCAAAACAATGAACCACCAACACCATGTGTCCCATTAGACAGCCACCAAATAGCTGAGGACAGGACCAGACTCAAGTCTTGATGGTCAGAAGCTGAGGGACAAGCCCGATGAACTTCTAGTGCCATAATGACTCAAGCTGTGATTTCTGAGCATTGGGAATGATGCTGAGTGCAGAAGAGTGTTATATCTCTTGTCGTTCATATAAGAGACAACTCATTACAGCTTGTGTAATAAAATAGTTTAACATTAAAAATAATAGTAGAACGTGGAAGGTGGTCAGCCGGTTTGTTGACATGCAGCCAAGCAAGTGACGTAAAATGTCACATGATTAAAGGGAGAGCATGCAGTTCTACCTTCGATACAACAAAGAGGCATGATTAATAATGGTCCACACGCCTTTACTGCAGCTCAGGTTGCTGCCAAATATGCCAGCGTCACTGTAGAAAGACTGACACACTGACCAGTACAGTGACCTTATCATGAGTGAGTGGTAGTTCTTTTAACAGAAATACCAGCCCACAGTCAGTTAGATTCAAACTGAAGGAAAGGAAGTGGTACGGTATGGCTACGGTCTAACTCACTCTAAGTCTGATGTCTATAATACCCTGCACAGAATATGTGATACACAGCACAAAGACAGCTCGTTATTCTCTTTACAAGATGAAAGGTAAAAGAAAACACTTGCTTTTTCTCCTCTCTGATATGCAAGACCTGAAGGAAAGAATCATGTTTCTCTGTCTCTGATGTGGTAGAATCAACAGAAAAGTATAATGCCAGCTGGATTTGGCCTGGCCTGCAACCATCATGCCACCTTATTTGAATAATGACTGCAGCCACGAAGGAGGAGGGGGTTAGGAGAACGGCAGCAAAAAGGCAAAATGTCATCAAAATGATCAAAGCTCTCTCTGCATGCTACCATGCACCTTGCATTCATCAACTGAAGGCAAAACACATCACCTTCTTGCTGGAATTGATGTTACAGACTACGAGGTATGGTGGGAATCAAAGTTTGAAGTCTTTCTGGACACATGGTACCCAGCGTCACTTTTAACTAAGTGAGATATTTGAGGCAAGACAGCCAGGTAAGGTAGGTGAACGTAACAGAATAAGGTGTGGAGGGAGAGATGATCAGTGGAAAGGATCAGGATCAGTGCGTTGCTGGAACCTTCCTGCCTTCCTAGGTGCCAACGGAAAAGAGAGTAGCCCACATTTTTAGTTCTTTGCTACAGGGTTTTTATAACTATGGATATTCCCTGTTGTTTGATACAATCAGAGTTGGCCCTATTTGTTGAACGAAGTAAGCAACTAGCATGCTGCAAGAGTTGGAAAAAAAAAAAAAGAAAAAAAAAAAGGCGTGACAAGAGCTAAATCCATAATGGTTTTCTAAGATTCTAATGTAACTACTACTTCTTGCATTCTGATATTGTTTAGTGCTGACCTGTCCACGACGTTCATGGAGATGCAGTCAGCAATGCCTCTGGGCTGGCTACGGCGCTTGTGAATTACCGTTGGTAAAGTAAACAACACTCTTAACCTTATGCAGTTAGTTTTGTCTCGCCGGCTATCCGGAAGTCGCGCGAACAATTTGAGAAAGGTACAGTTTAAGATCTATAAACAACACTATCCACACGGTAGATGTGAATTAGATATCTGGCCTTCTGTTTGAAATCGTTCGCTAGTAGTCGAGCCAGGGTTGAAAAACACAGAAGACACTAAAGTCCCCTCACCCTCTCTCTCTCTCCCCCCCCCTCTCTCTCAAGTACACATCTTTTTCTTACAAAGCATGGTTGAACACACATTTTCCGCCAGCACTCATGCACATCACACAATCTACAAGATTTTTCCGTGTTAATATTACTAAAGAACTGTGGGAGTCCATCGTGACTTCCTTAGGCTACTTCTCATCATCGAAAAAATCCTGGTGACCCCGCACCCTCACATCCATCCCACACTACTGGCTCCGCAATTTGCATGGGTTTCTCCATTGAACACCTTCTTTTTGAATTTGTATTCTCTCTCTCTCTCTCTCTCTCTCTCTCTCTCTCTCTCTCTCTCTCTCTCTCTCTCGTGTGTGTGTGTGTGTGTGTGTGTGTGTGTGTGTGTGTGTGTGTGTGTGTGTGTGTGTGTGTGTGTGCGTGCGTGCGTGCATGTGTGCGTGTGTTGCTTGCGTACTTCTTCCTTTACACTCACCCTCCCACCCTTTTTTATCTATTCATTGTCGTCTTCCCTGTTCACCCTCTCCTGTAATGTTTTGATAATATTTGGTTATCGTGCTCAGGAAATGATGTACAAAGGTTGCCCATTAACATGCACGAATATAACATGTACACGCTTGTTATGTGTATAGCCATAAATTTGCCTTCTCAAATGATACGGAACTTTGCCGATCAAGGACCGCTGAACAAAATATTGACAGTTGAAGATCATGCTGTTTGGAGATAATTGACCAGGCTACAGTGACAGAGACTATCATCCTCAACCGCAAACGAAGAGGAGATCTTCCGCAAATAAAAGGAAGATATACTTCCATGTGAAAGAAAGAAAGAAAGAAAGGTAACACGAAAATAGGGGCCAAAGAGTAATAGAGGAAAATTATGCTCGGTGTACACCAGGTCTCTCTCAGACAGCTAGTTATATTGTTTAGTACCTAGTAACAGACGATTCCAAGTGCGATTTTCAGAGTTGCTCAGCAGACAGTCACACAATCAGCTGTTAAATGTTGCATGATCATCCAGTGTACGACTGTTACAGAAGACCACAAGCTTAGATCCACACTGGACTGCTTAATAATAAGCCTATCAAGAGAACACATCTTTGATCACACCGTTTTTTCCTTATATCCCCACATAATTTTTTTTTCAAGTAGTAGTAGTAGTGTAGGGACGTAATTAATACATAGGCCGTTAAGCCTTTCAGTGTCCCCTCATGTTATTTTACTTTTATGATAGGGTTGAAATGCATGCAATATAAATTTTCCTACTTATTCATCAAAGCTTCTAAACTGTACTTTAAATTTCAAGTCTTCGTCCAGCAAATTCTTAAAAACATAAGTATTATTAGCAAATTTAAGTGCAGTTGGCAAATTGATCCAGTTAGCAATAACTCTGTTACTGAACGTGAATCTCCCCATATTAGTATGAAACTGCTTAACAAATATCTCAAACCAGTCATTGATCACTGAATTTACTGTCTTTGTGAAAGCCCTGAAATAAACATTGACAATATATGTAGCAGAACTGACCTGAAAGTTGGTCTTGGTTTGTTCCAACTACTTGGACGCATGAGCAGTTCTTACTCGAGGAAGGAAGCATAATATAAATTATTGTAAAACTAATGACACAGGAATCAACAGTCACCTTGTAGTGTCTATGATCTTGCTCTGAAACATGACATTGACTGGATCAGCTAGAGTTCTGTCCTTTCCATGCATCATCAGAAAGTGGAATTACCTTTAATTTGGAACAGTCATGGATCATCATGAGTGGAACTGGAAGGCTTCAAAACTGGGAATTATTGTAACAATGCCCTTTCCACCTCGCTTTCTATCACAACACTCACCCCATCCCCTTCCATTTCTCCCATTTTTCCACAATCTTGCCCATAACCCCCTTTTGTGCCCAACCAACCCTCATACCTTACACACACTAATCTCTTCTGTTCCATTCTTCAAGTATAATATACCCTCTGACTTAACTTTGTTCATGTTTGCTGAAATTCCTAGAAATATTTCATTCATGATTTTTAATGCAGTTAATATCATTTTCATTTTAAATAGATTTATTTTCAGCATTATTTTCTCTTTGTGTATATTATATGCTTCAGTTACCTCTCAGGTAATACTTGTTTCCATTTAACACCAGGTTTGTAAAAATTTGGTGGATTATTGGGAGATACAAAGGTACAATATTAAAAAACAAACATATTTTTTCAGTCTCTGGTAGTGTCAAAAGCAGTCTGGAGTCCCCAGTTGATAATTCTGAGGAATAATAATTCTTCCAGACAATTCTGTGCTGAGCTTGGTCTCCATTCACTGTACAAATGCCAATTCCAATAATCAAAATTGTCTGTCTAGTCATTGTTTTTGTTTCAGAACAAAATATACACAGATGAACTTAGATCTGTACATGTCTGTTTGGTTTATTGTTGTTTTTGTGGATAATTAATGATTAACTGTTTAGAATGACTCACTAAACATGGACATCTTGTATTATAAGTGTTCAGATTAAGATATTCTTGAAGCCACAATGACTTGTAACTTAGGGCCTTTGCATTCTTTCATTGCTTGATTGCTGCTGTGTCTCTCCCCCCACCCATCTTCCTCCTCAAACAAAAGAAGAACAACAAAAGATTATTAACGTGACACTGAGTCAGAGTCAGCTGGATGCATGAGAATTGAGAAATAGAGATAACCCAGGCAATACTTTCATGTGAATTGAATGAAGACCTATGTTTTGCCATTTTCTCCCACAGGGTTGCCAGATGGATGGGCCTGGCCTAGAAGACCTGACGCTGTGTGAAAGTGATGCACCTGCTGCCATTCCTCAGTTGAAAGACTGTGTTTATACTCGATGCTACTGGTTTGTTGTGTTTTATTAACGGAGTCACCTGTTCATTCAATTGGATTCATAACTCGGTAACTGTTTTTATGAAAGAACGCTAAACGCTAGCGTTTTTATTTACTTGTAAAGGAAATAGCTTTAGATGAAGGAAGTCCCTTTTTCTTTAGTCTGTTTATTATTATCATTATTAACATTACTATCATTATTGTTATTATTAATAGTAATGTTGAAATGAAAATAACAATCCTTTTTCCAGTTTGTCAAATAATGGTATCTGGAGTCTGCTAAGACAGAAAGACTGTAGAAATTATGTCTAATGCCATGTGATGAAACTTATGAGCTTGCCTGGTTAACATGTGGGTGTCAAAATATATAGTGAAAGCCATTTTCAATTGCTCCTCTTTGGTCACCATGTAATTACAAACAATTTTTTCCTAGTCTACTATTCCCTGTCAATCCCTTATGGAGAACAGCAGATTTTGCTGAAGTTTGTACAGTTTGCAGCTGTGGATATGATTTGTAAGGTTTCTCTTTTCGTTTAGCTTCTCTGTTGACTTCATTTGTGTACTCTGACCGAGCTGATTTTAAGATATGAAATGTACTGTTGATTCTTTCAGCCTTTCATGACATAGAAAAAGATCTCAGCTGTTGTCTTTGTCATGTTTAGAAGTTAAAAGGTGCTAGTCAGTTGAAAGAGAGACTGCACTTTGTCCCTTATGTCTGTACCTTTTTACCACAATTGTTTTGATAGAAGGAATTTGGGATTGCTTCTCTTTCTTTGGAGATTAAATGTCAAAGGGTTTAAGAAGATTGCGCGTGCTTCTCTTTGAATGTTAAGTCTTGAGTTAATCTCTGTTTGTTCCAGTGAGGAGAATGTATGGAAGTTGTGCGAACATGTAAAAAACCACCATGAGGAGGAACTGAAGAAATGCTTTGCAGTCTTCATTTCTAACAAAAACAAACAGGTAATGTTTTATGTGTGTTGCGCTCACTGTGTGTCATTGGTGTGTGTGTGTGTGTGTGTGTGTGTGTGTGTGTGTGTGTGTGTGTATGTGTGTGTGTGTGTTTTACATACGTGTTTGAGTATGTGAAAGGAGAAAGGAGATCGCATTTTCATTGTTGAGTGTTGAATGCAGAAACACACACACACACACACACCACACACACACACACACACACTGCGCATACACACACACACCACACACACACACACACCACACACACACATGAGTTCAATGAGTAAGCATGTTGAATACTGTTGTTTCTGTTTTCAGATTCCATTGTGGTATCAACAATCCAGTAAGCGTGAAGACCGATTAGTGATCTGGGTAAGTACGGCTAAAGTTTTCAGCTATTCTACAAACTGATAAGCATGTGACAAGTTACATAGCAAAGGGTTGGTGGAGCTGCATACTTCTGAAAGATGTTTGTCTGTCAGCAAAAAGGGCATGGGAAAAGAAGGTCTGTATATATTTAGTGTGTAAATCTTTTTAAAATCCTTTTTCAGCACTGGGAACGGCAAGATGATCTTTTGTATGACTGGATTTTCATGTGATGATGATGTTTGATGACAGGATTACTGTTTGCAGATGATCTGTTTGATGACAGGATTACCATAAATATAGTGATGATCTGTTTGGTGACAGGATTATCTTGTGATGATGATCTATTTGATGACATGGTTAATGTGTGGTGACAATCCATTTGACATTAGTTTTATCATTTTATAATGACCATGGGATGATGATCTGCTTGAGGACGGAATTTTGATGTCGTGATGATGTGTTTGGTGTCAGGATTATCATGCAGTAATGATCTGTTTGATGTCGGGATAATCATAAAGTAATGATATATTTTGATGACAGTTTACCATTTGGTGACGATCTGTTTGATGACTTTGGACAGATGCATCATAATGGTGTTGATCTGCATGGTGACAGGAGTAGCATGTGCTGATGATCTGTTTGATGTCACGATTTGTTTTATGGTAATGATCTGTTTGATGACAGTTCACAATTTGGTAATAATATGTTTGATGACAGTTTACCATTTGGTAATAATGTTGTTTGACGACAGGTTTACCATATGGTGATATCTTTTAATGGTAGGATGGATTATCATGTGGCAT
This sequence comes from Conus canariensis, assembly GCA_033310375.1. Lineage (NCBI taxonomy): Eukaryota > Metazoa > Mollusca > Gastropoda > Neogastropoda > Conidae > Conus > Conus canariensis. The sequence goes on from CM065739.1 coordinate 28,071,521, forward strand.
TGATATGTTTGGTGATATGGTGACAATCTGTTTAATGTCAGGATTACATTATGATGATGATCTGTGCGATATGTTTACTGTTTGGTGATGATCTATTTGATGTCAGGAATAATGAATGATAATGAACTTTGTGAGGACAGGTTTACTGTTTGGTGGTGATCTGTTTGATGACAGAATTACCATGTATGGTGAATACCAATTTGATGATTGGATTACCATATGTTGATGATCCGTTTGAAGACAAGGGTTCCCATATGGCAACAGTCTGATGTGGTGATAATCTGTTTGATGATAGAATTATAGCATGGTGACATTCTGTTTATTAATAGGATTCCCATGAGGTGATGATCTGTTTGATGATAGGATTCCCATGAGGTGATGATCTGTTTGATGATAGGATTCCCATGAGGTGATGATCTGTTTAATGTTTCCATGCACAGCTGTCCGGCCGAGATGAAAATCGCGCTCTTTAGTTCCTCCTGCCTGCCCGGCAGGCAGACTGCATAACTCACGGCTGAGTGCTGACAAACCGGCAGCGCCCGTGTACTACAGCTGTGCACAAGGGAGCGCATGTGTTCTCATGCTGTGCTGTTCTTCTTGTGCTTTACGGATTATTATTCTTTCACACTCCATAACTGGATATAATTAACTGTGTGCGTGATTTGTGTGTTGTGATTCTTCTTTGTGCTGTTTGATACAACTTCGGTTCATCACGTGTTCTTGAGTTGTTGTTTTTTTCATAGAGAAGTTTGTTTTTATAAGTTGGCCAGGACCCGGCACGTGTATACGTATATCTATGGAGGCAGTGTTAGCTCAGCAAGCCGTGTACGTGTGTGGTGCTCTTCTTCTTCTTCTTCCTCTCTCTCTCTCTATTCTCTCTCTGTCTCTCTCTCTCTCGCTCTGTGTGTGTGTGTGTGTGTGTGTGTGTGTGTGTGTGTGCATGTGTGTGTACACACACGTGTGTGTGTGTGTGTGTGTGTGTGTACACGTGCGTGTGTATGTGTGTGTGTGTGTGTGTGTGTGTGTGTGTGTGTGTGTGTGTGTGCGCGCGTGCGTGCATGTGTGTAACCAACCCTGCATTGGTTAGTCTGTTGCTTACGTGTAGGCCTACTTCATTCCGATCTTTTGTACGTGCGTATGCGTGCGTGTTTGTAGCGCCAACAATGGCGGAGGCGTTTGAATACAACTTCAGTAACACAAAAGATGTGTAGATTTGTTGTTCCGTGTGTGCGGCAATCGTGTGCTCAGAAAGGTACAAGATAAAGGATTAAACGCTAGACTTTGTGTCAACTTCTCCAATGATTTGTTGCAGTATTTCAGTCTAGATATTTCTGGTGATGAAGAAGGCAAACAGTCCAAGTGTATCTGCATAAAATGCTACCATAAACTGAAAAAAACGAGACACATGTCAGCACATTCTCAATGTTATACTACAAAAGAAAATGCTGCTCATGACATAGAGAGAATGTCAGAAATCTGGACAACTTTCGATCCAGATCTTTCTTTGAGTCAGTGTACATCGTGTCGATTCTTTCAATCAGCCGGCCTTCTTGGTCATCGGAAAACAAAGAAGAGCCGACCCATCAAAAGATCTGCTCAAGAATGTTTAGATCAGTCTGATCTTTGCTTGCACACAGATGAAAGTGTGTCATTTTCTCCGTTGGTATCGACACCCGTGAAAAAGCCTAGAACATTCTCTACACAAACCTTACCAGTCATAGCTAGCACATCCAACTCGGCACTTGAATGTGTTGACATGTCTGATGTATGCTTTGATACTAATGAAAGTGTGTCAACGTTAGTTTGTCAGTCACCATCGACCGCTGTTGTTGGTGTGTGGTTTCTGTTAATGTGTGTGTGTGTGTGTGTGTGTGTGTGTGCTCTCTCTCTCTCTCTCTCTCTCTCTTTCTCTCTCTCTCTCTCTCTCTCTCTCTCTCTCTCTCTCTCTCGCTAATACATACAAAATTTTATAACCAACCATGTACGTTTCGTTTTTCCTTGCTAATGGCATCAGAAAAAGAGAGTGTAATTCGCAGTTTAGTTCTCTATGTATATAAAGCTTTCCGGTTAAGAGAAACATTGCTTTCTTGATTGACTGCGTTTTGTAATCGTAAGGACTCGTGATACTGCTGCCTTTATGATATTTTTCTTGTAATATTGTTATCGCCTCTTTCATATGGGGCTATGGCCTTAAATGATTAAATCATCTGAATCTGAATCTGAATCTCTCTCTCTCTCTCTCTCTCTCTCCAGTCGTGAGTAGGCTCACCATGAAGATGAAAATGAGAAAACATTTTGCATTGGTATGTGTATATGTGACGTCAGTTTCAAATGATTCGAACGGGCGAAAGCACAAGGTCAGGTAGGAAGCATTTCATTGTTTCTGACATCTGCATGTGTGGCATGCTAAAATCTTGCTTTACTAAAAGCATGGTGCGGTTGTGATAGAATCAGTATCGGCATGCATCACAAGCACATGGAGCACACAGATAAACAAGCAAAACATGCCTAGGCCGTGGTAGGGAAACTGCCACCGTGTTCCCAGTGAAGCTGACCAGTGCCGACAGTGACTGTTTATTTTGGCCCAGTACCGGCTGTCAGGTAGGAGTCCCACGAATAATTTTCTGTCAGTTGTAAAGGAAAGATATGCATGTCCAGTATGGTTCAGAATGAGCGTGATAGATTCAGAAACGCATGCTCTCCACTGAGTTGAAATTTCAATTCACTTTGTGTGTTCGTTAGTCTGTTTCAATCATTTTTTTGTTGGCAAATCTTTGTGGTGCTTGTCAGCAATGTATATGAAAGAAGACGCATTCATGTTTGGTATCGTTCTGTCAGTCAAAGACCCCACAATTCAGTGACATCAGTCGACCACAGTTCGTTGCATTCTGGCACAAAGTATTAATGAAGAAACACAGCATCCTGTTTTCACCACACTGTCAGCCAGACAGCTAGTATCACATTACGTGTAGGGAGGAAAGCTTGTGGGAGGTTAGCGCGAGGAAACTGGCAGCTGTCAGCAGAAGTGCGCTGTTTAAACAAACAGCGGCCGTTCCATCCCTTCCCCTCCTGTGACCGATAGGCGGTCAGGAGTTATTGCCCTTGTCTTCAACCAAAGATTCCTCTGCGGACAAACGTGCATGTGGTGATGATCTGTTTGATGATAGGATTCCTATATAGTGATGATCTACTTGTTGATAGAATTCCCATGTGGTGATGATCTGTTTGATGATAGGATTCCCATATGGTGATGATCTACTTGTTGATAGAATTCCCATGTGGTGATGATCTGTTTGATGATAGGCTTCCCATGTGGTGAGGATCTGTTTGATGACAGGATTAAGATGTGGCAATGATCTGTTTGATAATTGGAATACCATATGGTGATGATCTGTTTGATGATAGGATTACCACGTGGTAATGATCTACAAGGACAAGGAGAAGAGCTGGGTGTATGACCTTGACACAGAACTCCCGTTTCCATGTCACCTGGACAAGTATATCGCGCATGCCATCAGAGATGACAGAATGCTCAAAGAAGAGTTCAGAAGGTAAAGGATTGTTCTGTTGTCATGACAAGAGTTATTTTCTTTTTGATATGTCAGTTTTCTCTCTCAAGCCGGTTTCCTTTCAATTTTTTTCCTAGTCATTGCTGGTTGTATTACATTGGACCTGCCTACATTCACACACACACACACACACAAGTATGCATACACTGTAATGCAGTCATGTAGGAAAACAGTTCTGTCTTTCTGATCATTCTGTGTTTCGTGTGTATTGAACCACTTGATGGGTTCAATACTGTATTACACAAAGACATTACTCCGTCTGAAAGTAAATTATCAATGAAAAAGAAAGGCTTCAGACATTTTCTGCACAATGTGTTTGAGAAACCTCTCACAAATGAGTATGTCAGGCATCCAGCCAAGTCAACTCGTACAGAGACAGGCATCAACCTGTCCTTGCAGTTATCAGTTGCTGAACGTTCGCCAGGGATGGGCATGTATTGTGCCATGACTGCCTGTCCAAGACCTGTCCTACAGAGCACAGCGAAGGGTGGACATCCCAGGGGCAGACGGGAGAAGTCATGGGTGGACAGTGTAAAGAACCGGACTGGAGAGAACACCTCTGCCCTGTCATTTTTGATCAAAGACAAAGATCGAGATCAAGATCATGAATATTATTTTTTTCAAGCTAACACTGTTTGACTGCAGAGAACACCTCTGCCCTATCATTATTGATCAAAGACAAAGATCGAGATCAAGATCATGAATTTTTTTTTTTTTTAAAGCTAACACTGTTTGCTTTACCCTGTCGCAGACAGGCTGTTGTGAAAGGTATAAGAGGTGTTGAAAAATCAGGAGGATTGTTCATTCTTTGGGTTTTAGTGAACAGCTACAGTTTATACATTTTCCCCATTTTGCTTAATATCAGATTTATAATGGGTTAAAAAATAATATTGTTTGAACATTTTGTTTCTCGCAGATACCAGTCAATAGAGTTTCACACAAGAACTCTTTAGTGTATACACTTTTCAAAGCATGTATTGCGTTTAAGTGAGAGTGACAGAAGTTGCCAGGTTGAAAATGGTTTCAGGATCTCTTCACACTTTATGATAAATTCAGGATTGTTGGGATGGCCACAATACAATTTCAGGACTGGTGGGGCAGTCAGTTTGGTTTCAGAATTGAAGACCCTTCCCCACCTGCACACCTGTTGGAAACCTGGTCTTTGCTTAGCAGTGCAGGCACATACATGTCTTTTTTTTCAGGGACGAATAGGTTAGGGATGATTTAGTCATATTACCCACTGAGAAAGGATAGTTCAGCAAATGGAAATGATGGCAGTGTAAAACATGAGAGTTTGAAGTGGAGGTGAAATTAATGATGACTGAGCAAAGTTGTAAAATGTGGGCTTGTCTTACTCATACGTTTGGCTTGTCTACTTCTTAATATCTTTTGGAGATGTTGTAGTTTGTCCCTGTAAGTGTGGGTAAAGTCCTTATAATGTTCATAATAAATCTAATTTTGTATATCAACATCTATGGAACTGATACACCCTATGATGGGCATGCACCATATCCATGTTGCTGGTACTTGAAGTGTGAGCACTGTTTCACAGTACAGCACAGAAAAAAGATAAAATTGGCCCTGTGTTTCAGGTCATTTCGTATGGTGGAAGGGGAGGAATACTTGAAGAGGTTTGCATCAGACCGTTCCCACATGGTGAAAGAGGACGGCAGCTGGCTGGCTGACCCCCCAGACTACCCGTGTATCAGAACGGCAGGTGAGGACTGTGATCACCGCTTCACCTGTCCCTTCGTTATACTGTCTGTCTCCTCGCTTCTTCATGATCTCTAAGTTTTTTTTTCGTTCTTTAAGTTTCTGTGGATTTTGTTGTGAGTGTGTGTGTGTGTGTGTGTGTGTGTGTGTGTTGTGTGTGTGTGTGTGTGTCATTTTCCATGCCTGTGTCTTGCGTTTTTTTGTTTTGTGCATATGTTTGTTATTATTTTCTTATCTTTGTGACCTTTTCCTGTTCCATTTCTTTTTTTTTCTTTCTTTTTTTTTCTTCTTCCGAAGACCGGTTTCATGACTTTCAGTGTCCTCCACTGCCAAGACTCTCAAGTGTTACATGTATGAGTATAGTAATTTAGGTTAGATTATGTTGATTTTACAAAAGGGGTTATCTTACATTTTCTGTTTTAAGAGAAAAGAAAACAACAGACTTTGAACTGCTATGTTTTGAATGTAAAGTGCAAGGCAGAGCCAATTAGTTTTAATGGTGGTCTGTTAAGCCTTTGATAAAAATGCAGTGATGATGTTCTAAAAATCAAGAGATGGTATTCATTTTGGTCATTCATGATTTTCCCAAAGTCAAAATCAGTGATGCATGAGGGCAAACAGTAAGAGACTACAATTTAAGGCAAAGAGGTGAAGGTAGGGTAAGTTTGGCATCTGATATTGTTGATGCGTAGTACAGCACCCAGTGAGACTGAGAGTTTTCCTTTTGTGGTGTGTGACCAGTGAAAACCAGTCAGAGCAGCATTCATGTTTTCACTTTGTTCTTTTCAGTGCTCTAACAGAGCCTTTGCTGTTATTCTACTGAAGGTCAACAAGAAAGAAAAGCCAGCCATGTAGCAGAAATGAAAATAAAGAAAATAATCTGTTTCATATAGTTGTTGAATCTTCTATATGGTAGCACTGAGTATTTATATATTCAGGTGTCTTCAGGTTTACCTGAAAACTCATTTCTATTGTATGATGACTTGTGACGAGATGGATGAGTGGTAGGTGGGTCCTCTGGGGGAAGGACTGGGGATAATTTCTCAATGAGAATTATCTTCACATTTCACCTACACCCTCTCTCTTACTAGTGGTGGAAGGAGCAACTTTCCGGTACTAGTCATCGAAGAAATTTTTATTTTATTCCGGGACTGGGTAAAATACTCGACAGTGGCTCTGAGATAATTTTCCTTAGGCCTGTACTCTTATAAGTACTTATAGCTCCGAGAGACAGAATTGAAGAGAGAAGTTCGAACATTCGACATTTGATTGAACAACAGAGAACTGACACAAGTTAAGTGCACTTTCACACATCAACTTTTATTGCTTACACATAGGTAAGTATGGGCATGTCAAGTTCATAGGCTAGGGTTTAGTTCTCATTGGACTACCATAATGAGGGGCCCTCCCTCACTCCTACTTTACTCGCTTACACTCGGTGCAGCAAGCTTAAGTTGGCATACAGGGGGTCTGTCTAAGTTACACTGAATGTATATGGTTATTATACATCCACTTCGCTTGCAATCACCCGGTGTTGTAGCCAAAATGGTACTCATAGACAGGTTCTCACAGTTTCATCATTAAGTGAGGGCAAGGGTCTGATGGTTTTGAGTCCAGGTGGTAGGCTAACTTAGCTTTGCTTCGGAGAGGGTAGTGGATCTCTCCTGTGGTTGGTGACTGCCCCACTGGTGTAGATTGGTTGTCTGGTGTCGCCCCGGTTTTGGGTGAAGTCCCAGCTTATGGTCCGGCCGCAATGTGTAGTGTGACCAGGATCCCAGTTCTGCGATAAAGAGAACTTGGTCTGTAGGTGAGAATCTGATGGCTGGTTTGTCGAGTGCACACATTTACCCTGGTTTACTTTCAGCACAGGTGTGAGACTCAGCCAGCAAAGTTTTCTCTAGGGTAGAGTTTCTGCTATAACTATTAATCTCCACTTTTGTTTAAAGACTAAGTTAAGCTTACAAAAGGGTAGGAGACAGTAATACTATGTTACATAGTTTCAGTCAAACAACTCTTCCATGTTTCTTATGAATTAAATCACACTGACTTGGGCTACACTTAGTCCAAGTACACATGTGATGTAGACTTAAAGTCATACACTACAAATCATTCCAACAATCACCAGTATTTATAAATCAGAGTAGCAGTTCTTCACCTAGCCCAGGCATACTGTTTTCCTGATAAAAATTAATCAATGAATTATTTTCTGAATAGACAGAATTGCCTACTGGCAAAAGTCAGGGTGAACACAAAGAACAGTGATCAGATAGTTAACAAAGAATCATAACACTGGGAGAGAGCTTTTGCCATATGATGGCAAGCTAACTCCCACACAGAATAATCATTCATCAGTTTGATACATGTTGCTAAGCATTTGTACAAAGTTACAATGTTAACGCACACAGCATACATAAAATCAATACATAGATTCGAAAAGGTAAAACAGAGTTCAACTCACTTTTCCTGGGAATGAACAGTGAATGACTTGAGATCAACGAGGTTACTGGGGGTTTCCCACGCCTTCTCTAGTTGACTCTTTTTCTTCCACCGGTCTGGTCTACAGGCAGTCTTGAGGGGTCAGTGAAGTTGCAACCCTGTGCGGTTAGTATAAATGTATTCTAACTGCGGAATTCGGTGGTGACAACCTGTCAGTCACCCTTCAGGGGTGAGAGGGGGAGGGATCTAGTCTTATCACCAGTCGCCTCGGAAACCGTTTGAACCTAATCGGCACAGCTCACTGACATCCGCGGCCAGTTTAATTTATGCGTCCGTATAGACACATACTCTCGTGGAGCGATCCGCCAGCGCACGGACTGTAGATATAAAAAAGGGGGGGGGGGGGGGGGGGGGTAGATTGGGAGAAGGAGGGAGGTTTGGCGATTGCCTTTGTGTCACTTGCAGCCGCATGTGGCATAGGTGGGAGGGGGGGGGGGAGGGGGGGGGGAGGATGTGAGTGGTGGTGGAGAGCACGGCAGTGGCGTCGTGCCTTTGTTTCACAGGATAGAGGGGGAGGGTGTGTGAAGGTAGCGCCGGGAAGGGGAGGGGGAGGGGGGGGGGGGGGGGGATGGGCAATTGCCACAATGAAATTGAAATTTTACTGCGTCGTAGCTACTCAGAGTGGGGAAGGAGAGTTGCGAGGGGGGGGGGGGGGGGTAGTAGAGACAAGACGAAAGGTGTCATGGGTTTACCGTGATGCACGTTTTTCCTTTCTCCTATTGTCGTGTCAGCCGGGCTATTCGCACCGTCCTAAACAAGGGAAAGGGGGAGAGGGGGGTTGAGAGAGGAGAGTGGGCATAGATTTGAAATCTATTTTTTTTTGGTTTGGGGTTTTAGTGGGACCGATCGGATGGTTTTGTCAAGCGTTTCGTCACAGGACTGTGTGTCTCACATGATGGAATGTGTATTTTTTGAAAAAATGTGAAGCATGTCAGGTATGTTGAAACTGGTAAATAGCAAGCATGTTGGAATTTTGCTGTTGTTGTAGAGATTCAATGGACTGTTCTGGCATTCATGCATATTCTTTGCCAGGTTTCTTGTTGGGCATCACATTTTGTTTAACTCGTTTAAGATGAATGATTAGCTTCAGTTTATTATACAGATTGACAACTTTCTAACATTTAAGTTTTATGCTATGAACAGAAATGTACATATTACTCTGCTCGAAAGATTGTTTTGCTTTCTAAAAATCATAAACATTCTGTTCTCAAGTCCAGATATTGGATGGCATGTCTGGACTTGGAACATGTTTCTTTAACAGTGGTGCTCTTTGCTTTCAGACTGCCAAAACAACCTGCAGGAATTCATGTCCATGGAGCAGAGTGTAGGCATGGTACAGTCTTCACATCAGCCCAGCAAATGTGTACATCGCTCTGATCACTACTGCTCAGGCTGGCTGCACTTTGAGAGCAGGGGGGAGGATGGAGGATATGACGCTTGTACTCCCGTTATTTCAGCAATCTTTGGGGTGGGCGAGGGGTAAGATTAAGAGAGTGATGGGATGTTGCAGCTAGGGAGAGTGGGAGAGGGGAACAGGGGGTGGCAGGGGGATGGGGCACTGTGAGCCACAAGCAGGCAGATATTTCTTCATAGGAAATGCACAGACTACAGCTCAATGCTGCCGAGACTGAAACTGATGAGATGATAAGTGACTGAAATGTGCCTTTGACATCTGAAGTCACAAACATTTCTTTATTCATGGAAATGTTCTGCAAGACTTTGTGGCCATGTTAGGCATGTTAAACTTTGCTCAGTTGCTAGTTGTGATCTGGGTAGTGTTTACTATTTTAAGAGCTGGACTCTTGAATCTAAAGTTGGGGCTGCAGGAGACAGTTCAACAGTGTAGTATGAGTATGCTGTGATTGAGACAGATGGGTGTGGACAGATGTCATCAACCATTTTGAATCTGGGTCTGTGGTGACATGATCCATTGGAGATCAGATCGGAACTGGCTTCCCCAACTATGTGGCTGAAATAGTTTGTGTAACGGCACATTTAGAGTAGGGTTGGTATCAAACCTAGAACATTTTGTTGTGATCGTTTATCAAAGCATTTTTTCTCCTCTTTGCAGAACAATGCCAGTACTTTCATTTTTTGTAGATGGCAATATATGAACTTGAATTATTATAAATCCACTGTGAATGAGTGTCCATTCAAAAATTTTCACACAGGTCACAACGCTTTTCACATTTGGGAAAACATTTGACTTTTTTTTTGGTGTAAACTATTATTGGAAAGAGAAGAATGGGATATATAAAAAAAGACAACTTAACTACAAAAGTGAGAGTTTGAAAACTGGAATCCTTTTCTACATGGGATTCATGACCTTGAAGTGAACTGTGGAGTACATGACTGTCGAGTGATTTTAGCAAGGATGGCAGTAACAAAGGCAACAGATCATACCGCTGTGATGACTGAATCGGAGTGGCAACCATAATCTCACTGCACATAAGACTTCTTCCTCGATGTTCCCGTTTCACAGTTGAGATCATAAGTTTAGAAATGACTCGAAACACAAGCGCACTATTGTTCAGATGTTCAAAGCAGCCAGATGGAGGGATGTATTGCTCATGGTGTTGAATTGGTTCACCATTAGCAGAAACTGTCATAGGCTGTGATACCGGTGAATCTCAAAGAGCGTTAAGAACCTCGCTCTGGTTTATGTCCTTCACAGTAATGCTGCAGGTCTCTAGACAGGACTTTTTGCTCCCAGGTTGAAGCAAGAGCGTATGTGTTTGAATGAGTGTGCATGTTTGTGGTGTGGTGTGTGTGTGTGTGTGTGTGTGTGTGTGTGTGTGTGTGTGTGTGTGTGCTCTGTGTGTGTGTGTGTGTGTGTGTGTGTTATGTGGTATGGTGTGGTGATGGTGGTGACAGATACTCCCAGTGAGAGAGGTGTGTGTGTGTGTGTGTGTGTGTGTGTGTGTGTGTGTGTATGTGTGTGTTTCATATATCAAATATGTCTGAAAGCAGCCTGTTATTGGCCTCTTGACTGTTGTATACATGATGTATTTTGTTTACATGATGTATTAATTTTGTTGATTTAAAGATTATATTGACACTACCTCTGTCAGTGAACTTCATATTGATTTCAGTGATTAATGTTTGAAGAATGGCCGTATTATCTCAAAATATTATTGTCCTTGTAAAAGCATGTGTGATTGACTTTGAGCTGGTTTATTTTTGTTACTTTTGTGATTTCTGCAGTTGTTTCAGAATGATGTCTTATGTTGTAATGAATTACCTTTTCAATGGACACATACTTGCATATCTATTGGGCAGAGCTGCAAAACTGTTATTCACTCAAATACACACCACATACTTGCACACTCTGAATTAATCATACTGCGGTTGAAGGAAACGGCAAAGAATATCTTCAATGAAACAAACTTCGAAGCAACGACCTGGAGCAAGGGGAAAAAAATTATTTCTTTGGTGCAAAGATTTCTGTAAAAATGATTTTGTTATAATCAGCATTGAGAACACTCACACAAGCATACACACACAAAACACACACACACACACACACACACACACACACACACACACACACACACACACATGCGTACGTAAAAATGACTTGGCTACAACCCGCTTTCAACACACGAACACATACATACACACTCTTTACAGTATGTGCAGTTTATTATGGCAGTGGCAGGCAATACAACATAAACCAGACACAATATTCAGTCGAACAATCAAAGCATCATTTTGTTCTAAGTTACTCCATTGTTTGCACACTGCAATTCCTAGCGACCTACCTGATTGTACAGCAACAATTTGGCAAAGACAAACTCTTTTGGCAGTTTGAACTGAACCGTACAAAGAAGCTAAATTCAAACCTGTCAGAAATCTAGCTAACACTAGAGTCCAACGAAAGAGTGAATTTGAAGCAAAATGCTAAAAAGTTCAATGTGAAATAAAGCCCTGAATCAGAAATGACATACCGATTCCCATCCAAGCAGTTTAATGTTTGATGACCCTCAAGTCTTCTCAGAAGATGCCTCTTTTTAAAGAGTTCAGTGACTGACAGGACATATATTCCATAACACATATGAATGGGAAAGGATCCAAAAGTTCTTACTTGTGTATACGGTGCATGCAAGATTGGCTTCATGAGTGACTGTGTGCGTGTCTGCCTGCAAGAAAGGCAATGAATGGCTGTATGTGTCTGTCTGCGTTCATTTGCATGTTTAAAATATGGAATATGTTGCCTGCAAGATGAATGGTACTATGATTTGTGCAGAATTATTCTCATTGTTGTTCCCTGCTCTTGTCACAATGAAGAGGTGATATTGTAGATCTCCCTCAGGTGTTGAGGACACTGTTTTAGACCAAAGGTTTCCTGTGCTGTTTCTCCCTTCTGTCGTCATTGAATACACAAACCATGTAAAAAGATGGACGGCAATTCGTAATGAGCATTTGTGTTCACTTATTGGCCTGGGTGACGCTTCATATAATTCTGATTTAAAGAACAGAGGTCTTGCTCCATGAGTAACAGCTTATGTTCAAAGTCAATTCATCCACTTTCATCACTTTCATATTGCTGCAAGATACACAAAGATAAGAAAGTAATATCTTAATGTCCATGTGCATATTATTAAAACAGAGGTAGTGCTGTGACTTTGAATAAGAATGAGTGATCTAAGTGTTGAGTTAATGGAAATAACACACAGCCAAGAAAAAATGGGTGACATAATGGGCACAGACACTCATCAGGACCCATACAACTGCAAAGTGTGTCAGTTCTGTCCATAGTTAATTCAGTGAGTGACATAATGGGCACAGACACTCATCAGGACCCATACAACTACAAAGTGTGTCAGTTCTGTCCATAGTTAATTCAGTGAGTGACATAATGGGCACAGACACTCATCAGGACCCATACAACTACAAAGTGTGTCAGCTCTGTCCATAGTTAATTCAATGAAAGTCATAATGGGCACAGACACTCATCAGGACCCATACAACTACAAAGTGTGTCAGCTCTGTCCATAGTTAATTCAATGAGTGACATAATGGGCACAGACACTCATCAGGACCCATACAACTACAAAGTGTGTCAGCTCTGTCCATAGTTAATTCAATGAGTGACATAATGGGCACAGACACTCATCAGGACCCATACAACTACAAAGTGTGTCAGCTGTGTCCATAGTTAATTCAATGAGTGACATAATGGGCACAGACACTCATCAGGACCCATACAACTACAAAGTGTGTCAGCTCTGTCCATAGTTAATTCAATGAAAGTCATAATGGGCACAGACACTCATCAGGACCCATACAACTACAAAGTGTGTCAGCTGTGTCCATAGTTAATTCAATGAAAGTCATAATGGGCACAGACACTCATCAGGACCCATACAACTACAAAGTGTGTCAGCTCTGTCCATAGTTAATTCAATGAGTGACATAATGGGCACAGACACTCATCAGGACCCATACAACTACAAAGTGTGTCAGCTCTGTCCATAGTTAATTCAATGAGTGACATAATGGGCACAGACACTCATCAGGACCCATACAACTACAAAGTGTGTCAGCTCTGTCCATAGTTAATTCAATGAGTGACATAATGGGCACAGACACTCATCAGGACCCATACAACTGCAAAGTGTGTCAGCTGTGTCCATAGTTAATTCAATGAGTGACATAATGGGCACAGACACTCATCAGGACCCATACAACTGCAAAGTGTGTCAGTTCTGTCCATAGTTAATTCAATGAGTGACATAATGGGCACAGACACTCACCAGGACCCATACAACTACAAAGTGTGTCAGCTCTGTCCATAGTTAATTCAATGAGTGACATAATGGGCACAGACACTCATCAGGACCCATACAACTACAAAGTGTGTCAGCTGTGTCCATAGTTAATTCAATGAAAGTCATAATGGGCACAGACACTCATCAGGACCCATACAACTACAAAGTGTGTCAGCTCTGTCCATAGTTAATTCAATGAGTGACATAATGGGCACAGACACTCATCAGGACCCATACAACTACAAAGTGTGTCAGCTGTGTCCATAGTTAATTCAATGAAAGTCAAGCATTCATGCTTTATGGACATGTCACTTTGTGCAATGTATTCAGAATCTAGTCCCCTGTGAGCACAGTGTCTGTGAAGGACAGAGCTGCATGGAGAATGTCTTGATTTTCAACAGTTAGGAATACAGGCTGTGAAAATCACACAGGGGAAGGGGAGGTAGGCATAAGCCAACAACACCGCCTACAAGTTTGTGTCCACTTGTCTCACCAAAAGGCAAGAAGGAAACCTCAGTCTTACAGAGCATCAACAGAGCGAAGTCATGGCACTGATGATGCCACTGAAACTGAGCTGACAGTGTGGTGTTAATTACCGTCAGCTCTGCAATACGTGCTTTTGTGCACTTTTGGTTTTAGGGGGGCAACTATGTTGTTTTACACGACGGCATCCTGGCTGTATTGCAAGTCTTACTTCTTGTCGGTACAAATCCTATGTATGTCATACGATTGGAAAAGAAGAAGTCATAATAAAAAGCAGTCAAACAAAAAAGCTCAAGCGATCTCGACCTACACATCAAGATCAATGCATACATAATGCCCAAAGCTCCAACTTGTTCTGAAAAGTACTCCAAGAAATAATTGTAAACTTGTAAAAAGATGGCCAAACTGACGTTCACAGAGAACAGCCATACATACTAAAGTATACATCAACTACATGCTACAATCTGTCCTTACAGACAGGGAGGGATCAAATTTCTCTACATTAAAAGCAGTATCATTCTTCACATCACGTCATGAAACACAGAATCATCACCACAAATTATAGCAATATTAGAAGCATGGAATGATGTAAAATTGAAAGGTACACATGTAGCTGACAACCAAAGCAGGGACACATAACATGAGCAGAACACAAATCATAATGTGACCTGCTGCGTCCAGATAGGACTGTCGCAGAACAGCAGTAGAATGATGATTCCTCTAAGGTGTAGATTTCTATGTGCATATCTTCCGAGTTTGTAGTTTCCAAAATTGTTAAGTTGTCCACATTAGCATTTAAAAAGCATGAAATCCTGTAATTGTTACGATAGAAACTATGTTGTTTAAATTGCAACCATTACTTTCTGAGCGATATATTTCAGATACCACTTATGCATGATCTTAACTTTTCCAAACTGAAATACAAAGATCACAGACAGAAGCTGTAGAGTTAAGTAGGAAAGTGCAACAGCATACCAAACAATGACATATCTGTAAACAAGACAATGTGGCACACCATGGTGAGAGAGATTAATTTTGTTTTTCAAAGGAATGCACGAAGTGTACTGATCTAATTTAACTGGAGAGTAGAGGGACTAAAAGGTGGGGTGTTGAAGCAAGAGAATACAAGTGTAATGTGTTTCGACCTCTTGGTCTTCCATTACCAAGACTGATGAATTTGGCAAACAACAAGAGCAACAGAAATTGCTTGGATGATTTGTCTGTAATGTATGGGGTACCCTTTTATAAAAAGGTACATGAGTTTACTGCAGGTAAATCTCCATATGGGTACCTAAGTAAAATGGAAAATCAAAACAAAACAAATTTTTCACATCGAACATTTTTCACATCAACTTGAATTTTTTTTTTTTACACAAATTTTGTGTTAAGAGAAAGTTGAGCACATACAAGATATTGTTCTGTATTTAAAACCTTTGATCTGAAGCCTTCCATTGCTGCTCATCTCCAAGGAGAAGACAACTCATCACACTTCCTACTCATCAGCTGAACACAGACATTTCCCAGCTCATATAAGTCATTTGTTCATTACTTGGGGTTTTCTTGCTTTTTTCATGAATATTCCCCTCACCTATCAAAGCCCTAGAGATCAAAACATATTGCTTCTGTATTGTTGTTTGCTTCTGCGTTGTTGTTTAATTCCATTTGTTTGGGTCAGTTCACGCAACATGTATTCTCTTTCTGAAATTGATTTCTTGCTGTTAACTGGTACAAACATGTTCAGGTAAAACATAACAAGCTCATTACTGGAAGTGGTACAATCATTTGTCAGCTTTTGTTTTGGGCGCAGGATGTTTATAGGTTGATGTTAAAACATCCTGGGCTTAACAAAATTAAAGGGTAATTAAAACTTTGAACCTTGTACCATACCTCTAGTTGAAAAAAATCCTTGAGTACTGAACTTGTATAAAGCTCTTCGTTCAGTGACTGGGTGGCCTACAAGAAAATCCAAACTCATTTCAAGCATTGTGACACATCTTCTCTGGTGAACATATGTGACTGTTCATAAACAATATTATGCCACTTTAAGCATTGGTGAAGAATACCACACAGAGACAACAGATGTAAACACCATGTAACAGGGACAAAGACAAAGATTGGCTTGAATGGTGGGGTGATGCATTTGAACAGAGGGGACAAGTGTGAGAAAGAGATTAAATCATGACAAACAAAACCAAAAAAACCACCAAAGGAACTTCCCTCCACCCCAATTCCTTCCCTCCACTTCCCCACCCCCACCATACACAGAAATTAAAAAAGGAAACATCCCCCAAAACAAAAGCAGGAACTGAAATCTCCACAGTTCAGTATTTCTCCTTCAGATCACTATTTTTGTTTCTGAAGATAACTTGCTCATACAAGTGAGAACAACTATAACAGTCATATAGGTGATTTCCCCCCATGATCAATGCAAAGGAAATAACAACAGACAGCATTTTCTGTTACCAGGAAGAAACGGTGTGAACTCAGATTTGAGCAAACCACCTCTCAGGTAAATGCAAATGGGATACATCACTTTCATTCAATGGGTGGCAAGAAATTCACCAGCGAGAAGGGATGGCAAGACAATCCTCAGTAATACTAACAAGCAGGATGAAAATGTACACATTATGTGGAACCAGAATCTCATCACCTGAATCTCATTTGGTATAACCAAAGGCGCTCATTTCCACGTCAATGTTGATTTTACTGCTGAAAAAAAATTCTTTAAAAAAAAAAAATGAAGTGTAAAATCAAGTTGATGGAAAGGACTTTGGAAATAATATGAACACATTGTGACTGAAAAACAGTAATTATCCAATGCAACACAGCAAGCATCTGTTCGGAACCTCACAACTTAAAGTAGATCCAGGCTACACCAATCCGAAGGGCACTCGAGACAGCAGAGATCCCTGCCAAGGCAGAACAGATCATGGATCCGCCTGTTGATATGGATCCCCATAACAGGTCTGCACCAAATTTCATGGCTTGTTCCTCATGCCATGAGTAAAGATGTAGGTTAAAACATAACCTTTGTGTAGGTAAAAATGCCACGAACATCCAAGAAACATGAAATTTCTGTTTTGTTACAGTGGCATTGAGCATCGGAGGGATTGTTTCAACATGAAAAGACACATGCGAGGACAGTGAGGAAGAGCTGTGACAATGCCTACTCTAGTCTACCCACATAAACCACCGTAGTCGGTGTCGCAGGACACCACACAGTGTTCAAGTTCTGTACATGATTTTTGTACATGGTGCATTTCTGTTTTAATTGGTCAACGGAAACCTGAGGTGATCATGATCACTCACAACCCTGTGTTGATGTTCGCATAAAATACATGAGCTCTTTTTGGCGAGAAATGAACATGGTCTTTACATTAAATCTGCTTTGTCATAAAAAGTGACAGAAAAGCACTTCAGCATCATCACCGTCCTCTGTTAACACCTGGTTGCTGTAAACAATGTATATCATCTACAATGCACGTTTTTCTATCCAAGGTTGACAACAAAATGGGTTCAGATGGTGATACAGTACTACAACTGTCAATCTGTATTATCCACAATGCACATTTTTTAATCCAAGGTTGATGATAAAATGTATTCAGATAGTGATACAATACTACAATCATCTCTCCGAGTTTCTGCAAGTCACAACTGATTTTACTTGTACACATATGTTCAACTCTTGAATAGCATTCTCATCAAGTAAAAGGGAACCAAAAAAAGCCAACAGGTTGGATGGGAAGAAGCAATGTAATGACAGATTTCTCTGTTACAACAGATGGACAAAACCAGCTTACACACACTCACATAACTTGAGGTTAATACAACTGAAGTGGAACAACAAACATTGTTGTAAGCAGTGAGCTATCGTACTTCAAAAGTTCCCATGCACTGAAAAAAGAACTTAAGTGAAGAGGACAGCAAAGAAGATGGTGGGAGAAAGGGCTGTGTGTATCAAAGGTGGCTTGAAACAATTGTTAACTGATCTAATTGTAAGTACTCCTTTCTTATCTCTCGGTGACTGACTATCTACCATGCTCAATGGGTATAAAACAACACGATATTCTTCCCTTTGTCTGTTGGAAGATACAGGATTGTGCTACAAATGGTCAGATTGTTCCCTCTGGTAAAAATGATGTTCCCTTTCTGAATGGTAAACATGATAAGGGTGGATTTATAAAATGATGTCATAAAGTTTGTGCGTTTACCTGCAAACATTCATCAATTTATTGATTTTTGTATAGGTCTAAGATCATCTTGCGATGAAAAGATGTTAAATAAAACTACTGAACTGAACTGAACTGATTGATTTTTGTCTCCGGGGGATGGTAAAGGTTTTGCAAGCATTGCAGACAAACTGATGGACTGAGTTCATCCACTCCAACTTCCACATTCATAGGCTATGTGCACACACATTTTGGACCCCAATAGTCAGACGACTGCTTTTCATTTTCAAATGAGGGCTATGCTGGGTTTACTCATATTTTCAAACTATAGTGAAAGTGATGTGAATCTCTAGGTTTTTCACATACATGCTTGATCTGACTACACGACTATGAAGATGGTGAATATAGACAGGTCTACAACAGGCTGACCTAGGAGATCATAAAATCTCCAGTTTCCTTAAGCAGCCCTCATGTGTCCATACTGATTGATCTGGGAAGAAATGTTTAACCTTGAATGTATTGCATTCAACCATCAATAATATCACTGACTCCAATCAATAACTGAGATGAACGTTTTTGTAAATCCTAGAATTTCTCATATTCAGCCATGTAGTGTTGACTAGAATGTAAGCTGGACTGAAAATCTGTGTAAAAAAGTGGCAGCTGGGATCATGGTAAAACTTCTATATTAAAACTGATAGAAAAATAGGTTTCAGGTCTTTGTAACTGTCCCTTATGGCCAAAATTCATTTTGACATAATTTTTTTGTATGCTTAACCCCTTCTTAACTTCAAGAATTCTGAAAAATGATAGTCATAAATCTGCAGTTACCCTTACCAGAACCTCAAGTCGGTGGTTAATATATTACCCCCTTCCACGTTCATAAGTGCTAATATCAATGGTAGATGCTGTGCAATGTCAAAGAAGAAACCTATTGCTACAAAATTGTGTATTCCATGATAGTCACAATGAGAAAGACTTGCACAAAAAGTTTTATTTCAGATGATTGTGATGTACCTTTGGTCTGCAATGTAATGATGAAAGCCACAACAGTGAGGATTTCACAGACAGGCAGAAATCAGCTGTTGGTCAACCATTCTGCTTTCATCTCCTGCAACCAATTCAGTTTCTGTAGATCGCTTTGAACAGATCTCTGCCTCTGATATGGAACACTACAGTCCACAACTGAGGCTGATGATGGGTAAGATCGATGTCCTGTTGACTGGAGCCCTTGAAAGACAAGCTACTCCAGACCCACACCTGCATGGAGTCAGTGATACTGTCTGAATGCAGAGATCTGATCAATAAGAAAGGGGGCACAGCATATCACGACAAATTCCCCAGTTATAATGTGCAAGTTATGACTTAAAGTTGTTGCCAGTAATAGTAATATTACTAATGATGATGATAATGATATGTAGACATTCAAAGTCAACACTTCAAATGCAAATTTGTTTATTCTATTAACTGTGCCATAAAACCACCCAACTTTTCAGCCTTGCCAGTCAACCTCTTTTCATTGCTTCGTAACTATTATCCACCCATTAATATGTCAACCAGTTTTCATGGCTTATACACTGAAACCTAACAAAAATTATGGCATCCCCTACTTCCACTCCTACCCGTTTCCCCCCTTCCCCCCCACCTCCAAAAGTTAAAAAGGCCATACACTGTAAAAAAACAAAAAAAAAAGTTCGAATCAAAGATGACTTTCAATTAAAAATAGACATTAAACCAGAAACCAAAACAAAACAAAAAGTACAAATGAATAGTTGATAAGCATGAAATGCACAAAGTCACTGGTAGTAAGAATGTGGACGTTTCCACTAGAACACGTGAATTCACACACACACACACACACACGAGACTCTCACTCCATTAACATTACCATTTAAGTTTCACAAACATGCACAAACTTTTCTGGTACCTTTGCGGATTAAAAAAACCCAGCACTACCAGATGTCTCAATATCAGACATGTAATGCATTAAAATGATTCCTTTGTATTGAGTATTTTCAACACTTCTCTTTCTCAGTTAAGTTACATTTGAACATTTCTTTTGAAAAATAGATCAAAGAACACATTAAAAAAAAACATCTGATAAAGACAGGGGTTTAAAATCTCATCATGGTTTAGTTCAGTGCAGACAATTGGAGTTAATCTCATAACACTGACTGCAAAAGCACCTCCCCCTCACCCTTACCCCCAGCCCCCTTCATCCAAGCGATGATGAAACATTTTATGGGAGAAATCCAGATGGGCTTAGGAAGGGGCCTGAGGTACAGACGATTCTTATCATGCAGAGTACATTTCAGATCAGAATAATTCAATGATTATTATCTAAATCACTATGTAATGGAAATCAATACTTCTGCCTTGTCTACTCTCAGCTCACAATGTTGTTAACCACTTTTTTTCTTTTCTTATTTTTCTAACCACCCCACATTCATCAGGAACTCTATCATGAAATATACCAAGCCATATCAACACAAGACTTGGTATGGTGAAATTTAGATGTGGCTTGACAGATTTTGTAACAGAAATCATCTGGAAGGTGGGCAGGTGGCTAAAACTCTGAAGAGTGGTCAGAAGACATTGTAATATCATCCAGAGCCCCTTCAGAGGCTTTCTTCCAAATCTGTTCATAGACAGTGTCCTTCTTTTGACTTTTCTCTGAATCACTTACTCATGAGTACACACACACACACACCACACACACACACACCATACCACACACCACACATACACCACATACACACACACACACACACCACACACACACACACACAACATACACACACACATAACACACACACAACACAACCACACCACATACACACCACACACACACACAACACACACACACACACACACATACACACACACACACACACACACACACACAACACACACACACATTGTCACAGCTGACTGACACAACATCAGTACCTGAATGCCAGAACAGTGACACACTGACTGAACCAATGAATGACTAGGGAGCAGTGACACACTGACAAGTAACTGACAAGCAGTGACACACTGACCAATGAATAATGAGGAAGGTTGTACACTGACCAATGAATAACTGGGGAACAGCGACACACTGACCAATGAGTGACTTGAGAACAGCGACACACTGACCAATGAGTGACTTGAGAACAGTGACACGCTGACCAATGAGTGACTTGAGAACAGCGACACACTGACCAATGAATGACTTGAGAACAGTGACACACTGGCCAAGGGAACAGGAACACATGGACCAAACACAGCAACACACCACTGTCTCGCTCCTTTAACCAGGATAACCTGTGTGTCATAATAAACAAAAAAACAAACAAACCAACTCAAACCAGTATAAATAGCAGTACATGTACATCCATTGTCGTGTATATAAATTAATCATGCACAGATGTGAATACTTACACTGCTCATACTCTTCTACAGCCATACTGATGGCGATCTAGAGAAATAATCAATGTTCGAGCCGATCAATGAAAACTTCAAACCGAAATAAAAACCCAGTCACAAACAGCAGGGGCACTCCTCAAGATGTGTAAAACATTGATGCTTGTCACTCTCAAGAATGGTGTTGATGATTAAAAAGAAAAAGAAGCTGATTAAAAAACAAAAATACTAATCAAAAGGCAAAGGAAGCAAAGCAAATACAAAAACAGCAATCTGGGAATGAAAATCGGCACCTGGCTCACACAAGTCAGAATGTTGAGGGTTTGTTTCGTTTATGCCTTGCACTCCTAATTTTCTTCAATTCCTTCTCCTTGACCAGGAAAATCGGCACCCTCTTTTCACATCAGTGTATATTTGCGTCATCGAACGTGAGAACAGCAGATTTCTTTTGAGATCACAAACCAAAATTTGAGAGGCTTTAAACTGGAGATGAAAGATACATGATGTAAGCATATCAAATACTAACAAACAAATATAAAAAGAGAGGGTAAAAAAAAAAAGAAAAAAAAACCTGACACAGCATCAACAGTCATATTAAAAATCAACCATTTAGACTGTGATATCAATGAGCTTTATAATTCCCTATTCAGATGAGCTGAAACAGCCATTGCACTCCTGGATTACATTCCACACACTATGAACTGAACCAAGAAAAAGGAAGAAGGAAGGAGAGTGACAGGGTAAGGGTGTGGCAGGAGGGCAGCAATGGGGAGGGGGGGGGGAGGGGGGGAAGGGGAGACACACACCAATTGTGACCTTGTGTGAATTTATTATTCATCCGCTTTTTTTTTTTTTTTTTCACTGTCAAAAGATTTCCCCATGAAAATGTTGAATTTTCAGAACTGCATCATAATTTTGATTTTGAATTCATGATTGTTTCTTTTGTTCACATAAATCCTTGTGTTCTCATGACTCAAAAAAAGCTTTTTAAACTGAAGTCAACAAATTGGAAACCCCCCCCCCCCCCCCCCCCCCCCCCCCTCCCGGTCTCATTTCTGAAGGGAGGGAACTGGCTGACAGAAGGATGGATTAAGTGGCCTGAATGCAACATGAACAGAAAAAAAGACTTTAAATAAAAAATGCTCAGATTAGAACAACCGTGCACACAGCAATACGCAGCCTGACTTGAGTGCAAAGCATATGGACTTCAACCCAATCTCAAAAGTTAGAAGCAAGCTACAGGGATGCCAAAGAGTAGTCATTCTCCATGACAGCATCAAGAGAACTTAGGATGAGCTGTTTTATCGGATAAGACAGTCTGCATGCTTTCTTTATTATCAAGAAAAAGTTTGGCATTTTCAGGTAACTTCCATTCAAAAAAGATACACCAAGAAGGAAACATCACCGAACAGTATCTGCATCACAATTCTGCAACATGTCTAATACTGCTTAGCACTTTTAAAATCATGTTTGTAGATGTTTAAAACTTGACTTTTTTTTCTTCAAATCGTTATACATTTCAGGTGAATGTACACCTCTCATTTTCCGGTCAATTTCTTTAAAAATTTTTTTAATGTATAACAGGTTTGAAAAAACCCACAAAACTTTTTTTCAAATGAGCATCATTCATATCTGCAACCACTGGCTCATCAGTTTTCCAAACAGGAAAAGGCCTAGGCAGATGGTGAGAGAATAATGATGGTCAGCAGTAGAACTCTCGACTCCCTCATCTCTGCGATGCTGAGCCGGGTTGTTGCGGATTTGAGTGTGAGGGTCTGAGCACTGAAGCCAGTCCTTGGCGATGCTGCGGGGGAAGGCTTTCTCCACCCTCATTTTCAGGTCATAGAACTTCCAGTAGACGTTCCCTTTGAAGAAGTAGGTCTTGCCTGTCATGGTAGGCCCAGAATAATGTGTTAGGTATACACACAGATGCTCAGAAATGCACACACACACACGCACACACGCATACACTGTTCACATGCATGCATAACCTCTTATCCTTTATCACTTTTAGAGAATAGATTTTAAACCGAAAAACACACATACACACTCACACACATATGCCAACAAACATACACATACACCAACAAACATATATACCAACACATATGCATGCACATATGCATGCACATAACACACATGCGCACACGCACACACACACACATTCACACACCCTAAACGCATGCGCACACACACCACACACACACACACACACCACACCAACACCACATCACCATCAACTCACCATCCCAGTACTTGAAAGCAGCATCCAAGGGAACCTTCACCCCTCTCCATATGGACATGTCGCGGGGATAGTCAAACTCCACGTGAGTGTTGTTCTCAAACAGCTTCCAGTACATGTCCCCCGACACCAGGTACGTCCGCTTGTTGAACCCCCATGTAAACACGGTGTCGATGTGCGTCACGTCTGCCGGGATCCCGAAGTCTGTGATGGGCTCCCCTTCTTTTTTAAAGCCCGTCACCATGCGGTTGGCATTGTACAGCCAGTAGCGATTCCCTGAGAAAGTGGGAGAAAGAAAAAAAAAACAGTACAGTGGATTGTGATGACTGTTAATGTGGTATGTGTCTGGGTTAAAATTTTATTTGTTGACAGATGTAATATGAAACAGCAGCAGCAGCAACAGCAGCAGCAGCAGCAGCAGCACCACCACCACCACCACCACCACTACAACCACCACACCACCACCTGATGTCTACAAATTAAGTGTTTTATGTAATCTGATCTGTCAGAATCTGTTAATTTTGATATTGCAGACAGTCTTTTATTTTAATCTTTCTACATTATCTTTGCCTAATGTAACAGATCATATGGATTTCATGAACACAATTTGTTCATGCAAAAATGAAATAATGAGAGTCGCTTGACCAATGAAAACTTCACGACTGATTAAAATGGAGATGAGAAAAAAAGAAGTTGAAATGAAAACACCCAGAAAGTCAAATGAAGAGATGTTCCCAACTGTTCCAACATACACACACTGCAACACTTAAACAAAACAAAAATATGCACAAATTTTGGCTATCCTTACCGGAGAAGAAGATGATCTTTTTGTCCACGGGGTTCTCAAACACAGCGTCGATCTTGGTCACCTCCTTGGGCAGGCCATACCAGAACTTGTGGATCTGCACTGGATCCCCAGCCACGTTCTTTGAATCCAGCCTCCAGAACCACTGGACAACAAGATGACCCACATGCTTCAGATGCTTTCAATAAAGTCGGTTCAATTTGTAACAAAATTTCCCCTGAATGACCATGAAAAGCTGTTCTTTGTGACATGAGCTGTTCACTAGTAACATCCAAAGACTGCCAATGAGGAATCTGTGGCAAAAAAGGCTCTGTGTGTATGGGAGAAATACAAAACTACCCTATTAAAGAAGAAAAATGTTTGCTATAGTCCATCCGCCTTGGCTTAAGGCTGTGTCAGGCCAGTTGACATAGGCTAGAACACCAAGGCTACATCAAAATGTTGTTATGCTCTGCATAGTTATGCGGGGATTGTCTTCAGTTGTGACAAGCTCCTAGCATAACATTATCAGTCTCCAAAATCCCTCGAAGTCGGAGTGTGGCTGCCCACATGGCAGGTTAATAAAAAAAACGGTCACACACGTAATGTTCTCATCCCCAGCTGATGCACTTGTACCATAGTGTTCAAGTACTTCAGCTGTTTGGATGATCCCTGGAGTTTTTTTAGCCAGGGTACAACATCATCAACAACATAGTCCTTAACTCCCCTATCCCTTTTCTTCCCCCCCAGTGGGCATCACTCCCATGCCTCTCCAGACTGCCTTGAACACAGCCACACCCAGACCTGTCCAGCTGCAGCCCCAGCATGGGCAGTCTGCATGGAGCAATCAGGGAGGCAACCCACCAGAGGAGACAATGAGCAGCTATCTGGCTATTTCAGCGACGTTCAGTGGCGCCTGTTCTGATCCAACATGTACAGGTCCTCACCTACTAAGCACTCGAATGACTACAGATTTCCATAACTGTGTGGACAGCATGAGTGAGCTCCCCTCAGGAAGGCGCCACCATGTTGGTCCACATTTCACATGAATGTGCAGATACTAACAAACTTGACATGAACTCATCAAAGTCGTGGATGTGAAGAAGAAATCGAAACGGAAAGCACCAATTCAGGAGGGCTGGAGAATTTTGATACTCTGATTGGGGGGCCGGAATAGTTAAGTGGTAGAGTGCTGGACTCGTAATCTTGGGGTTGCGGGTTTGAATCTCCTCCGGCTGTTTCGGTGCAGGGGGATTTTTCCCTCAGAGTTAACACTGGTTCTGACTCCATTTCTCATACAGTCCTTCGAATGAGACTATAAACTGAGGTTCCGTGTGTGAACGCACGCATAACATATTACACATACGTAAAATCCCATCACCAACTTTCGGAAGAGAAGGCCAGTTTGGCTGTTGGTATGGATGACACGTTACACACACCATGCACAATGGTGGGATAAGAAACGATCATACACACAAAACTCCACTCCCTATACAGGGGGTGTCTGCAGGAGTATCAGCCTGCGTACACAGAAGAAAGAAAAAGAAGATACTCTGATTTATTTATGATGATCAATGAGGATGAGCATGATGAAAATGTAGCTAAGGAGCTTCGTTCTGTTCTCAGACATATGGTGTGTGGCAGCGCCTATCACAATGCTTCCTTTCACAATACAGCCTGGCACTGACCAGACCCAAGATATAAAGACACTCGCAGTGTTGGTCAAGGAATTTGAGGAGCTGGCTGGAGTAAGGAGAGATTAATGTGCCGCTCAGGGGATTTGAACCACATGACCTCCCAACCCATAGCTGCAATACTAACCGCTCCATCATGGCATGTAGTTGAAAAAAAAAAAAATCACACACTAATAATTTATCGTTTTTGCTCCTGTAGTTCATATCGACTGTACACTTTTGTTACTCGAAAAGTAAATAAACTGAATGGAAGGTCTTACGTTCAAAGGATTCCAAGGCTGATGGACATACATATTATGCCGGAATAATCAGTCTTGAGTCCATGGCAAAGTCTAATTTTGAGTTCATAGTGTGGACCAAGACTTTGGGGTTCTGTCTGACTTATTTTGAGTAAGTGTTTAAGTATTTCACATTTGACATTTCTATACATTTCGAAACTGTAGTGATAAAAACAAGCGTCCAAGAAAAATTGCTGCAGAGTTGTGAAAGACTAAAGACAACTAGTTTTAATGGGTCCTGGACAGTTAGATAAAAAGATAATCAATTTCGAAGGAAGGACATGTCACAAGACATGATTGAACTTTACTTTTGCGACTGCCATAAACCTAAAGTTCTGCATAACTAATGAACTGCTAGCAAAACTAAAAAACAGTTGTGACCAAACCAGAAATCAAGATTGAAAGCTTGTCTTCACTGTGAACTCAACAGCAACATGCTGCAAGAGGCACACCATATCCACTCTGGACACTGTTCATATTTCCACTACGTAACTGCCAGATCACAACATAACAGCGGGCCTTACCTTGTGAACTGGAACAAGAAGAGAAAAAGTCCAAAGCGAGTTACTAGACCAAAGGCCAGGGGGAATTATGGGCCATGAGGGCAAAAGGTACAGTGGGTGGCAGTAAATGAAAAAAAAAAAAAAAAAGAAGAGTCAAAGAGAGTGCGAGAAAAGAGGAAATGACCACTACAGACGTTTCACACCATGGGAATATAATGTCTACTGACAGATCTCCTGGCAACACCACAGGGGACAAAGATACCACTGGAAAACACAAACCCACCATCTTCCTATTAGGCTAGTTCCCATTTTTCCCCGTCTTAAAAGAGTATCCCACAATCTTCTGATTAAAGACAGTGATCACTGTATTCCAATATCACTGTATTTCTGTTACAGTGGAAAGCCCCTTCACCCACCTTTCCAATATCACTGTATTTCTGTTACAATGGAAAGCCCCTTCACCCACCTTTCCAATATCACTGTATTTCTGTTACAATGGAAAACCCCGTCACCCACCTTTCCAATATCACTGTATTTTTGTTACAATGGAAAACCCCTTCACCCACCTTTCCAATATCACTGTATTTCTGTTGCAATGGAAAACCCCTTTACCCACCTTTCCAATATCACTGTATTTCTGTTACAAAGGAAAACCCCTTCACCCACCTTTCCAATATCACTGTATTTCTGCTACAATGGAAAACCCCTTCACCCACCTTTCCAATGTCACAATATTTCTGTTACAATGGAAAACCCCTTCACCCATCTTTTCAATATCACTGTATTTCTGTTACAATGGAAAACCCCTTCACCCGCCTTTCCAATATCACTGTATTTCTGTTACAACGGAAAACCCCTTCACCCACTTTCCAATGTCACAATATTTCTGTTACAATGGAAAACCCCTTCACCCACCTTTCCAATAAACAGAAAGACGACATTCCGAATGATTGTGATGGCATCAAAGGGTGTAGTGCAAGGGTCAGGGGGGCCCTCATCATCCCCATCTGGGGAGACGTCGTAACTACCACGATGACGTGGGGTCACGTTGTCTGTGTTGTCCACTCGAGGAATGGTCGGTATGGTTGATCCCACCGGGAACTCTCTATCTCCATGAGGAAAACCTGTTTCCAGGAATGTGAGGATTAGCGCTGAACATGTGTAACACAGTACTGACACATCTGCATTTAAATCCTGGAGTTTGATTTAAGAATATCTTTACAGGCATACCTAAACATTAATTGACAAGAAAACTAAAGTATCCCTTTGCAGGACTACACAAATATTCTTCAATTTTACTGGATTACTCTTTTGGACAAATTATTAACAAAGAATCTTTTTCAACCAAAACTTCCATCTTGGCATTCACAGACAAAACAACAACAAAAACGACAACCTGCAAAGTGTAATGTATATTCTTCTCTTTTTACCCACATGTTTCTCTTTCTCTGTCACTGACCCCATTCCCCCCCCCCCCCCCTCCTTCCCTCTGCGATGCAGTGTACACAGGCTAGTCTCCTATCTGACAGACAGGGTGACTCACCATACAGTTTCTGAATGCCCTGTGTGTCGTCCCGGGGAAGAACAAATTTGCCAGAGAAACCCTGGTACCATGGGTACATGAGTGCCCTGGGATCAGCACTGTGAGCAAGACCAAGGGCATGACCAAACTCATGGGCTGCGACCATGAACAGGTCCACACCTACAATGACAGAAAGACAAAAACAAAAACCAATGAACAACACATGATATGATGCATAATGTAGTTCTTTTGTTTGCCAGTTTGTTTGTTTCCAAACACAACGATCATTACATCAACTACCTATACTGCCACTTGCATTTTGCAACCAAATGGTAGGGCTACTTCAGCAGAAAATATACACGCAAGAAAATGAGTCTCTTTCTCTCTTCTTTTTCAGTTTTTTGCCCCCCTCATCTTCTGTACCTGAACCCTGAGATGGCGTCTTGCATTTAGCTGGGCTATAAGCAACATGAAAACGGAAATCTTCTGAGTCCTGCCAGGGGAGCTGGTCCTCTGCCAGTCATTCCATCTCCTTCAGATGCATTTAGATCCAGGCCTGTTCTGCTGCAGCTCCCTTGCTGACTGTCCTACGGGAGCTGTCAACAACATGTCATCATCGGACTCTACCAAAGAATCTATGGTGCTGCTGCAGGGTGATTTCAGAGAGGTTCAGTGATGCATTTTCGGATTCTGCATATGCAGGACACCATATGATAAGACTTTCACATCTGGCAATGACTGCTTAGTTCAGGAGCCTGTCAGTGTTAGCATCTACCTCTGGACGGACAAAGACTGTTACTATGTCAATCACAAGCAAGTGATCCAAGTCCTATTTTGTTTCTGTTTTTTTTTTGTTTTAATGTGGCTCATCTTCAAAAGTTATCTGTCAGTTTCAACAGACATGGAAAAGTAAGAGTATTATTATCATTAATACATATGCATACCTGATAAATACCACTGAATCTCATGAACATAAAGGGCTAACCCCACCTCAGCCCATCTTGGCCAGTCTCCTTTCCCCTTTAAAACATGCACATCTCATACGCTCATACACATACACATGTGTGCAAACACACATCTGCAGACACACACACACACACACACACACACACACAACACACACACACACACACACACACGCATACACACACGTGCACACACAAACACACACACACACACACACACACACACACACACACCGAAAAAAAAAACCCAACCCAAAACTGCACACACACACACAAAAAAAAACTAATTTGGACCAATCATCTGCCCTGAAGAGGGTCATCACAGTATCAAAAACCCTGACCGTCAGTGGAGTTGAGGGTCCACATCTCGTCATTGTCAAAATGCGTGTCTCCTCCTTTCCCAACGCCTGGGAAGAAGGCATGGGCCAGAATCATGCCTGTAACAAGAAAAAAAACACACCAAGGTTCAGGATCACGCATTTTAGATTTTAACACACCCTAATTCCATCCTGGATGGGTGGTTCCATATAGCAATGGCTGTGTATGGATTGAAAGGGGTACTTCCCTTCTTTTTGTGGTAAAAGAATATGGAAGCAACAGAATGTCAGTATCTATATTGATAGACTGTTTCAGTACTGTATGAAAATATATCATTTCATCAATTGTTATCAAATCGTAGACAAAAGCTTCACACACACACACACACACACACACACACACACACACACACACACACACTATATATATATATATATATAATATATATATATATATATATATATGTATATATATATATAGAGAGAGAGAGAGAGAGAGAGTGAGAGGAGAGAGAGAGAGAGAGAGAGAGAGAGAGAGAGAGAGAGAGAGAGAGAGAGAGACTGTTTCAATATTCTACGAAAATGTTATCAAATCAAAAACAAAAACTTAAAGACTTCTCATGCTCAGTGAAATATTTGTGATATTGTTGCAGAAGCCATACTGTGATGTGGATCAGCACCACAACTCAGCAGGTGTGTCCCTAGGCCACACTCCAGTTTTCCCACCTAGCTCTGTCAAAATCTGTCCTGCTGTTTCTTTGATGGTCTTGCAGACAGATATACAAACAAACACACAAACAGACGCAAGTCAAAACATGATCTCCTTGGTGGGGATGACGATGCTAAAATGCTTTCTTTGACCTTGTGATCTTCCCTGATTCACTTCCCCCCTCTCTCTCTCTCACACACACACAAAGACCAGTAAGAAGGGCAAAGACCAGTAAGAAGGAACAGAAACCAAAAACAGTGCGCCTTGGCTTAAGGCTGTGTCAGGCCAATTGACATAGGCTAGAACACCAAGGCTACATCAAAATGTTGTTATGCTCTGCATAGTTATGCGGGGATTGTCTTCAGTTGTGACAAGCTCCTAGCATAACACCATCAGTCTCCAAATTCCCCCGAAGTCAGAGTGTGGCTGCCCACGTGGCGGGGTTATCAAAAACGGTCACACACGTAATGTTTTCATCCCCAGCTAATGCATTTGTATGATAGTGTTCAAATGCTTTGGCTGTTTGGATGATGATCCCTGGAGTCTTTTAGCCAGGGTACGACAACAACAACAACAACAACAACAACAGTGGAGTGTGGAAGGAAGAGGCAGAAGACAGTTGGAAGGCAGGGTAAGGAGGAACAGTGAGAAAGAACAGAAATGAAAAAAAAAACCACTCTGTACCTTTGCCGTCAAAGGGGTAGCCATCTTGGTGGTACCTGGAGGCAAACTGGATCATGATGTCCGCCTCCCCTTGGGCGACCTCAATGAACTGCAGCTGGGTGGCGCTGCTCCACAGCTTGAAGGCGTCCAGGATCGTCCTCCTCACTTCGTTCTGATCCCAGTCCCGTGCATAGTTCAGCAGCCTGCCCAACAAGCAGCGCCGCCATGCTTTGAGGGTTTGGACAATTAAAGGGATACAGATGCGGATAGTTTACTTATGTACAGGCCACTGCCCCTTTGTGAAGGAGTGCAAATAAACTAAAATGATAATCAGATCTAATAGCAATGTACAGCATCAACAATACATTTTACTATGCATTTAAGACATGACAACAGAACGCAGCTTGAATGTTTCATACAAATAGATTGACAAATTTCGAACCGTTCACATAGATTGACAAATTTCAAACCATTCCTATAGACTGACAAATTTCAAACTGTTCATATAGATTGACATATTTCAAACCGTTCATATAGATTGACAGATTTCAAACCGATCATATAGATTGACAAATTTCAAACCGTTCATATAGAGTGACAAATTTTGAACCATTCATATAGACTGACAAATTTCGAACCGTTCATATAGATTGACAAATTTCAAACCGTTCATATAGATTGACAAATTTAAAACCGTTCATATAGATTGACAAATTTCAAACCGTTCAAACAGACTGACAGATTTCAAACCGTTCATTCCTGCTCAGATGCCATAAGTAATGTCAGTCGAAACTGACAAGGATCTTTCCGAAATCTAAATGGTATGCAACTAGAGGGAAGGTGGATGTGACAGTCTGCTGCAAGAATTGACGTCACAGCCTGTAAAAGTAGCTGGCTACATAACGACACCCATGGGTGTAGTCACGGGTCACGAGAAGGGATATTGGAAGGGGAGGGGAGGGGAGGGGGAGGGGAGCAGAGTAAGTACAAGGTTATCTTGATAACATCTTCCAGCCCCTCACCTCACCCGCCTTTCCAGTCCCTCCCTCTATACAACACACACACACACACACACACACACACACACACACACACACACACACGCGCACGCACACACACACACACACACACACACACACACACACACACACACACACACACACACACACACACACACACAATGGTTGCCTGCTGTCTCTAAACTCCCTTCTGTTGGTTCCTTTAAAAAACACATAAAAAAAGAGGGAGGGAGAAAGAATGAAAGAAAGAAAGAAAGAAAGAAGGAAAAAAAAAGAAAGAAAAGCAATGCAACCCTTATGACCATATGACAAAGGGAAAGTCCCCCTCCCCCTCTCATTCCTTCCTCCCATCCAGTCGCCCAGCCTCCACTCAAAAGCCGCCTGCCTATACATTCCCTTCATCGTCTGAATGACGTTTGTTTGTTTTTTTTTTTCCCTTTTTTTTTTTCTTTCTTTCCTTCTTGACTGTGACATATGTGCAGGATGGAGGCAAAAATGGAAAAGGAGAGAGGGAAGGAAGGAAGGCACGAGGAAGATGATGGGGTAAACGAGAGAGAGAGAGAGAGAGAGAGAGAGAGAGAGAGAGAGAGAGAGAGAGAGAGAGAGAGAGAGAGAGAGAGAGAGAGAGTTCTTATCTCCAAGATAACTGCATATGCTTTTCTTTTTTCTTTCTGTCGCCGAAGTCCTCGCCCACTATACTCAGGGACTATGCTATTGAAAAGAGGAAAACAGCATCAAATCTGTGTGTGTGTGTGTGTGTGTGTGTGTGTGTGTGTGTGTGTGTGTGTGTGTGTGTGTGTGTGTGTGTGTGTGTGGTGACTGTCAGTACAACCTCGAGTTAATCTGACAATAATTGGTTTCAGTGTGTGTGTGTGTGTGTGTGTGTGTGTGTGTGTGTGTGTGTGTGTGTGTGTGTGTGTGTGTGTATGCCTCTCTCTCTCTCTCTCTCTCTCTCTCTCTCTCTCTACACCACACACACACACACACACACACACACACACACACACACACACACACACGATAAATACGAATGAATCTGACCCATGCACACTAAGTGAAAAGCAAGACATCGTGGGAAAATCCTGTACAGTGTAAACGTCAATACCAAACGAAAGGTGGAAGAAAATAACTGAAAAAGGAAAGACAGGGTGAGTGAGTGATGGGATGAGAGGGCAGAGAGAGAGGAGAGGGGAGAGAGAGAGAGAGGAGAGAGAGAGAGAGAGATAAAGAGAGAGAGAGAGAGAGAGAGAGAGAGAGAGAGAGAGAGAGAGAGAAAACAATTCATTTATTGTTGAAGTGAACAGCATAACACTTGTCACAATGTCATAATTGTTCTCTCTCTGTGTGCATCAATTGTTTAGCTTTTAAAAAGTCTCTCTCTCTCTCTCTCTCTCTCTGCATCAATTGTTAAGATTTTTAAACTGAACGTCCCACCTAGCTTGCGACACTGAGCACACATCATAAGCCCACTGCATCGTAAAATGAGCACTCAGGTTGCCAGTCACACACACACACACACACACACACACACACACACACAACACACGCACCTTACGCACACACACACACACACACACACACACACACACACACACACACACACACACACACACACACACACACAACAGAGAGAAACAGCAAGCGAGCGAGCGAGCAAGAGAGACAGAGACAGAGAGAGAGAGAGAGAGAGAGAGAGAGAGAGAGAGAGAGAGAGAGAGAGAGAGAGTGAGTGAGTGAGTCACAGAACTTTGATGACTGAACATATGAGCGAAACAGAAGACAAGCGACAATCATCTTAAAAAAAAAAAAAAATTACCATGAGACTCTACCGGAATTTTCCAAACGCTATAATCCTTCAAACAGATTTATGCTTCCTATATGCACTATCCCAACAGTTAAAAAAAATCTGACCTTTTATCAGTAAGGTTTACCTTGATCATTCAAGGTCATGTACTTTTTCATTCATATGTTCAAACTGAATGCTTTTCGGTAAAAGAGGTTAGAATTTAGCAGAATATAACTCGCAACTGTGGCGCTAATCACAACTGCTCAACATTCATTAATCAAAACATTAAAAAAAAAACTTTTTCTTTCTGTGCTATTCATTCTCCAGAATAGAAGAAAATTATCACTTATGTACAAAGTAGCAGATTCATTACTTAATAGTCCCATTATTCCTTTTTTTTTTTTATACAGCCTTAGTCAGAAATGATATTCAACTGTTCCTAGAATTTCAGCGCATTCTCTGATAAACTGCCATTCATTTAACTGACTGACTTATGGCCTTTTACGCCAAGACCCCCTCCGATTTTTCTTTCTCTAGCCCCCACCGACTTTCTATTTCTCTTTCCCTAGCACCTCCGACTTTTCTTTCTCTAGCCCCTCCGACTTTCTCTCTTTCCTAGCCCTCCGACTTTCTCTCTTTCCTAGACCTGACTTTTCTCTTTCCTAGCCCCACGACTTTCTCTCTTTCCTAGCACCTCCGACTTTCTTTCTCTAGCCCCTCCGACTTTCTCTCTTTCTAGCCCTCCGACTTCTCTTTCTCTAGCCCCTCCGACTTTCTCTCTTTCCCCAGCCCTCCGACTTTCTTTCCTAGCCCCTCCGACTTTTTTTTCCAGCCCTCAACTATCTCTTCAATCTAGCCCGACTCTTCTCTCTTTTCCCTAAACCCTCCGAATTTCCATTCCCATGTTCTAGCCCCCCTCGACTTTCTCTTACTTTCTACTAGCCCTCCGACTTTCTCATCTTTCCAGCCTGGGCTTTTCTTCTTTCTCTAGCCCCATCCAGCTTTCTTTTTCTAGCCCTGGCACTTTCTCTCTTTCTCTGCCCTCCGACTTTCTCTCTTTCTAGCCTGACTTTCTCTCTTTCTCTAGCCCCTCCGACTTTCTCTCTTTCTAGCCCCTCGACTTTCTCTCTTTCTCTAGCCCCTCCTACTTTTTTTTCCAGCCACTCTGACTATCTCTTCAGGATCTGCGTGGGCGACTCCTGTTCCGTCCTTTATCACAAACCCTCGAATTGCGGCATTCAGAGCCGAGTGTGTCTGGCCAGTGGCAAACCCCGCCCTCAGACGGGTGTTCATGGGTGTCTGTCTTACTCTTCTACTGCCAGTAACTGGCTCCGGACTTCTACGTCAGTCTCAGTCGTACACCGGGCAGGCGAACCTAGTAAGATGTTTGTATGAGACATGTGCCGTTTTCAGTGGCTACGCTACAGGTCCTGGATGCCCAAGGGTGTTTTTCAGCGTAACAATGGTCACGTGTGTCTTGCCAGTCGTTGCGGTGACGTCTTGGTCTCTTCTCTGTCAGCCACATTGCCCACACTGGGACGTGACCTTGATTGGCTCTCCGTGAAAAGTCGTGAGCAAAGAGGAGATCTTCCAGCTTGTCCAGACGACCGATGTTCACTGTCTTGTGATGTTTTTTTTTTTTTTCTGTTTGAATTTAACTTTGTTCTATTCATTCATTCATTTATTTATCTATTTATTTATTTACTTATTTATCTGTTTATTCATTTATCATATTTACTTTTGTTGTTGTTGTTGTTGTTGCTCTTGTCCGTTGTGGTGGAAGATCTTCATGATCCAGTCGATCACCAGGACGTGGAGGAAAGGCATCCTTGGCAAGCCACGCTCCGGTGTTGACCTCAAATCCAGCTGGCCTTCCAAATGAACAGCCCTGCCTCTACTCTGGGTAGTTACACTGCATTATTAAGCAGGCGGGAAAACGAAGCTCCTCAGTCGGGGTATTCTGCTGAGCCTCAGCTGCAGCTCAGACCACAACATGGCTCTGTCCATCGTCCAACACCTCATAGTCAATGAAGATTGGGGTCATGTGTTCTGGCCTCCTGGCCACTGTAGGACATTCACGGCCAGGGGTGGCCGGCAGCCTATATTCCATCGATACTTGCTTAGTCACTGAGTACCTCCCCTCCCCCTCCTCCCCCTCCCTCCGCGCTCTGCTCTCCCTTTCCCTCCCTTCCTCACCAACCCTTCTCACGGTCGCTACCTTTGTTTTATGCGCCGTAGTTGTTTCCGGATTGTTTCACAATTTCGTCTGATTGTATAGACGCACGCACGCACTCAGACACACATGCACACACACGCGCGCGCACACACATACACACACACGCACGCACGCGCGCGCGCGCGCGCACGCACGCACGCACGCACAGACACGCA
>CM065739.1:28110502-28118002 GCA_033310375.1 Conus canariensis
CGGAGGAAACTTAACAGCAGTCTCAGTCCCGCAAAACAACAACAACAACGACAACAAACAAACAAATAAAGCAAAAAAGAAACGTTAATGAAAAGTAATTTCTCGGGAAACTACCTTCTGTTCTCAACAGAACACAACTATTTTCCTTATGACAAGATGGTCGCGGCATACTGTGACCATAATCCTAAGAAGCTATTCATTCTCTCGGCGTACGTACGTAACTATTGGGGTCGTTAACTTTTGAAAACGAAACCATTTTGGTTTTTTTCCGCCCTGGTGGCTATTCGTTTTGGAAAATAATGCGCGACTGTGTGCTTGGGTACATGTACACTGAAACGATTTTGAACCCCGATTGAGTAGTGTGTGACCTACTCTAAAAAAGTCAGTATGAAATTAATAATGTAGCCTAGTCATTACTGCTGGTTTGCTTTTTAAAAGTGTCGACATGTTTACATCCCTTTTACCTTCTCTGGCACCTTATTCTACAGTCTGATACTGAAAAAAAATCGGTAAAAGTCAGTTTGATGACGACGATTATAATAATATGGTGATGAGATCGATAACTGTCTTACGTTGCTGTCCGCAGTGTCACATTATCTTTGTTTTTTTCTGTTAATTAATTTGTTGTTTTAGCGTCATATAGACGTGGAGATACTATTTAATCAACCCACTAGGAGCGACTCTCTCTCTGTGTAGCCACATTGTTCACGGACAATGAGAGTGGTGAAGAAACAACAGGCGAAAGTGGGCAGAGGATACTGAAGCGGAAACGATGATGACCAGGCGGGAAGGGGAAAAGACAAACAGGACGGGGGGGAGGGGGGGGGGGGGGGGGGCGTGACACTGTATCAGTTGTAGCGAACTGCATTGTATTGTGCTGCGTCAGTTGTAGGATGATGAATAGTACTGTAGTACATAAGAATTACTGTTGAATTGTTTTTGCAGTGGGTTGTGCGCTTACTGCATTGCATTTTATTCCATTGTATTGGAGGGAATTGAATAAAAAAAAAATCGGTATTGTAAGCTTACTGCGTCAGTTCAATTGTAGTGAAGTGCATTGTACTGTAGTGAAGCGCATTGTACTGTAGTGAACTGTATTGTAGTGGAGTCTTTTGTATTTTGTTTGTTTATAATCGTGGGGTGTAGGGAGCTGCATCGCTCTGCGCTGTTGTGAACTACACTGTACTGTGGTATAGTGTCTTTTACTGCATTGTACTGTACTCTTAATGAAATGTATTGCCTTGTAACGAATAGCACTGTACCGTACTACATTGTATTGTAGTTCTTCTTCTTCTGCGTACGCAGGCTGATACTCCTGCGGAAACCCCCTGTATAGAAAGACAAGGATTAAACCCATCTACCCAACAAAGGGAGTGGAGTTTTGTGTGCATGACCTTTTTCTTTTATCCCGCCATTAAGGCAGCCATGCTCCAACTTCGGGGAAATTGTCTTGTAGTGAATTGTTTTGTATTGCACCGTAGTGATTGGCACTGTGTCGTACCGCATCGACTATACTGTATGTTTATAATCATATTGTATGTTTATATTCATATTGTATGTCTATAATCATATTGTATGTTTATAATCGTGTAGTGGCTGACCTACAGATAACTGCATTGCATTGCACTGTTGTGAATTACATAAAAAAACCTATTGGGTTAAGGCTTGTTGTGATTCTTTTGTACCATGTTATTCATAGTATCCTGCGATGTGCTGAAAAATAGGATGTATTGTTGTCATTGTGATGAATTGTTACTTATATAGCTAGAATATGGATCGTTATCATTAAATGTTCATATTTATTACACACACACGCAAACATACATCTATTTATGGAGGGAGGGAGAGGGTAGCGTATGCGGCACGCACACGTGTCTGTGAGGCGGGGGAGGGGGGGGGGGAGAGAGAGAGAGAGAGAGAGAGAGAGAGAGAGAGAGAGAGAAAAGAGAGAGAGAGCATACTAGTATTTCTGTGCGTGTGTGTGCACGTGCATGCATATGTGTGTGTGTGTGTGTGTATGTGTGTGTGTGTGTGTGTGTGTGTGTGTGTGTGTGTGTGGAGAGAGAGAGAGAGAGAGAGAGAGAGAGAGAGAGAGAGAGAGAGAGAGAAGAGGAAGACTTTCTCATGAATATTAATTATCAGTATGAGAGTGTTTAGGGCCATAGAATAGTTCATAATTTCACATTGATGATTTTCGTCAACAATGTCGTGTGTGTGTGTGTGTGTGTGTGTGTGTGTGTGTGTGTGTGTGTGTGTGTGTGTGTGTGTGTATGTGTGTGTGTGGGGTGCGCGTGTGTGCGTGCGCGTCAACAATGTCGTGTGTGTGTGTGTGTGTGTGGTGGCGCGCGCCCTTTGTATGTGTGTACGTGTGTGCGTGTGCGCATGCGTGCGTGCGCGCGCACGCGTGCCTTTGTGTGTGTGTGTGTGTGTGTGTGTGCGCGCGTGCGTGTGTGTGTATGTGTGTGTGCGTGTGAGTGTATGCGCGCACGCGCGCGTGTGTGCGTCTGTATGTCTTAGTGTTTGGGGCCAGGGAAGTGAGTGTCTGTGCTTGTGTGTGTCTCCAGTGTGCGGGGGCCTGGGAAGTGTGGTGCATACATTTTTTTTCTTTCATTTTCAGACCTTTATTGTTCTTTTCTCTTCCTTCTCCAGCTCGCAGCAAAGCCTGCAGATGACGTAGAACATCGTCAGATTCGGCAATGGATGAAACCAAGCAACACACTATACACCACATCACCAGAGAACCTGCAATAAACTGCGTCTGCGCCTGGATCAAACTGCCCCGTAAGAAAACAAAGAATCGGCCATCGACAAGGAGCCAATCATCGACCAACTCGTCATCAAATGGCAGCAAACACATCTCTTTTAAATGGTTTATTCACTTGTCTTGTTTAGCCAAAGACTTCCTAAGTCCTAACCCGACCACCGCAGATGAAAAGACCATCACACTAAGCGTGCGATCCGTAAAACTCGTTTTGTATTCATAGTTAAAGGCGCAAGCGCGCGCGGCTTTTAAATGTGCATAGGCAGTGTTCTGCTACAAGCAAAGTCACCACAAAACCGTCATTAAACGGTCTCCGTACTTACTGAAAAACCTCAGAAGAGCAACCCATTTTTCAGTACTAACATGTCTGTTAAAATTCCCGCTCCTGCCATCACCTTCACCCGCATCCCCCACCCTTTCCTAAACAGGCAGCGACATGATTCACAAAAACCATAAAATACATCATCAACCGAACTGTTGGCGTCGCAAACGTTACACTAACTGAAAATAGCAAGTCAATCTAATCCTCAGCGCCAATGTTTCCATCAAACTCACTTCCCCTAACCTCACCCTGCATGTCTCCTCCTCCTCCACCACCACACCCACCTCGCAGCCCCCCCCCCCCCCCCCCCCCATCCCACCAGACACGAAACCTAAGAAACCACCAAACGCCTCCAACCTGCTCATGCACGTGAAACCAATGTGCCGTCGCATTCACGGCGAGCCACTGTGGGTACAGACAGACAGGCTGACTGACGGGTCTTTAGAACAAGTCCGCTGGCAGACTGGCCAGAGCTGATGCCAGTGGTTTTTATCAAGAGGTCCAGATTAGATAACTCCCTTCCTCTCTCTACGCGGGCCAAGTGGACAGGAACTAATACATCCCTTACCACGTGGCAACCCTTGGCCTGGGAAGAAGAGAGAATCCTGTGAGCAGAGAGAGAGAGAGAGAGAGAGAGAGTATGTAGGCGACGGGGTGGGGATACGGATGAAGGTAGAATATGAAAAGAAGGAGAGGGGGTGGAAGGGAGAATAAAGGAAGGGGAACAAGATCAACAGTTGTCTTGGGATCCGGGAAGCGAGAGAGAGAGAGAGAGAGAGAGAGAGAGAGGCGGGGTGGGGGTGGGGTGGGCTTGAGGGTCCATAACGAATCGCTAGGTCTTGTGTTGCAGTCCCCTGTCAAACACAGAACTGACCTACACAGCTTACACAGGGAAAGGACTTTTACTAAAGTAAACATATAAGTATGTTGTCAGTCCGAGGGGCAACAGCAAAGTCATGGCAATGTCAGTTGTAGGGAAGAATAATAGCCGTTAAGTTGTTTGAGAAGAAGAAAAGAACAACAACAAAAAAAACCCAACTTATCTCTCTGATAGAGAGAGAAAGAGACAAAGAGAGAGAGAGAGAGAGAGAGAGAGAGAGAGAGAGAGAGAGAGAGATTGAGATTTTCAATAAATAAACAAAAAGAACTTTCAACAGTCATTTATCCGCGCTCTCTACGCGTCTGTTGAATTTGGGCAGTAACCTGAGCCCCCCCCCCCCCCCCCCCCCCCCCCCCCCAACCCAACCACACACACACACACTCCCCTCACGCCATCTGCAGCAGAGCAGACCCAACCGTTTCGTCCAGTCACCGTCTGTCTATTTCCTCAACCTTTTCCTTAGGGGAAATGTACATTGGCCATGCCAGCTCACGTTGTGGGTACTTTTTTTTTTCTTCTCTTCTCTCTTCCAGGTTAATGTACTCTATTATATTCAGGAACGGAACCACCAGACTGACCGAGCATAAGCTTCTTGCACCCATGCAAAACAAGTTATGCTTGGAGTGGGGGTTCTGAGCGGCAGAAAGCTAGGATTACATCACTGAACAAAAAGAAACGGGAGCGGCGCACGCGTCTGAACCGCAACCCCCCCCCCCCTCCTCCCCACATCCTCCCTCTCACTAACAACACCCTCTCCCACCATTTTCCCCGGGGCTTCTGTCGTTAAGACTATAACGAAAGTTAAGTCAACTTTCCAGTCCAGAGCGTACGAGGCGCTGCATTAAACTCACAGGGAAGTTCCAGGTTCCGTCACTCTTCCATTCTAGAAGAGAAGATAACCTCTAGTGTCTGCACCCTCGGGACCTCAGTGACTGATCTTATCGAGCCTCAGACTCGGGCTCTCCTGTTCTCCAAACCTTCAGCCGACGTTCCGATGACCCTCCTCGCCACTCCTCGAAGACGTTCCGACGTCGTTCGTGACGTCAGTCCTCATTCATGCAGGTTGTGATGCGATCCAACTCCAACACAACCGAGCTGAACAAGGGCCGACAATGCACGAGACACGTTCTTCGTCTGGACCGAGTTCCCTCCCCGCACGTTGGCTCGGATCTTGTTGGACAGCAGCGGAAAGGAGAATCTGAGTCACCGAAGATCCACAGAGAGAGAGAGAGAGAGAGAGAGAGAGAGAGAGAGAGAGAGAGAGAGACAGAGACAGAGACAGAGACAGAGAGACAGAGAGAGAGAGAGAGAGAGAGATGATGGCTGTCTTCTTCGACTGTGACGACCAACAAACAGCTTTACAGTTGTCTACCTTGCTCAGAATCTCTTGACATAGCAGAACTAAATCTGATGTAACCACTGCGGTTAAGTATCCCTTCCTTTATGTGTATTATAAATTATCTCTTTCTTTATGTGTTTTGTTGAGTATTCCTTTCCTTACGCTCCTTATTACTGGCATAACGGTATATACTTTATTGTTCCTAGGGCCACGCGTCTGTCATCTCAACCAGTTTTATAATAACAACGGACCTGAGATTAAAGACTGGTTCTCCTAACATTACATCATATTCGGCGAAGCAGCTAATATATCAGAGAGAGAGAGAGAGAGAGGAGAGAGAGAGAGAGAGAGAGAGAGAGAGAGAGAGAGAGAGAGAGATCTATCCAACTGATCTAAAGTACAACACTAAAAATGAAAAGATTTCTTTCACTCAATTTCTCTTGGCAACTCAATCAACACATTTATGTCTCTACTTTCCATTTCCACAACAATGAAAGACTAGATGTCTATATACAGTATGCAGTAACTGCCCTATCGGTTCTGGTCTCACGTTATTCTTATGCCTCACCGTCACTCATCGGCCTGCTTCCAAGCGCCAGAGCATAGGTCTCAACTCATCATCAAGTTGTTCATCTTCAACCGGCATGAACAGAGTCGCGCGTTCTGCAAGTGTACTTACAACGTAACAATGGAGGATACTGAGAGACTGAGACTGTCCTCTTCTTCAAGACCACCCTTTTTTTTTTGTTCTCACCAGAGAGCGTTTTCTTCGATTTCATGCAGCACTGGCTCGTTTCCACGGATGCAGTGGCATTTGTCTGATTATCAGCTTGGTAGTAGACCACTCCCATGTGCTACACTCTGAAAATACAGTATCTGAAAAGATGGATCACTATAACGTTTGGAGAGGGAAAAAAAAAACCCTACTCAATCCAAACAAATCCATAGACCTACGTCCATTAGACTTGACTCCAAACAGAAGTACACCCGAACAATGAACGTCCAAACACGCCAC
Organism: Conus canariensis; assembly: GCA_033310375.1. NCBI lineage: Eukaryota > Metazoa > Mollusca > Gastropoda > Neogastropoda > Conidae > Conus > Conus canariensis. The sequence continues at coordinate 28,116,820 of CM065739.1, forward strand.
GTATTTCGCAGAAACAATTCCCCCACGGCAGAGCTCGGCTCGAAGTTTCCCTCGCCACCTCTCACTACATTGGTGGCATCGTCTGAAATGGCGGGTTTGTGTGAAATATTTCCCACCATCCCCTGCCCGACCCAGTTCCCATGCTACTGTGTGTGTACAGTGGCACTCGCCTTCTGCTGGTTATCACCGCCGCCCCCCCTCCACCCTCACTCTTCCCCTCCCATTAGAGCCCGCAGTCGTAGAGAACCACTGATAGGGCCGACAGAAGACAAGTTGGCTTCTGGATAAAACCCTCGACACCAACACGCTCGTCACACAGCTGTGCACAAACCTGCCCTCGTTTCTATTGGTTTTCTCCAGCGTGAGCCAGTCACGATGATTTTCCTCAGCATCTGTTTGCCGCGAGCGTCAGTGACAGGGAGAGGCACTGGGCTGGGTGCGCGGTGGTAAAGAGGGCGAAATGGCAGTTTGAAATTCCTCTCTGCGACCCGGCCTGCTATGATGGCGTCTTTAGAGGGGAGGGTGGGGTGTAAGGTCAGGAGAGACGGAGGGCAGGAGATATACAGCCTGCAGCTTGCAGGATGACAGTCATGGCACAGCTGTGCTTTCCCCTCTGGAAGAATACTAGACATGGAGAGAGAGAGAGAGAAGAGAGAGAGAGAGAGAGAGAGAGAGAGAGAGAGAGAGAGATCTTTTTACGGCTCCCTCATTTCACAAAACACTGTACAAAGAATTATTGATTGTTCTTTCTCTTCGGGTTAGCGGAAGATGATAACTAAGGTCACGTTAATGTCAAAAAAACATGTAGACTTCGGATTTTGTTTTCCTCTCTTTCCTTTTTTTTTCCCCCCTCATAAAACGTGTGTGGCCCATCCTTCACCCCATCTTGCATTTACACTGTCGGAGCTAAAATGGTCGTAACAACCTCGGCTTTCTTTCAGTACTTGATTATGTAGAGTCTTCTGGTACTTTTGTGGAAGTAATTTAGTCTTTTTTTCTAATCTCTGATTTTGTCTCTCTTTTTTTTCTCTGTTTGCCTACCTGTCGTCCACCGCCTTTCTGCCATGGTACCCATTTACCTGTCTCTGCTCCAGCACAACTTCACATATTTGACTCTTGTAGCCTTGAAAGCAAACACGCTTTTTTTTTTCTGCAGTAGTCTGACGACAATGTGACCACAATG
>CM065739.1:28130502-28133002 GCA_033310375.1 Conus canariensis
TCTCTCCCCTCTCTCTCCTCTCTCTCTCTCTCTCTCTCTCTCTCTCTCTCCCATTCTCACCACATATACATGTGAACACACACACACAAACACACATGCACGCACTGACACATATACGCACACATTGCACACACAAAAGCGCACGCGCGCGCGCGCACACACACACACACACACACACACGCACACACACATACACGCACAAGCGTGCACCCATACGAAAGCTCTTGCATATATTTAGACACACATGCGCTGTGCGCGCGCGCGAACACACACACACACACACACACACACACACACACACACACACACACACACACACACACACACAGAGGATCCACTTTAATGCATAAACAAATGTAAGCACGCGACAGGCTTGCACAGGCACAAGAATCTCGAACGTCACGTAGTCATAGCTGATGTGACCAGAAAATTACACAAAACGGCATGATACCATACCATACAATAGAATACGATACGATACGATACGATACGACACAATACAATACAATGCTTGCAACAGGAAAAAGTAGTTCGAACCTCACAAAGACACATCTGATGTGACCAGAAATTTACACACGATGATGCAACACAAAACAATGCAATGCAATATAATATTACAGATTCAACGCAGTTCACTATAACATCATACAGCACAAAACACCACACCACAACACAACACAACACAACACAACACAACACAACACAACACAACACAACACAAACAACACAACACAACACAACACAATGCAGTTTAGCACAGTACCCTGCATCACACCACCAACACTCTCATCGCATCACGGCACATAGCCCAGCACATCTAATCATAGAGAAGCACGGTACAGTGCCAGCCAATATGGTGCGCCTCGGTTACAGTACGACACAACACAATAAGGCGCACACAGCACACTGCTCTCGGAGTTCGGTGCGACAGAGACCAGTTATGTGTGTACACACACAACACACACACACACACACACCACACACACATACACACACACACACACACACACACACACACACACACACAGCACACGCACGCACACACACACACACGCACACACACAACACACACACAACGACCTCCGTTTTGTTTCAAGAACGTATATTGCCGTAAAGACACCACTCCCCCCATAACCCTCTCCACTCCACTACCATCCTCCCATCCCCCACGCTATTCCTCCCCACAGTGCCACCACCATATCTCCCATTTCTGTGGCCACCACACGAAGTCCCCTCTCCCCCTTCTCCCACCCCAAGACCAACATCTGGCGTAAACATCACGAGGAAAGCGGCACCATGTACAGCACCAACTCCCTGTGTGTGTGTGTGTGTGTGTGTGTGTGTGTGTGTGTGTGTGTGTGTGATGTGAGTGTGTGTGCGTGTGTGTGTGTGCGTGTGTGTGTGTGTAGTGTGTGTGTGTGTGTGTGTGTGTGTGTGTATGTGTGTGTGTGTGTGTGTGTGTGTGTGTGTGTGTGTGTGTGTATGTGTGTGCCTTAGTGTGTGTTGTGTGTGTGTGTGTGTGTGTGTGTGTGTGTGGTGGTGTGCTTGCGTGCGTGCGTGCGTGAGTGCGTGCGTGCTTGCGTGCGTGTGTGTGTGCGTGCGTGCGTGCGTGCGAGTGTGTGTGTGTGTGTAACAGTGTGTGTGTGTGTGTGTGTACCAGTGTGTGTGTGTGTGTGTGTGTGTGTGTGTGTGTGTGTGTGTGTGTGTGTGAGAGAAAGAGAGAGAGAGAGAGAGAGAGAGAGAGAGAGAGAGAGAGAGAGAGAGAGAGAGAGAGAGAGAGAGAGAGAGAGAGCATGTCGGTATGTGCGCAAGCTCATGTGCGCTTTAACACCGCATGTGACCGTCATACTCCAATCACTTTGGGGCCATGAACGTCAGAACAACTTTACTTCACACAACAACATCCCAACAACCATCCAAATCTTCCAATCCTCCAGACACACGGAACCAGATGGAATCTAGCGAAAGGACTCCACCGACAGACGGACATTTTTTTTTTCGGGGATTAGTTCCATCGTGTTCAAAAAGCCTCCTTATCATTTCAAGAAGATAATCTTTTCCATCATTTGTCAGCAAATAGATGTAGGCCGGTGGTAGAAAGAAAACGAAGATGAACACAGTGTGGAACTCTGTTGAGGTGGACCTTAGTCATGGCTGACCGACAACGATGTATACGTGCAGGGTTTCAAATATTGACGGGAGTGAGGAGAGACTTCAGTCGATTATCAGCTGCTATTCATAGATTGCTGGGGGTGACATCGGTTGAATTCCTTTACTGCTGCCTAAGATTTTGCATACGTAAATAAGATCATTGCTAAAACTGAAAAAAAAAAAAAAAAAAAAAGCTGAAAAAATGAAACAAAACAAACAAACAAACAAAAACCTCAACGTGACACGCGTTACGCTGAGGAGGTGTTCTGTCGTCTGTCTGTCTGTCTCTCTGTCGCATGTAAATGTGTGTGTGTGTGTGTGTGTGTGTGTGTGTGTGTGTGTGTGTGTG
>CM065739.1:28138002-28143002 GCA_033310375.1 Conus canariensis
GTTCCCCGCGTCATTCAGTCAGCAGCAGTCACTCTGATTTCTGCCTTCATTTTTTTTCCGATTTCTCACACAGGGTGCAATCTATCATCCATACCGTTCTTTTCCGAAAGCTGGTGATAGAATTATATGCGTGTGCACGATGCTATGCACGCATTCCCTCACGGAACCTCGGTTTATAGTTTCACTCGAAGGTCTTTTCGGGAAACGGAGTCAGATCTAACGTTAATCCTGATGGAGACAGCCCGGCGGTGATCCCAACCCATAACCCCAGAATTACAGGTCCGGCGCTCTACCAACTGAGCTATCCCGGCCCAGAGAAGTGGGTTCTCCCATTTCTCTGTCCCGGCCCCACATCCACGTGATCTCAATCTCTGTTTCATCAACTTCAACTCTACCACCATTTCATCAACTTCAACTCTACCACCATTTCATCAACTTCAACTCTACAACCTCTTTGCCGACTCCATCTTTACTCCCACTTCATCGACATCAACTCTTATCACCACTTCATCGACTTAAAGAAAGTCTTTGACCGTGTTTGGCTCTTAGGTCTGTGGCAAATCACGATGAACAGTAGCTTTGACACCACCCTCATCCATGTCATAACAACTCTCTATACAAAGATGCCAGCAGCGCTGTTCCATTGAACCACAGTCCTGGAGACTTCTTCCCAACAATCGTGGGTGTGCAGCAAGGCTGTCTCCTCTCTCCCGTCCTATTCCATGTGATAAAGGAAACATTTCTGGACTTCAGAACCTCGACATTCACTAGAAATCTACGTCTTAACAACCTAAGTTTCGCTAACAATATCAGTTTAATAGGAGACAGCGAGGGATAGCTTTGGGAACTCCCCAACAGACAGTTTAAGGATCAAAGCTCTTCACTTAATAGGTTAAAGGTTAAACAGAATGGGGAACAAAACCGATCTCAGCCACCGTACAGCTCCCTGATCTGAATCCGTTACGTATTGGCAGTTCACTAGCCAGGGAAAAGCATGAAGTCAATGAAAGTAATAATGTTTAAGGCTCAACAGGCCAAGGAAGGAACATCTACGCTGTAAGAGGGGGAACGCATCGACTTCATTTGGTAAAGAAGTTAGTTCAGAGACAATCAAGAACTTGGTCAACGGTTCCAGACAGCTGCAGTGGTCAACTCCGGGCTGCATGGACAGACCCAAGGAGAAATGGTCCACCTCCAGTGCCTTGAATCCATTCTGACCGAGGATGGCGGCACCACACAGGTCAAGACGACGTTCGCCCTGGCCGTGTCTGCCATAAAAAAGACTCAACGTCATCTAGAACACTGGGTTTATCAGCTTCCCAGTATTAATAAAACCCTACAAGTCACCAACAGTTTCCACCCTCCTGTACAGATGCAAGATCTGACGACAGCTTTCCGGCGAAACAGACGTCCGATAATGGCAGAAAGTTTCTTGTCATTCACAGAACATTAGACAGAGTAAGTCAGACAGCACGTCAACAAGTAAGTACGAAGCAGACAAAGACTCCTCGCAAATATTGCGGCGGAAGCTTGCCACCACACCACCACCTCCCTCCGTACCATCACTGGGGCAGGACCTCCAGACATCCTCTGGAACCCCATCTCATATCACTGATCCAGCTCTGGGATAGGTATCTCGGTATGACTCCCTGTTAGACCAACCCCATCTCATATCACTGATCCAGCTCTGGGATAGGTATCTCGGTATGACTCCCTGTTAGACCAACCCCATCTCATATCACTGATCCAGCTCTGGGATAGGTATCTCGGTATGACTCCCTGTTAGACCAACCCCATCTCATATCACTGATCCAGCTCTGGGATAGGTATCTCGGTATGACTCCCTGTTAGACCAACCCCATCTCATATTCACTGATCCAGCTCTGGATGATTATGTGTATCTCATCAGAAGTTGGAGTACTCGTATGACTCCTGTTAGACAACCATACCCTCATCTACATATATTACTGATCCAGCTCTGGGATATGTATCTCGGTATGACTTGTTAACACCTCTCTATACTATAGCTCTGATATTATGTAACCCTGTAACCATACTAGAGGGTAAAACGAGGGGTGGACGTCCTAAAAGCAGTTGAACAAAAATCCTGGATGAACAACATAAAGTATTGGACGGAGAACAACACCCCACTTCCTTGTCCCTGACTGGCGATAGAAAGCAGTGGAAATCTCTGGCTCCCCCAACTTTCGCCACGCCGCCTCTACAGTTCACTGTCATGGGATGATAATGTTGAATAAATTAAACGGATGCCAGAGGTATCAGGATATCATACGTCAAATATATGAATGATCCGAATTAATTATATTGTCTTTGTGTCTTTGAAATTCAGAGTTGTAAGGAATTTTCATATGCATTCGGAAGCTTAACTATGAGAATGACTGATGTCGTATTTACATACCACAGTTAGTAAAAGTCCTCTGCATGGTCTGTGAGAGATAAGCACTACAAATCTGTTGAGACGTTCGGTCATTTTCAATATATTAAGGAAAACCAGCACCTGCTAGTCCTACACATCCCCGAGAACAAACTGCAAAGTGAAAGGACAAAACATTGCACACAGACAGACACATATACACAACAGACTATTGCACACAGACAGACACATATACACAACAGACTACTGCACACACACACACACACACACACACACACACACACACACACACACACACACACACACACACACACAAAACATAGACTCTTCTCCATTGTAATTTTTCTCCAGTTCAAACAAAAAAGGCAAATGGGGATTTTCTCAAAGTGCCTTGATGTATGCTGCAGGGTATATTTTGTGATTCACCCAAACCTGCCGATCATGACATAGACTACAGGATCTTTAACGCCCCGTGTCTGATCCTTTGCACAATAGTATGTACTCAATATGAACGGGCCATGGTGACGTGGGAGATTGGAAAAAAAATTCCCGCTCCATCCTACATCCGTCAGGCACTGTCTAGCTACCACTTGACTATAAACATTGTGATGTTACATTGTCCTCCTCCCTCCCCCCCCCCTCCACCTCACTTCCGTCCGTACCCCCACTTCCCCTCATCGTCTCTCTCTCTCTCTCTCTCTCTCTCTCTCTCTCTCTCTCTCTCTCTCTCTTTCCGTTTCCCTCTGTCTCCGTCTCCTCCTGTCTGTCCTCTGACTGCTCTTCTCACAGTCTCTCCGGTCATGGTCAGTCATTCAACATGCTCCTTCCATGTGGTGCTGTGTGGCAGACAATGCACACGAACAAGGTGCGTGCTTCGCCCTACGGCTTCCTCCGTTTCCTGTCGTACCAGTGCAACGCTCTTGTCCCAACGTCTGCAGTCAGCTTAGCGTCAAGAGTGCGGCGCGGTGACAAAACAATTGCACAGAAATTTACCCCCCCCCCCCCCCCCACACACACACATACACGCATGCACACATGCACGCACACACGAACACACACATCCAATATCATTAACTGTACAGATGTCAAACAAAGGACCAACTAAAACACGCACATTCCTTATTCCGCAGCCTTTCTTTTCTCTTTCTTTTTTTTTCTTTTCCGCAATGTTGCTGTGACAAACCAGCCAGTCAACAGAGACTGAAGAACCCCCCCCCCCTCCCCCCGCCCCCTTAACCCTCAAGGCCAATATGAAGTCTTCACCGAGATGCTCCCGTCCGCAACGAAAATCTGTCAAACAAACGCTTTTTTTTTGTTTGTTTGTTAAAAAACAACACTAATAACAAATACAATAACAACAAATACGACTGGAAAACAACGGAGTAGTCTTCATGTCCTAGAACATCAAGGCTACATCAAAATGTGTGTTATGCTCTGCATAGTTATGCGGGGATTGTCTTCAGTTGTGGCAAGCTCCTAGCATAACATTATCAGTCTCCAAAATCCCCCGAAGTCGGAGTGTGGCTGCCCATGTGGCGGGGTAATCAAAAACGGTCATACACGTAATGTTCTTATCCCCAGCTGATGTATTTGTACCATAGTGTTCAAGTACTTCGGCTGTTTGGATGATCCCTGGAGTCTTTTAGCCAGGGTACGACGACAACAAACAACAAACACAACAACAACAACAACAACAACATATCTTTGAGAAAAAAAAAAAGCAAGGCTACTAAAGCGGTCACCTGAACACGGGTTACTTCTCCGCCACCCTCCAATTAAATAAACTGAATTTAAATAAGAACCGTTTTCTGTCGAACTGTGAGCTTATACCGAAGTTGATGAGGCAGCAAGAACATATCCGAGGTTTGAGGTAAAAGTCTGGCACAGGAGACGCGCGCGCGCGCGCGCGCGCGTGTGTGTGTGTGTGTCTGTGTGTGTGCGCGTATGCGTGTGTCTGTGTGTCTGTATGTGCGCGCACGCACGTGTGTGAATGTATGTGTGGGTGCGCTTGCTTGCTTGCTTGTGTGTGTGTGTGTGTGTGTGTGTGTGTGTGTGTGTGTGTGTGTGTGTGTGTGTGTGTGTGTGAGTGAGTCAGTGAGTGAGTGTGTGTGTGTGTGTGTGTGTGTGTGTGTGTGTGTGTGTGTGTGTGTGTGTGTGCCGCGCGCGCGCGCACGTGTGTATATATGTGTGTGTGTGTGTGTGTGTGTGTGTGTGTGTGTGTGTGTGTGTGTGTGTGTGTGCGCGCGCTTGCTTGCTTGCTTGCTTGTGTGTGTGCGTATGTATGTATGTATGTGTGTGTGTGTGTGTGTGTGTGTGTGTGTGTGTGTGTGTGTGTGTGTGTGTGTGTGTGTGTGCGTGCGTGCTTGCTTTCCGCCAGACGTACAATGTCTTCTCTCTCACTGCTTCTGGGCAACTCCAGAGCTTAACCGTTCATTGGCGTTCATTGGCATCCAGACACCGGTAGTTTGTCTTCAGGAATGACGTCTAACCACAGCAACAGTGAGCATGTGTGATCCCACCGGCACACGATGGCCTGCTCCTCACCGAAAGGTGGAATGCCATTTCATGTGCGTGCAAGATTTTCTCTCTCTGTCTCTTTTTTTTC
>CM065739.1:28148002-28151008 GCA_033310375.1 Conus canariensis
GTGTGTGTGTGTGTGTGTTGTGTGTGTGTGTGTGTGGTGTGTGTGTGTGTGTGTGTGAGAGAGAGAGAGAGAGTACGTGTGTGTGTAAGAGAGAGAGAGAGAGAGAGAGAGAGAGAGAGAGTGTGTGTGTGTGTGTGAGAGAGAGAGAGAGAGAGAGAGACAGACAGACAGACAGACAGACAGACAGTAGAAAGAAACTCGTGGAGAGCGTGGCAGCAGAGAGTCCTCAGAAGAGAAGCCCCCTTCAAGCAAGTGTTTCGGCCCTTATCTCCTGACACTCTAGGGGGGTTGGGCCACACCCGGTTCATGACTCCGGATGTCCCTCTGCTGCCCCTTTTTTTTCCCATCTTGGGACGAGCCATGGCTGGGATTCGAACCCATGACCCTCTGGACATGCTCATTTTCCACTTAATGACTCGCGCTTTAACCACTGAGCCACAGGGACACCTGATATTTGTAGGGAAATTAAGCCTTATGAAGTTCACTTTTGTTCCTCCTTGACCAGATCCAGCTTGAACACCTCTCTGCCGCTTCTGCCATTGCTTTCAGGGCTCTGGTTTTTTCCTTCCCTGCAACTGAGAGCTGTTTCATGAGGCTGTATGCAGACGTTCCTACAAACCCCCTAGCTCCAATTTCTGCAGTGAGGACTTTGACCTGATAGCCTTCTCTCCTCAGGCTGTTTGCCAGATCAGCATACTTTTCAGTCTTGTAGATTTGAGCTGCCTCCATTCTGTTCTCATATGGCACCGTGAGCTCGATCATGATCAGCTGCTTGGTTGACTTAGAGTGGACTACTATGTCTGGTCTCATGCCACTCTTGCTGATGATCTCTGGGTGACTCTTCCATTCTGGGAGGTCTGCAGTGCACTCCCAGTCATCTGCCCCGTCCAGCAGACTCTGCCTGCATGTTTCGAGTGGCACTGTTGTTCTTGGCCATGATTTGCTGCCTCCTGCCGTGAAGAATGTTGCGGGTGCTTTTGGAGTCCTGATTTTCCCTTTTGTGGTGTTGGTACTAGCCCAGACTACTTGTACAATTTCTTTGAGCACTTGGTTGTGCCTCCATGTGTACCTTCCTTGAGCCAGGGCTACTTTACATGAGCTTAGGACATGCTCCACTGTTTGTTTTTCATAGCAGAGGGGGCATGCAGGATCGTCTGTTTTCCCCCACTTCACCAGGTTTGCATTTGAGGGCAGAAGGTCATATGCAGATCTGAGAATGAAGCTGATCCTGAGAGGGGCCATGTGCCAAATGTCATTCCAAGTGAGACTTCTTTGGAGTGCATTCTCCCACGTTGTCCATTGCCCTTGCTGGCTCTGCTGGACTGCTTTTTGGAGTCTTTTTTGGTCTTCTTCTTTTCTCATCTCCTGAATCATCATGTCTCTTTTGGCTTTTCCTTTGGCCTTTGACCACCATTCAGTTTTGGTCACCCCCAGTCCCTGTCTGTTGGTCTGTGTGTGTCCTGTTATTTCTCTGATCTTGAGACTTTCTTTTGCAGAATCCATCGCCTCTTGAACTTTCCATTTTCTGCCTGTCTTCAGCTGGGGCTTAATTGCTTCTATCACCTTGTCTCCTGAGTCCTCCAGCATGACAGACAGACAGACAGAGACAGAGAGACAGAGTTGAACAAACGAGTAACACCACAGATAGTGGCGATTGCCACAATTCGACATGGCAACTTTAAGAAAAAAACAAGATGCGAAGCATATAAACGTACTCCCAGTTTTCCAAACCGCTTATAAATCGGCCAAGTGCTTTGTGAGATAAGAAATAAAGGCAAAACAACGGTTTTAACGGTTATATAACCGATGTATACTTTTGAAACTGGTATTTTAGTCCTCACTGGGCTAAAGCCTGTGTACATACCAAATTTCATCCAAATCGGACAATGTCAAGAATAACGGTTTTTAACGGTCAGATTTTGAAACACTACATGGAAGTGCCATTTGTGTGTGATAACCTTTCTACACACAAAATTTCATTAAAACCCACCAATATATAAAAAAAATAACGGCAAAATAACGGTTTAAACGATTATATAACCGATATACACTTTTGAAACCGGTATTTTAGTCCTCACTGGGCTAAAGCCTGCGTACATACCAAATTTCATCCAAATCGGACAATATGTCAAGAATAACGGTTTTTAACGGTCAGATTTTGAAACACTATATAGAAGTGCCATTTGTGTGTGTGATAACCTTTCTATATACCAAATTTAATTAAAATCCACCTATATATAAGAAATAACGGCAGAATAACGGTTTTTAACGGTTTTTTAATCATTTTCAGCGTTACATCACTTACATATGGACAGAGGCTCCGATTTGTCACAAGATCATCCAAACCGCTTATAAATTGGCCAAGTACTTTCTGAGATATTCCATAAAGAAGAAAAACCGTTACAGGCCGTTACAGCCGTTAGTAACGGCTATAGCGGTAAACTAAAACATCGGGCATCATCCGTGGCCCATAATGAACATACCTACAAATTTTCAGAAAGATCGGCCCAGTAGTTTTGTCTGGAGCGAGTGGAACACATTTTGACCACGGACACACACACACACAGACACACAGACACACGGACACACACAGACAGCATTTCTTCGTTCCCATTCTAAAGTACTCCCTGTTCTATAAGAACTGGGAGTACAAAAAGAGTAAAATTCAAGAACTGCCACACACACACACACAGACACAGACACACACACACACACACGCGCGCGTACACACACAGAACAAACATAAACAAAATCAAAGGAGCGAATTCATTTCAGTCACTGTGTGTGTGTGTGTGTGTGTGTGTGTGTGTGTGTGTGTGTGTGTGTGTGTGTGTGTGTGTGCGCGTGCGTGCGTGCGTGTGTGTGTGTGTGTGTGTGTGTGTGTGTGTGTGAGAGAGAGAGAGAGAGAGAGAGAGAGAGAGAGACAGACAGAGAGATATCGTGCGTGTGTGTGTGTGTGTGTGTATGTGTGAGCGTGTGTGTGTTGTGTGTGTGTGTGTGTGTGTG
>CM065739.1:28156108-28158608 GCA_033310375.1 Conus canariensis
CGGCGTCAACATCGATTGTGGTGAAACCGAAGAACTGACGCTTCCTCGGACACGACGCCATGGTGGTGTTCAGTGTGTGGTCACTGCCCGACACCTGTGTTACTGGAACGTGAGGGCCAACAAGTCCCCAGAGCCCGTGTGTCGCTGGGGGGCACCAAAGCACGAGATGGCGTGCCTCTGGAAGGCTGGGCAACTTACCAGCACATGGTTGATAACAATGAAAACGATAACGTTAGGTGATTCTGGGAAGAGTCATGGCGACCTTGGCACACAGGAGAGAGAGAGAGAGAGAGAGAGAGAGAGAGAGAAGAGCCAGACAGGAGGAGAGAGAGAGAGGAGGGAGGGAGGGAGGGAGAGAGAGAGAGAGGGAGCGAGAGACAGAAGAGAGAGAGAGAGAGAGAGAGAGAGAGAGAAGAGAGAAGAGAGAGAGTCAGAGAGAGTCTTCGTGTGTGTTCGTGTGCACAAGTTCTATGAATGCGAATTTGGGAATTCGCACTTGAGGTTCATGCTCATGAGCGCAGCGCGCTTACAACACAATATAGGCTACATGCATACGTCAGACATTTGCTCGCGGGCACGATTCCTTTGAGTGGATGCGAGCTCATCATCAAGTGAACAGCTATTTAACTTTCACCATGTAGGCCTACACTGAATCGCAGGAAAGTATACTGAAAGTGGCGGATCTGGTACCTCGACACATGTATCAATATATAAAGATAACAGAAGGAATAACGAAAATCAAAGAAGAAGTTGTATAAACGATCTAGTTTCTGACTCGCCCTTTTACCCGTCTAAAATCCTCAAACACCTTCCATACAAATAAGATCAGTGTTGTCTTTCAGGTATGACGTCAGAGAGCACGTGGAGCGTACCGCCATTTTCCCCACATAGGCACCATGATCAGGTGGACGGAATGATCAGAATTCTTGCTCTCAATGCCCATGCGTCTGCGCGCACATGGTCGCCCTTTTGAGGTGTGCACGTTTCACTGGTACATTGTTGTGTAAACAGCTTGAAGTGCAATATTTTACACACACACCACACACACACACACACACACACACACACACACACACACACACATTTTTTTTTTTTCTTTAATCGTGGAGCTTTTTTTCTGCAACTCTTTGCGTGAACAATCTCTAAAAGAGGAGGGGAGGGAAGGAGGGTGAGAGGGTGGGTGGAATGGAAGTAAGGGTGAAGAAGGTGGAGGGGTGGGGAAGGGAAGATGCAGGACGGGATAAAAGGCAGAGGAGGGGGGGGGTGTGAGGAAGGGAGTGGGGGAGGTGTTTGCGATGTGACACGGCAACACATTGGAGAGAAAAAACAATGCTATTCACGCCAAGCAATAATCTTCATTCTCTCTCTCTCTCCTCTCTCTCTCTCTTGACACAGAGACCGACCGACCGACCGACACACACACACGCGCACACACACACCACACACACACACACACACACACACACACACACACACAACACACCACACAACCCCGACGTCCTGTTGAACAGTTGCGCATCGATGGAGTCTCACGGCACAGAGGACCACTTCAGCCACAGACAGCGACAGAACGAACTTCTTGGTGCATGATGACACACCGGACCGCCTCACCGTCATAGACACGTGACGAACGAACTTCTTGGTGCATGATGACACACCGGACCGCCTCACCGTCACCGATCTCCACTGCTGCTGACCTCCCCGGAGCCGCCTTCACACTGCCTGCCTCCTCCAGCAGGTGAAGGCCCACGGATGAAGCTCTCCCCACTGTTCTGAGGGTCACTTCTCTCACCCTGGGTCTGCCTCGTAACCCTCGATCACCATGCAGAGATGGAGGCTAGTGACGTGACAAGCTGCTGTTGGAACGGTACTGCAATAGGAACGGCACAGAGGAGGAGGACACTATGTGGAAGATTCACCAGCTTAAAAAGTCCATTCCGTGAAAACAGTTCTCTTCTCCTCCTATGAAAAGACAATGACCGATTTCCCCCTGAAATGATCATTTTGTGGCTTCACCCGTTTTGCTTGTCATAAGTTCACCCTGATATTGCGCCGTAACGTTAATGTGAGAAGGGAACCCACCCCATCACCATTACAGATCACAATAGGGGGGATGTCAGAATGAATAACTATCAATACAGTTCTCCGCAGTATCATCCACGACTTTTCATATGTCATCTTTGGAGTGGGAGGAAGTTCAGCACAAGCATGTGCCCTTTCGGACGGCAGCGCTGGGCCAGCCTTTGCGCCGATTAAGCGGAAGTGAAAGAAGAACAATCAATAGACAACTTCCGGGCGTCGCGCCTTCCCATTGGCTACTGATCATAACAACGAAGATAATTGACTGGTAACTGATCGTGTTTCGATGGTATCGGTACATCGTGCTAAGTCGTCAGTGATTTTAGCTTCGACTTGGCGGATATTCGCGCGAGATTTTTCGATGGGAAACAACAACAACAACAACAACAACAAAAAAAACAAAACAAACAAACAAAAAACC
>CM065739.1:28168608-28171108 GCA_033310375.1 Conus canariensis
AGCCTTGAGACGCCAGATGTGGCCTAGTCCAGTTGAGGTCCAGTAGAAGCTGTGGGGACCGGTGGGGTCTCTGCGGCGGGCTGTAGACTTCGCCTTACTAACCGGATTGAGGGTATAGCATGGCCGGGAACACGAAAGAAAGAAAAAGAAAGAAAAAATGAGCTGCTACAAGATTAAAACATGGAACTGGAAACTGCACTAGGCTGAGAATCGCCTGAATCAAAATGTGAAAAAAAGAAGAGAGAGAGAGAGAGAGAGAGAGAGAGAGAGAGAGAGAGAGAGAGAGAGAGAGAGAGAGAGAGAGAGCGCACAGCTTTCCACTGTTCCTGTGATTCATCACTTGCTCCAATTGACGTAAGTGTGCCAGCACGTGCATTCCGCGCGCCAAGTTTGGAAACGAGGCTAGGGGCGCGCCTGAGAGGCTTCCTTCTGTTCGTAACTGCCAGAGCAGAGGGGGGAATACATCGGCACGGGGAAGGCGCGGACAAAGGGAAATGGAACGTCGGTTATGATTCCCTCTGTTCTTTCGTCTTCTCCTCCTCCTCCTCCTTCTCCTTCTCCTCCTTCTCCTTCTCCTCCTTCTCCTTCTCCACCGCGCCCGTCCCTCACCTCTATAAAGTGTCGAGTGAAATTGGTGAGTGAGAGAGAGAATTGTTTGACTTGGCAGTTTTCGCTGAAGTGTCTATTTCGTTTCTTTCGCGCTCTCTGTCTGTCTGTCTGTCTGTCTGTCTCTCTTTCTCTCTCTCTCTCTCTCCTCTTTTTTCTCCCGCCCCTCCCCCTCCTGCTTTCTTCGTCCCTTAGCTCTCTCCGTCCCTCCTCTCCTCTGTGTGTGTGTGTGTGTGTGTGTGTGTGTGTGTGTGTGTGTGTGTGTGTGTGTGTGTGTTTTTCTGTATTTCTTTCAATGTGTGCGTCTATCTCTGTCTGTCTGTCTGTCTGCCTGCCAGTCTCACTCCCTCCCCCTCCCTTTCATCTTCCTCCTCGTCTCTCTCTCTCTCTCTCTCTCTCTCCCTCCCTCCCTGCCCCCCCCCTCTCTCTCTCCCTCCCTATCTCTCTCTCTCTCTCTCCTCCTCTCTCTCTCTCTCCCTCTTCTTCTCATTGCCTGTCTATTGAAATCTGATCGCGCTTTATGACCGTTCAAAGACCCCAAGGTGGCAGAGCATTGCCGCAATTCATCACAGTGAGATCTGATGCATAATATATGCACACAGTCAAACGACTTCTTTGGAAACTGCTCTGCCAGAGAAAGGCTACTCAATAACGATGGGTAACGAAAAATGCAGAAACACCGTCCCTGTCTCTCCCAGTCCGTCTGTATGAAAACCCCGTTTCCTGTGTGTCCCTGTCTCTCTGAGTCCGTCTGTATGAAAACCCCGTTTCCTGTGTGTGCCCTGTCTGTCGGAGTCCGTCTGTATGAAAACCCCGTTTCGTGAGTGTGTCCCTGTCTCTCGGAGTCCGTCTGTATGAAACCCCGTTTCCTGTGTGTCCCTGTCTGTCTGAGTCCGTCTGTATGAAAACCCCGTTTCCTGTGTGTGTCCCTGTCTCTCGGAGTCCGTCTGTATGAAAACCCCGTTTCCTGTGTGTCCCTGTCTCTCGGAGTCCGTCTGTATGAAAACCCCGTTTCCTGTGTGTCCCTGTCTCTCGGAGTCCGTCTGTATGAAAACCCCGTTTCCTGTGTGTGTCCCTGTCTCTCGAGTCCGTCTGTATGAAAACCCCGTTTCCTGTGTGTGTCCCTGTCTCGGTCTCTGGAGTCCGTCTGTATGAAAACCCCGTTTCCTGTGTGTGTCCCTGTCTCTCTGAGTCCGTCTGTATGAAAACCCCGTTTCCTGTGTGTCCCTGTCTGTCGGAGTCCGTCTGTATGAAAACCCCGTTTCCTGTGTGTCCCTGTCTCTCGAGTCCGTCTGTATGAAAACCCCGTTTCCTGTGTGTTCCCTGTCTCTCTCGGAGTCCGTCTGTATGAAAACCCCGTTTCCTGTGTGTGTCCCTGTCTGTCGGAGTCCGTCTGTATGAAAACCCCGTTTCCTGTGTGTGTCCCTGTCTCTCCGAGTCCGTCTGTATGAAAACCCCGTTTCCTGTGTGTGCCCCTGTCTCTCTCGAGTCCGTCTGTATGAAAACCCCGTTTCCTGTGTGTCCCTGTCTCTCGAGTCCGTCTGTATGAAAACCCCGTTTCCTGTGTGTGCCCTGTCTCTCTCGAGTCCGTCTGTATGAAAACCCCGTTTGTGACGCAGCAAAATTGTGCAATTTGTAACAGTTGTTACATTTTGCGCAGTTTGTTTACAATTTCGCTGTCACCACCCGTTTCCTATGTGTCCCTGCTTCTGCCAGTCGCGTCTCGATGTAACCCCTGTCTTTATTGCCCTGTCTGTATGTGCCCCGTTTTAATTACGGCTGTCATTATGTGCCCGTTCATGTTGTGTCCCTGTTTATACGGCGTCTAGTGCTATGTGTCCCTGTTTATACGGCGTCCATAGTGCTATGTGCATTCCCTGTTTATACGGCGTCA
>CM065739.1:28176108-28186108 GCA_033310375.1 Conus canariensis
GTTGTACAAAGTTGCCTGCCATTTGGTTCAAGTTGAGAGTGTGAGTGCGTCTACCAGATGAACCCATCTCTCCACCTACCCACCCCTTCCCCCCCCCCCCCCACCCATCCCTTCTTCCCCAGCCATCTTTCCTGATGTTGAGTTGAGAACAACAACAACAACAACACAGTTTTGTGGTCTCGGCGACTGACAAAAAAAAAAGTTCAAAACAACATCATCAACAACAACCTGAAGGAGAAAAATCCCCAGCACCATAATGACCCGACCTTAATCGGCATATTCCCTTTCGGAGCCGTCAGAAGACGGGGAGGTGCCGACAGACGTGTTGCACGTGCAGCGGGATGTCAACACATGGGCCAGCTCATTTGCAGCAACCCCAGCTCCCCAAAGTTCAGGGCTCAAGCGATTTGTACGCTTAGCAAAACTCGTTTCGAAAGTTCAGTGTCACGAGCGAGCTCCCTCACCTCCCCCCCCCCCTCCTTCCCTTATAAAGAAAAACTGCATGTTCCAATTCACCCACCTGCACTCCTCTCACCTCCCACCGAGTTCCCCCCCCCCCCCCAACCTCCTACCGACCCCTCCTTCCCCTAACCCCTCCTCCCATCTTCTTCAAAGACGGATAATAAGACAGAGAACCCCTTCACTAAAGTTTAACCAGTGACATTCAAGTTTGACGTTCCTATCCACCTTAGATGATAATACTATGACAGACAGGAAACAAGTTTAACCAGTGACATTCAAGTTTGACGTTCCTATCCACCTTAAATGATAATATTATGACAGACAGGAACAACCATTCCGGGTGAGGAGGAGGAGGAGCAGGGGGTGAGGGTGGGGCTGGGATAGGAGCGTATCTTGCCTTAGACGATACCGCCGGGCGAAAGTACCTTAAGCTGGGCAGCGAACGGAGCAAATTTGATGTTTAGCTCCCACGGGATCCGCACAACTTGGGCAGCGAACATAGCAAACGTGATGTTTAGCTCCCACGGGATCCGAACAATTTGGACAGCGGACATAGCTAATTTGATGTTTAGCTCCCACGGAATGCCAACAACTTGGGCAGCCAACATAGCAAATTTGATGTTTAGCTCCCACGGGATCCGCACAACTTGGGCAGCGAACATAGCAAACGTGATGTTTAGTTCCCAAGGAATGCCAACAACTTGGGCAGCCAACATAGCAAATTTGATGTTTAGCTCCCACGGGATTCGAACAACTTGCAACGTTTGCCCGCGAAGTCAGTGTTCTCCACTGAGCCCAGAGGCACTCAACTTGAGGCATGGTTGGGTAAGCAGATGGAAAGCAGATGCTGATGTTTTCTACAGATGTTTGCCTCCCTGACTTAAGCTGACCATTGCCCTATCGATTCTCCACTTACTGGTTTGTTTCATTCACATATCACCAATCCTCATCACCCAAGCTACCCTCACCCTCCCCCTAGTGCCACCGCAACCCCCAGGCTAGTATCCCCCCTCCCCCATCCCACCGCATTCATCCGCCTCCTCAGTCGGACCAACTGATGTGTATTAATTGGACTCGCATTTAGATCTCTGCCACAACATATCCGCCCATCGCTCATGCACACCAACACTCATCCAGCAAGTATCATGATTTACATCTAGGGAGGTGGAGGGGGTGGGGGGTGGGATGGGGAGGGGAGAGAGAGAGAGAGAGAGAGAGAGAGAGAGAGAAGACCCGTTCGTGTGTATGTGTGTGTGTGTGTGTGTGTGTGTGTGTGTGTGTGTGTGTGTGTGTGTGTGTGTGTGTGTGTGAGTGAGTGAGTGTGTGTGTGTGTGTGTGTGTGTGTGTGTGTGTGTGTGTGTGTGTGTGTGTGTGTGTGTGTGTGTGAGCGAGCGAGCGAGAGACAGAGACAGAGACAGAGAGAGAGGCCATGTAGAGATAAGGGGGTGACGGTGGGGGTTCAAAAGAGACAGACAGACAGACAGATAAACAGACAGACAGACAGACAGAAAGTGCCAACGATAGCTGACAGGCTGACATTTTTTTTTTGGCCCTGAGCGGACTAGCATTAATGGACACTGACAGAGGGGTCTCCCTGTCTGCCGGAGATGTAGGACAGAGGCCCAGACCCCACAGGGGGGCAGGGAGCGAAATGTCCCTTGTCTCCTCCAATGATACACCCACATAAATAAATGATGCCCCTGGCCATTGCACCAAAAAGCGTTCCGCGTATCACTGACTGTCCAAGCTTGTTTTCCAAAATGAAATGTGAGGGACGGTACAGTCTCTGGGGAAACGGAAAGCCTGTTATTACGTTCCCGCGCGGCTGAAAGATAGAAGGGAAGGGAAAGCAGCCAAATAAGAATTTTAAAAAAAAAAAAAGGAAAGAAATGGGGGTGGGGGTGGGGGCAGAAAGTTCCAGAGACAAGATCGGCCGTCTATGTCCAAACACAAAACGAAAAGGTTCTGACAATATCTGCCAAGTGTGAAATCGAGACTGCTGGGTAAAACCGTCCTGTCTAGAGTTTATTCGATGTGGTGGATTTAGGTTAAGAAAAATGTTGTGCCACATAGATGTTAAACACACACACACACACACACACACACACACACACACACACACACACACACACACACACACACACACACACACAGCCTATCTAAACCCGTACAAAAAGCTAATTTATACACGATCATGTCTGAACACAAATAAACACGTAAAAAAAAAAAAGAGAGAGCAAAGTAACATTTATTTCAAAACAGAGCAAAACAGAAAAGTTGATTTTCATCAAACGTGCCTTTTTCTGAGGTCTAAAACCGACAGAAAGACACCAAACGTACTCGCAATGCTCCTAGATGTTCTCGCACAACATGCTAATCTACACTCGTTCAGAAAGCTAGTCTACGCGTTGTACAATAATCCAATCTGCACTCGTCCCAAAAAGCTAATCTACGCTCGCACACCCAAAACATGTCATCTACACACATACAATTACCCATACCCTGCTCGTACAAAAACCTAAACTACGCTCTTACATAAAGCTTATCTGTACTTACACAAAAAGATAATCTACACTCGTACAAAAAGCTACTCTACTTCCGCGCAAATACAAATCTACAAACGTAGAAACATACAACAGCCTTGTCTGCATTAGCATAAAAAGCAAACATACATCCGTACAAAAAAAAAAAACTGCTCTGTACTTGTATATATGGCTTATCTACATGAGTTAAACAAAACAAAACAAAACAAAACAAACAACCACCAAAAAAAACAACAACACAACTAATCTACACTCGTGCCAAAAAAAAAAAAAAACTGTCTACACTCGTAAGTAAAGCTAAAGTTTTCTCGTACAAAAGTTTAACTTACACAATTTTTTTTCCAGATCTATATATATTCGTACATAAAAAGTTAATCTATACCCGAACAAAAAAGCTAATATACTGATTGTCAATAGCCAGTTTTAAAACGTTTGTCTGCATGGCACATTATTCAATTATTGTTGTTGTCGTTGTTGTTCTTATTGTTGTTGTTGTTGTTAAGATTTCTAGCCTTTCTCACTGTAGTGGTGTACTATCTTTCGGTTTAGACAAATTTATTTCCCATTTCCAATCACACACAGTTTTACAATCTTTTCACCACTGTGTGATTCAAGCACACATGCAAAGAACTATGACACAGAGAAAGATCGAAGTGAAAGGGAAAACAAATCGCACTGTTCAGCCTATTATTAATTGTTGTTGTTGCTGTAGGAAAGTTTCCGTCCGTTGTCAGTTTATCATTATGATCGTGATGACGACGATGATGACTACAGCCATTACTGGTGTTACTATAAGTTTCCATCCGTCGTCAGTTTATTATCATGACCGTAATGACGACGATGATGACTACAGCTATTACTGGTGTTACTATCATCATCACCAAGAAGATACTGACGTGGAAACCAAGCAGCCTGGAGTGAGGGCTAGAACCACCAGAAGGGTGGTAGCGCTGCCAGTGCTATAAATCCTCCGGCTGTAACAGGACAGTCGGAGGGGCGCGGCGGGAGCTAGTGGGTCAGAAGTGCGGATCTGGTTTTCCTCACAGCCAACAAGACATGAAGGGACTCTGATCCGTATAGGGCGTACTGCCTTTGCTCTGATACACTAGTGTCTGGAACTCTGTGTGTGTGTGTGTGTGTGTGTGTGTGTGTGTGTGTGTGTGTGTGTGTGTGTGTGTGTGTGTGTGTGTGTGTGTGTGTGTGCGTGCGTGCGTGCGTGCGTGCGTCTCTGTCTGTCTGTCTGTCTGTCTGTCTCTCTCTCTCTCTCTCTCTCTGTATTCGAGTATATTTGTTCACTAGAGTAAGACGGAGAAGAGAGGAAAGGGAAATGGGTGAGAAGGGGATATGCGAGCAAAAAGAACTCGTCTGTGTGTAATATGTGTGTGTGTGTGTGTGTGTGTGTGTGTGTGTGTGTGTGTGTGTGTGTGTGTGTGTGAAAGAGAGAGAGAGAGAGAGACAGAGAGACAGACAGACAGACAGACAGACAGACAGACAGAGCGTGCGCGCGTGAATGAGCGCATGCGTGAATGCACGGGCGTGTGTGTGCGTGTGCGTGAGTGCGTGTGCGAGTGAGTGAGTGAGTGAGCGTGCGTGTGTGTGTATGCGTGCGCGCGCGCGATGTGTGTGTGTGCGCGTGCGTGCGTGCGTGTGTGTGTGTGTGTGTGTGTGTGTGTGTGTGTGTGTGTGTGTGTGTGTGGTGTGTGTGTGCGCGTGTGTGGTGGTGCGTGCGGCGCGCGCGCGCGCGCGCGCGCGTGTGTGTGTGTGTGTGTGTGTGTGTGTGTGTGTGTGTGTGTGTGTGTGTGTGCGTGCGTGCGTGCGTGCGTGCGCGCTTGCTTGCTTGTGTGTTTTCCTGTGTGCTTGAAACGAAACTCGCGTGTTTCCTGACCCGCAGTCAAAACACGCCTCCTGAAAACATGAACACCCTGTTTGCTTCCAGTCTGGCAGACGAGAACTTTTCGGCATCCTTCAATCTCTAAAATCACAAAACGGTCCTTAAAATATAGCCCCCCCCCCCCGCCCCGCCCCCCCACCCCCTTTCCTCCAAACTTTCTCGGGGGCGTCACTCTCCGTCTCTAGGAACAGCACATCTTCTGTCCACATGCGCCAGATGTCGTGCGAGTGCAGGCTGTTTTGAAAGGAAGCCTCACACACGTATCTGAAGTAATCAGCAGTGCCAACGACGAGGTCAGGGACAACGTTTGCCAGAAATAACGTCCTGTCCTCCGCATCTCCTCCCCCCTCCCCGTTTTTTTTTTTCTCTCCACACCTTTCATCAACCAAGAGAAATGAAACATGTGGGCACTGAATCTAATGAATATTTGAACAAATGGTTTTCGAAAAAGAATCACAAATGAATAAACGACAGGATGGGAGAGAAGGTGAGGGGAAGAGGGGGGGGGGGGGGGGGCTGGTGTCTTCCGTCGAAAGAATACAAACATTTTTGTGTGCTTGCGCGCGCGCGCGCGCGTGCATCCGTGTGTGTGTGTGTGTGTGTGTGTGTGTGTGTGTGTGTGTGTGTGTGTGTGTGTGTGTGTGTGTGTGTGTGTTTTTTCTCTTTCAAAGTTTTAGCGTGGTCTTCGAGGTCGCGAGCGCGCGTGTTATCAATGTCTTGACTACTTCGATATTGAGTTCTACACTGCAACCCCCCCCCCCCCCCCAAACACACACACACACACACAACAACACCATCCCTCCCCACTACACACTCACAGCGATAACCCCGGCTTTTAAACTGATTAGAAATAAAATAAAATAAACACTGAAATGAAAATAAATCACAGCTCTTAGATGCGCCTCCTCTTTCTCCACCCCTCCCCCCCTCTCTCTCTCTCTCTCTCTCATCCGTCTCTGTCCGTATTCATCTCTTTCTTTTTATCTCCCTCTCGAAATCATACATCTATATTATCATTTAGGTTCCGAAGGAAATAATGTGATACATCCATATATTATGTACGTTCTAAAGGAAATGATATATATGTCCATATATCATACAGGTTCCGATGGAAATAATATAGACTACCAATACACCTTACAGATTCCGAATGTAATTTCATGTTCCCAACAGGCAATCCAAAGAGATTTGTATCTCCCTCCTTCATACCCGATTTCCTGCGCTTTGTTAAGTCTCGCAAGAATGAACTGACTGCTTGCTATCATTGTTTCCTCTATCGTTCAATGGTTTACTTCCCTCTCGGTCGATCTGATCAACGTAGAGGCTCGCTTCTACCTGTCTATAGCGCCCACCTCCCATCCCTCCCAACACCCCCCCCCCCCCTTCTCTCTCTCACCTGCCGTCCCCCCTCCCCCCCCTCCCCCACCTGTGCAGTCTTCCCTGGTTAAGTTGGTGGACCTTCACGACCTCGTTTAGTGCAGAGAGGATGGCGTCAGGTACAGCTGGGCTGAAGATGCTGTAGCCACATCTGGTACACTTGAGTCTCTCTCTCTCTCTCTCTCTCTCTCTCTCTCTCTCTCTCCCTCTCTCTCCTCTCTCCTCTCTCTCTCATCCCTCCTCTCTCTCTCTCTCCCACACACACACACACACACACACACACACACACACACACACACACACACACACATACAGAGAGAGAGAGAGAGAGAGAGAGAGAGAGAGAGAGAGACAGAGACAGAGACAGAGACAGAAAGCGGTTCTAGTGAAGGAATGTACATTTATAATCTGACGCTCTGGTTTTTCATTCCCTACCTCCTTTTCTTTTTAATCTTTGACAAGTCGTTAATGTAATGATGGAGGAATTGTTAGCTGCACTTGCTTCCCCCCCCCCCCCCCACTACTACTACATTGTTCAACATTATATACATACACATACAAACACGCACCACACACACACACACACACACACACACACACACACACACACACACACACACACACACACACACACACCCGCCCCCTCCCCAACACACATTTTTAAGACATACATACATACAAACATAGATGGAAATGAGTCTATGCGAGTCTGTAAGTGCCTGTGCGTCAATCTACGGTCTGTCTACCGATTCGATCGCACCCACCACACCTGGCTCCTGACAGGACCCTGGCGGTCGGCCGGGCTATAGGCAGGCAGCCACAAACTGAACCGAACTGAACTGAACGGAAGACCCTCATCCACTTGGAGGGTCCGTGACTTCACGGTTTTTACTGGCGCTGCAGAACCGGGGGGAGGTCGGGGGTAGGATAAGCACCACATGCCCCATTAAAAAACTCCAACCCAGACCACGACCTTTTCTCTTTTCCCGGGTGGAACTGCCGGCTTATACCAGGAAGGAAATGGTTGAGTTGAACGTCCTCATAGCGAAAGCTTTTAGGAGCAGCAGCAAAAGTCTCTGCTTAAATACCTCCAACACGGCCTCCCCCCCCCCCTTCCCCCACAGTCATGTTTCACCCCTTCCTGCCCCGCCCTTCCTGCCCCTGCCCTGCCCCGCCCTTCCTGCCCTGCCCTGCCCCGCCCTTCCTGTCCTGCCCTGCCCGGAACCAGGTAAGCAATTGACTTACCCTCCCTATCTCCCTCAGGGCAATTTGCCTTATCTCCCTTGTCAGCTTCCAGAGTCTTGTGTGTGTGTGTGTGTGTGTGTGTGTGTGTGTTGTGTGTGTGTGTGTGTGTGTGTTGTGGGGGGTGGGGGTGGAGGATGATCTATCATCTGATGCTCACGCTCGGGGCATGCACACGCTTACGTAGAGAGAGAGAGAGAGAGAGAGAGAGAGAGAGAGAGAGAGAGAGAGAGAGAGAGAGAGAGAGACGGGCAGACAGACAGACAAGATAGAGAGAGACAGACAGACAATGGCATATATATATATGTATATTAAATTACATACATATACATATATACAGATAGAGAGACAGACAGACAGAGAAGAGAGAGAGAGAGAGAGAGAGAGAGAGAGAGAGAGAGACAGACAGACAGACAGACAGCAGACAGACAGAGATCCACCTTAACGGTCATCCTCTCCACAGAGCTACATCGTAACATCGATCGTCTGCCCTTGGCAATGCTTTGGTATTTGTTCATTAATAACACCTTAGAGTTCGTTCGTTCAAGACACAGCTGCATGCCGCTGCCCTCAGCACACACACACACACACACACACACACACACACACACACACACACACACACACACACACACACACACACACACACACACACATCACACACACAGACCTATTGGGCGAACTGGGGCGAGACGTGAATGTCTCGGTTGCAGCGTCCTTATCGCCGAGGTCTGGACACAGGTTATGACGGCAGGGCTTCCACAATCTGCTAAAGGTCTTTCCGGACAAGACGGGAGGCTAAAGACTGGCGTGTGTGTGTGTGTGTGTGTGTGTGTGTGTGTGTGTGTGTGTGTGGTGTGCGTGCGTGCGTGCGTGCGTGGTGCGTGTGTGTGTGTGTGTGTGTGTGTGTGTGTGTGTGTGTGTGGGTGTGTGTGTGGGTGTGTGTGTAGTATGTGTGCGTGCGTGCGTGCTTGTGTGGGGTGTGTGTGTGTGTGGTGTGTGTGTGTGGTGTATTGTGTGTGTGTGTGTGTGTGTGTGTGTGTGTGTGTGTGTGTGTTAGTATATATATATATGTGTGTGTGTGTGTGTGTGTGTGTGTGTGTGTGTGTGTGTGTTATGTGAGTGAGTGCGTGCGCGCGCGCGCGCGCGTGTGTATTGTGTGTGTGTGTGTGTGTGTGTGTGTGTGTGTGTGTGTGTGTGTGTGTGTGTGTGAGTGAGACCGTGGTGGCGGTGGTGTGGTGGTGGTGGTGGTGGAAAGGACTCTTGTGGGGAGGGAGGGAGGGAGGGAGGGAGGGAGGTGACGGAAAGGGGAGTGAACTACGTGGCAATAGAGTCGAGCGGTGGAAGAAAATGCAGAAGGGAGGGGGGAAGGGGGAAGGGGGAGATGCTGGTGAGGTCTCCTCATAAGCTGGTACTTAGTCTAAGGTTGGTAATCTAACACTACCACAATCTTGTAAACGGGCCTATCCGGGGTTGGGGGGTCAAGAGGGGATAGAGAGGCGGTAGGGAGGCAGAATGGGTGGGGGTTCGGATGCTGACAGATTTCAGGCAGGAGCCCAGAGAATTTTAGAGGCAATGTGTGTGTGTGTGTGTGTGTGTGTGTGTGTGTGTGTGTGTGTGTGTGTGTGTGTGTGTGTGTGTGTGTGTGTGTGTGTGCGTGCGTGCGTACGTGCATGTGTGTCGAGAGAGAGAGACAGACAGAAGAGAAGGGAAGGAGGGGAGGATGAGAGGAGATAGAGAGAGGGGAGGAGGAGAGAGAAAAACAGATAGAGAGAGAGAGAGAAGACGAAGGAGGGAGAGAGACACAGGAAGAGAGAGAGAGAAGAGAGAGAGAGAGAGAGAGAGAGAGAGAGAGAGAGAGAAGAAGACAGCACAGAGAGAGAGAGGACAGAGACAAGGGAAAGAGCAGACAGGGGTGGTGGGGGGAGAGTAGAGAAAGAGAGAGAGCAAAGGAAGAAAGGAAGACCGAGACTACTGAATCGAGTACAGAGCCAAGGACAAGCAGGAGTGCAATGGACAAGCACTGACGCAACATTGAGGTGACTAATCTTCTTGCATAGATCTGTGCAATTTCATAATGGCATTGCACGTTTTGCCTTTACTCGATTAAGACCAGATGGGTGGGTTGTAGAAGTTATTCATTATGTGGGCTCATCTTTTAATTTTTCTCTTATCATCGCATTAAAGATCCTGTATTCTGTGTCAATTTATTCAATTATGATGGCCTACTTTAAAGTTTTTCTCTTTATCTTTCGCATTACAGATCCTGTATCTGTTGTCAAAGTTTATTCAATTATGATGGGCTTATCTGTTTAAGTTTTTCTCTTTATCATTCGCATTAAAGATCCTGTATTCTGTTGTCAAAGTTTATCAATTATGATGGCCTTTATCTTTTTAAGTTTTTCTCTTTATCATTCGCTTTAAACAGATCCTGTATTCTGTTGTCAAAGTTTATTCAATTATGATGGTGCTCTATCTTTTTAAG
>CM065739.1:28211108-28213608 GCA_033310375.1 Conus canariensis
GAAAAGAAGGTAAGGGACGGGCCAGTTCATTAATAAACCTCTGGTTTTACTTTAGTTCTGAATTTGTTTCTTTCTGAAAGTCTTTCCCCTCTTTTTCTTCATTCTTTCTTCCCCCTTCCTCACTTTGTATTCAACCATCATTCGTTCGTTTCATTTTTTTTTCTTTTTGTCCTAACGGGTTAGGTTCGTTCGTCCAACAGCTTGCCCTGTCCTTTGTTCTCCGGCACCTCGCGTGTTCATGAATTCCTTTTATCTGTCAATCCGTTTACATCTATGGACTCTCCCCCCCCCCCCCTCTCTCTCATTCCCCCCTCTTTCTCTACCCCCCTCCCCCCCCCCCCGCCTCTCTGTGGTGTGCTCATAAATTCTTTGTCGACCCGTTTTCAATTCCACCCCCGGACTCTCCCCCCCCCCCCCCCCCACAACTTACTTCCCCTCTGTATTCTTCCATGCTCTTTCTCTGTCTGTCTGTGTCTGTCTGTCTCCCACCCCCTCACTCTCTCTCTTCTCTTTTATCACCATCCCCTCCTTCACCCCCACCCCGCCGTCCCGCTCTCCCACTCCCACTCCCCCGCCCTTCCTTCGACACTGACATAATCATATGCCGAACACGTCCCACACCCCCGACACACCATACATCCCTTTCAGCGCATCGCCGCCGGCAGCGCCGTCCACGTCATATCAGCCCCGGGATGATCGACAGCCAAGACACAGGAGGCGGCAGTCATCGAGCTGCGGCCGATCACATTGCCATACATAATGAATACGTTTCATCCCCCCCCCCCCCCCCCCCCAGGCCCCCTTCCGGCGCAGTCCCCTCTCTTTTGTCTCCTGTGCCGTCAACAATAACCCACCGCTTGCTTATGATACCGTCGGACGGCCCGTCTTTACCACTGACACCAGCTGGTGTTGCTACCGACTCCATCACGTTACGAACAATACAGACCTGGTGTTGCCGACTCCATCACGTTACGAACAATACAGAACCGAAGCCTGGGAAGGTCGTTTTACTATATGGTCTGAATCGCCAGATCAGCGTCATCTGCTGCTTCTGACCGAGATGGGGGGGGGGGGGGGGGGGGGGGGGGGGGTGGTAGGGGAGGAGGTGGAGTTGGGGGAGGAAGGAGGTGGAGGAGGAGGTGGGAGGAGAAGGAGGAGGAGGGCAGGGTAAAGAAGGTAGAGGAGAATAAGAAAGAGAAAAAAAAGAGGAGTGGAGGTAGTGATGAACGGAAACGACGATGAAGAAGACGAGAGACAGAGACGTGAAGATGAAGATGAAGAAGTAGATGAACCTAGATCTCTTTCATTTAATCATATCAAAGTAAACGGCCCGTGAACAATATGGATGGACACCCACGTCAGATCTGCTCAGTGCCAAGAGTTCTTATAGCAGAGAGAGAGAGAGAGAGAGAGAGAGAGAGAGAGAGAGAGAGAGAGAGAGAGAGAGAGAACACACTTGCAGGAGCACGCGCGCACACTCACGCACGCGCGCGCGCCACACACACACACACACACAGAGAGAGAGAGAGAGAGAGAGAGAGAGAGAGAGAGAGAGAGAGAGACAAAGACAGAGACAGAAAGAGAGAGAAAGAGAGACAGACAGACAGACAGAGACTGGCAGACACATCCCACAGGACACGGCATCAGTGCCATGGGTCAGACCTCCCTCCTTGACTCCCTCCCGCCGCCATGGACTAAGATCTGAGCCTGTCTGGCACTGTTCACTGGGGGTCTGCAACACAATGGCCCCGGAAAAGGCAACACGACAAAGGGAGATAAGGGCCGCGGACATTACGTGTCGAGTTACGCGCCCTAGTTAGCATCGAGACCCTCTCTCTCTGATGGCGGTCAACCCGCCGCCCTCTGAATGTGTCACCGCACGCCAGTGTGTGTGTGTGTGTGTGTGTGTGTGTGTGTGTGTGTGTGTGTGTGTGTGTGTGTGTGTATGTGTGTGTGTGTGTGTGTGTGTGTGTGTTGTGTGTGTGTGGTGTGTGGAGAGAGAGAGAGAGAGAGAGAGAGAGAGAGAAAGGAGAGAGAGAGAGAGAGAGAGAGAGAGAGAGAGAGAGAGAGTAAACGAATGAAAACAATTTCATCCCGGCAACAGTTGCAGCTACTGCAGCAAATTCACGCAGTGCTCTTGACGAGTGTACATCCAGATCACCTTTTTATACCCATACTGCCAAATCAGCCGACAAGACAAGACGTTCAGACCGACTGGCAGTGAGATGTAGACTGGTTATACCTGACAGACAGAAAAACGAACAGTCAGCCAGCCAACCGACCATTCAGACAGACAGACAGTTTGCAGCCTGAATCTATGACTAAAAGACAGACAGAAAATCAGTCACAGAAAGGACTGTTGGCCTCAATCAGTTATCATTTCCGTGATCCCAAGTCAAAGCTACACATCCCTCTTTTACGGGCTCGGAAAACACCTGACATCGCTGTAAAGTTCCTGGGTGAAGAGTCAGTTGTAGATTTGCAATGAAGGGTTGATATC
>CM065739.1:28228608-28231108 GCA_033310375.1 Conus canariensis
AGATCGCCAAAGGCTGACAGTGACAGAGGGAACGTATCTGAATATCTCCAATTCGATAGTTTGAACCGGTCTTTTTCTTCCAGGCACTTTTGCTTGCGTCATTCGATCATTTTACCCTCCCCCGCTGCCTCCCCCCCCCCCCCATTTTTCTTTCTCCTCCTCAGCCCAACTCCCAAACCTACTCCATATTTTTAGTATTAGTCATTGTATTTGCCATGTCTTTTTCTGTCCTTTCCTTCGTTTGTTCTTTCTTACTTTTTTTTCTTCTTTGTTTGTTTGTTTTTTCTTTTCCTTTTCTTGAAATCAATTTCTGCTTTTTTTTTTTTTTTGGTATCAAAGGCATTTCTAGCCGAAAGCTTCTTCAACAAGCCCAAAATATAAACGATGCTTCTTTCCAATCCAGCCCCCTCCCACCTCCCGTTTTTCTAATCTTTTTCTTGTTTGTTTGTTTATTTATTCATTCATTCACTTATTCATTTGTTTGCTTTTGTTCGTTTGTTTTGTTGTGTTTCTCTTGCCAAGACCTGAATTGACACTTTTCGCAAAGTTTTGGAGAGGATGTATAATGCAGTCTACATGCTATCGTCAAACATGAGGTGTTCAGTGTTGGGGAAAAGTCTGTCCCCGTGTCTGTAATGGGGATTCGACAGTTATCTTTTTTTTCTATCGTCAACATCAGAAAGAGCATTGTCCGCACGGTCAAGGGACTTGTCAATCTGAAATGTATGCGTTCATCCTCTAAACAACCTCGGCCCTCCTGTCTCCCTCGTCCTCCCTTTCCCCTCCCCCCCCCTCTCTCTCTCTCTCTGTCTCTGTCTCTCTGACTCTCCAGTCCCCGCCGTACTCCCTTGTTCTTTTTTTTGGTCTTATATGCTAAAAACAAAATTCCGTCCGACTGGTAATATCCGTTTTAATTAAGTTTGTTTTCAGCGACAGTTCAATAGAAACAAGAATAATGTGAAATGAGTACTCTTCATCATTCTCTCTCTCTCCCTCTCTCTCTCTCTCTCTCTCTCTCTCTCTCTCACACACACACACCACGCTCTCTCTCTCTCTCTCACACACACACATACACACACTCCTCACTCTCTCTCTCTCTCACACACCACACACACACACACACACACACACACACACACACACACACACACACACACACTTTCAGAGCCCCCTCAACCCTCACCTGTATCACCTTCTCTTCCTGCCTCTGTCTCTAAAGGAGGTGCTGTCTGTCTGTCTGTCTGTCTGTCTGTCTGTCTGTCTGTCTGTCTTGTCTCATAGTCATGCACGTGTGTGTTTCACTAGTGTGGTAGCCATTAGCTCGCACTAGAGCTCTCCACTGTTTGATCACACCAATCCAACCAATAAACCCTGGACATATCTGCTCTTGCGCTGGGTGGATGTAGTGGGGTCTCCCCCCCCCCCCGCTCCATCCCCTCCCTGTTCGCTGCCCCGCTAACAGGGGTCTGTCTGTGGGTTAAAAGGCTATGTCTGTGTCTTTGATCGCCTCTTCAGTGGGAACAAAATACACAGACACAAAGGCACACTCTGTGTGTGTGGTGTGTGTGTGTGTGTGTGTGTGTGTGTGTGTGTGTGTGTGTGTGTGTGTGTGAGTGTGTGTGTGTGAGTGAGTGAGTGAGTGAATGTGTAAGCAAGCGAGTGTGTGAGCAAGTGTGTGTGAATGTGTGTGTGTGTGTGTGTGTGTGTGTGTGTGTGTGTGTGTGTGTGTTTGTGTGTGTGTGTGTGAGTCTGTGTTTCTCTTTGTGTACGTAAATGCGTGTCTGTGTGTGTATGCGTGTGCGTGCGTGCGTGCGTGCGTGCGTGCGTGCGTGTGTGTGTGTGTGTGTGTGTGTGTGTGTGTGTGTGTGTGGTGTGGTGTGCGTGCATGCGTGCGTGCGTGCGTGCGTGCGTACGTACGTAAAACCCGCATGTCTCTGTCTGTGTGTGTGAGTGTGAACGCGCATGGACATCTATGGGCTGTCTCGTATCAAAAGTGTGTACTGTTTAATGTAAGAAGTCTTCAACCTCAACACGTTAGACCACAACCTGAAAGGAAGGTCTTCAAGTCTGGGTCAAAAGGATGCGATGACCCCTGTCACATTCGTTCGAATGATCTGTTCGCCCAGGTGACATCCGTGTGTCGGGAAAAACGTCCATCTACGACCACCTCTAAAAGTCCCTCTACCTCTAATTAAGTAAGACAGCAAATCTGAGAGGGGATGTCTTTCTTCTTGCTTGTTCTGTGTGCTCTGTGTTCTCATTTCTGCTAGTTGATTTGGTGTCGTAAGCAGCATTCGCTAGGAGTTATGGGCATGTAATTCTTCTATCATGGGGAAAAAGAGTTACCCTACATGTTTGTTATATCTAAAAGCTATCTGTAAAAGTTAGGCTTTCTTTCTGAATCCCCTTCCAAAAAAATCCCTGCCGTCAAACAATGTGGTCGGTTCAACTGAAATCTCACCGTCTCTACGTCAGTCCACTCGTTATAGTTGCTTGCTGT
>CM065739.1:28236108-28238608 GCA_033310375.1 Conus canariensis
TGACCTCTGAATTGTCCAACAGGAGGTGCTGTAGAAGGAAGACTGGCGTGTTGACAGCACACACTACAGTCGGCTAGATAACAACTCTCCTCTGTCGTTCCCTCACGTACAGAATCGTCTACACACGGTGTCAGACTTCACTTCTCCACTGACCACGCTCTGTGTCTCTCGCACTCCCACTGTCTCTCTACCCAGGGTGGCCAAGGCGTCTCCGATGCCGACAGCAGCAACAGTGGTCTCCCACACTGCAGGCCAGTCAAGACAAGGAGTACAGTACAGTCACACTCACTTCACCGCACCCAGCTAAGGCATGGATTACTGCTGAGGGTTGCAACTGAAGTAAGCCGACGACAAAAGCAGTTGGTCGTAAAAGCGGCAGAAGGCGAGCATCAGCCGACTAGCGTAGTGTCACTTGGCAACCAAGCCACAGCGCCATCGTTCCCAACTGACGGACTAACAGACTGGCCACATGCCTGGCACGGCGCAGCTGTGCGGATCGCTCTGAAGGCAGGGAAGGGGGGAGGAGGGAGTGGGGGAGGCAGCAGCCGGTGGGCAGAGAGAACACGTCACTTCCCTTCTCCCCTCGCCTCCCCTATCCCCCACCACTCCCCGCCGACGCCACCGCCGCCGCCGCCACCGCGTTGCATCATTAGCTGACAAGCCAGGGACTGGAGCGGTGCCGGCGATGCCAGAGGCTGACTGACAGACAACACGCTGCCCTGACAGTGACGGGCAGACGCTCATGTCAACATCACGCTTCCCTCGCCCATGATGACCAAAACTACCGTTGGTGCCGATCACGTCCACGTCTGCTGGCTGATTGCATTTACCGCTGCAAGACAGAGCCGACAGGAACTGGGTCCAAGTCCCACGCTATCCAAACTGGGTCTGTGAAGGAGGGATGTAGAGGCAATCACAACTTCATCAGTGCCGCTGTCGCTATCAGACGAATATGAAAACCAGCCAACGCTCGCTCTCTCTCTTTCTCACACACACTCACACGGAGACACAAAAGGATCGGTTGTTCAATGATTCACCTCTCTCCCCCCCAACCAACCATCTGGGGCTTCGATCGCCACCACTGAGCGCGCTACAAACCCGCCTCTCTCTCTCTCTCTCTTTCTGTGTGTGTGTGTGTGTGTGTGTGTGGGCGCGCGCGCCGCTCTCTCATTCCTCGTTTTTCAGCACCACAGCGGTCCATCCCGCTCTGGAAACGAGTTTTCCCGATTCTGTTGAGTCTGTCTAAAGGCACTTCTATCTGTGTGTGTGTGTGTGTGTGTGTGTGTGTGTGTGTGTGTGTGTGTGTGTGTGTGCGCGCGCGCGCGCGCGCTACAGGATTCTTTCCTGCCTCTCTCTCTTTCTCTCTCTCCCTCTGTGTGCTACTTAACTACATTCTTTCCTGCTTCTCTCTCTCTCTCTCTCTCTCTCTCTCTCTCTCTCTCTCTTCTCTCTCTCTGTGCCGCTGGATTCCTTCCTGCTTCTCTCTCTCTGCTACTAGATTCCTTCTCTCTCATGTTGCGAGCCTCATGTTGCGATCACCCTCCCTCTCTCTCTCACCACACACACACACACACACACACACACACACACACACACACACACACACACACACACAGAGCCAGTCTCAGTCTCAGGCACGGCATCCACCGCCACCAGTACTCACAGGACACAACAGCAGCAGCAGCAGCAGCAACCGCTGCATCAGCAACTCCTCCTCCAACCAACCCCTCACGAGCCTACAGCCGCCTGCATGCTACGCGCGAACGGTCAGAACAGAACGCTCACAGAACGCTCACGAGTAAACGCTCACAGGCAAACGGTCACAGAACGCTCACAGAACGCGTCACAGAACGCTCACAGAACGCTCACAAGCAAACGCTCACAGAACGTCACAGAACGTCACAGAACGCTCACAGAACGCTCAAGAACGCCACAGAACGGTCACAGAACGCTCACAGAACGCTCACAGAACGCTCACAGAACGCTCACAGAACGCTCAAGACGTCACGAACGCTCACCAGAACACGCTCACAGTCAGAACGCTCCGACAGAACGCTCACAGAACGCTCACGACCAGACGCTCACAGAACGTGCCCGCGTGCCGGAATCACGCGCCACGCAGCGGCTCTACATGTACACTAAGTAATTTCTTCTTCTAGGCCTACATACGCAGTGTAACTAGCGCACGCGGTTTGCAATCATACTCACCGCACACTCCGGGTACTTAAGTTTCCCACCACCGAGTCTAATTTGCTAAAGGTTTTTTTGTTTGTTTGTTTGTTTTTAAATAGAGAGCTGCTGTAAGCTGGAAGCGGGCCAGTTTAGTGGTCTGTGTGTCCCCCACATAGGTCACAGTTGCAAGTGTCGCCTATTAAATGAGGCATGTTAATTGGATGAGAATATTTGACATTCTTTGTTGATGGGACCGTCTGTGTCGTGGAGTGAGAGCTGTACGTGGATGTGTGTCAGTATTACGCTGCATGGGTTGGGGGGTCACAGA
>CM065739.1:28251108-28253608 GCA_033310375.1 Conus canariensis
CAAAAAAAAAATGAAACGAAGCAGAGGAAAGGAAAATGTAGGGCAAGAAGTTAAAACAAAATAAAGACAGGGAAGAAAAAACGAAGGTTAGGAAAATTTAAAAAAGTGGCTCAAAGTCAAATGGAGAAGAAAGTGTAATAATGGACAAGGGAAAAAGAAGGACGAGAAAGAAAAACAAACAAAGAAGAAAGAGAGAAGTAACGGGCAGGGAGAACAGAGAAATAAAATGAAGAACAGGAAAGGAATGACACTTGGGTGAGTGAGTATCGATAAGTAAGCAACCTGGCACGCGAGGAAGTTAATATGAGACTACGAGAATGAGCAGTGCACGGAGTGAGTGTCAGTCAGTTTAGCTGGTCGGCTGGGCTGTAATTAACGAGGAACCGAAACAAGAGGTTGGGTCAGTGATGACGACAATGTCCATGTCTCTAATGCCAACAGGTTGGGTCAGTGATGACGATAATGTCCATGTCTCTAATGCCAACAGGTTGGGTTAGTGATGACGACAATGTCCATGTCTCTAACGCCAACAGGTTGGCAAGTGCATAGTCATGAAACAAGAGGTTGGGTTAGTGGTGACGACAATGTCCATGTCTCTAACGCCAACAGGTTGGCAAGTGCATAGTCATGAAACAAGAGGTTGGGTTAGTGGTGACGACAATGTCCATGTCTCTAACGCCAACAGGTTGGCAAGTGCATAGTCATGAAACAAGAGGTTGGGTCAGTGATGACGACAATGTCCATGTCTCTAACGCCAACAGGTTGGGTTAGTGGTGACGACAATGTCCATTTCTCCAATGCCAACAGGTTGGCAAGTGCAGTCATTCTTTGTTTTGAATACCACTTGTCCTGGAAAGGAGGCAAGAGTGACCAGCGAACTGAAACTAAGATGATCTGATGAACACATTCACAGAACGTAATAAGGAATGCATATTCACAGAACGTAATAAGGAATGCATATTCACAGAACGTAATAAGGAATGCATATTTATAGAACGTAATAAGGAATGCAACTGTCTTGTTGTTCTTCGTCAACAACAATAATTTAACAAATAACAACAACAACAAAAATGGTATGAAATAATGGGTAAGTGAATAGACATTGAAGAATATTTCATCAACCATTAACACAGGACACATGCTAAATACATAAATAGAAAATTTCAAAACGTGCATCTTGGCCACAATACAGAGATTCCACTACCAAATGTATTTCCGATCACAAGAGAGGGACAATGTTAAAAGGCAGAGAGAGAGAGAGAGAGAGAGAGAGAGGACTCTCACACCCTCACGATATAAAAAGCATAGCATACAGAAGCGATGATTTTTGTTGTTTGGTATACATTGCACCACATCATAAAGTGATACCATTGTGTTGGTTCTACCAGAATGGTGTGAGATGGATCTCAAGTCCCCATTCTTCTGGCAATGGCCATTCTTTCTGCCGTATCATCTTTGGTAGGACTGAACGTTACACCTGAATTAACTAACATCTCCCCCCCCCCCTTCCTCCCCAACTCAATCCCCCGTCTGACGCATTTGCTTTATCCTAACGCATACGATTTACACCAACACATGTGCATTGTCCCAAAGCACCTGTTCAAACATACACACCTGTTTTATCCTAACGCATACAATTTACACCAACACATGTGCATTGTCCCAAAGCACCTGTTCAAACATACACACCTGTTTTATCCAACGCTCATCACCTGCTCTCCAGCTTCACGCCAGCGCGTTAAGCGCAACACAGGAAAAACAAAACAAAACAAAACAAAAACCCCTGTGTGTTGAAGGATATCAAAGGGACGCCAGCCCGACGCCGACCCCCTGAAACTGAAATTACCTCCCACCTCGGGCACAGCTAACTATTAGGTCTTGTGAACATGGACGGTCTTTCTCTCTCCTTTCTGTCATTAGGTCTTGTGAACATGAACGGTCTTTCTCTCTCCTTTCTGTCATTAGGTCTGGTGAACATGGACGGTCTTTCTCTCTCCTTTCTGTCATTAGGTCTGGTGAACATGGACGGTCTTTCTCTCTCCTTTCTGTCATTAGGTCTGGTGAACATGGACGGTCTTTCTCTCTCCTTTCTTTCTGAGCACGGCATCGAACCATTCTGTTTTCTCGGCATGTCGAATGTGTTCTGCCTAGAGATACAAACATTCGATAGTATGTAGAAATAATGACCCGAGGGAAAGGGATCGAAATCCTCTCAACAATTTCTTAAGTATTCTGATCTGTCTCTGTCACTCTTTCACACACGCGCGTACACACACACACCACACACACACACACACACACACACACACACACACACACACACACACACACTGAGGGAAGGAGTCGGGGAGGCGACAACAATATCATTGTCCCAGGCTAAGTCTGTGCTGGCAGAGTAATTATTTATAAACCATCAAAACGATGACCTGAGGCCGCGGAAACACAGAAATGTACAACAAGCATCAACCATCAACCACCGCGCGCACACATGCATACACGC
>CM065739.1:28258608-28263608 GCA_033310375.1 Conus canariensis
TCTATTTCGGGGAGGTCATTTTGAAGGGGTAGGAGAGGGAAGGAAGGGGGGGGGGGGGGGGTGGCGTTTCCTTTCCGACGTCGTTTACTCGGAAGTCGTTCTCTCGGACGTCGTGTACTCGGAGTCGTTCTCTCGGAGTCGTTTACTCGGAAGTCGTTCTCTCGGATCGTGAGTCGTTTACTCGGAAGTCGTTCTCTAGGACGTCGTTTACTCGGAACTTAGTTTCTCGGAACGTTCCCGTTTACTCGGAAGTCGTTCTCTCGGACGTCGTTTACTCGGAAGTCGTTCTCTAGGACGTCGTTTTACTCGGAAGTCGTTTTCTCGGACGTCGTTTACTCGGAAGTCGTTCTCTAGGACGTCGTTAACTCGGAAGTCGTTCTCTCGGAAGTCGTTTTCTCGGCATGTCGTTTTCGCTGCAGATGTAGTGTACATTTCGCTTCATCAACACAACTGGTCGGTTGTTTTGGATCATCAACATAGTTGTGTGTTTGATGCGGTTTTGAATACAGCTGCGGATAGTATTCAGCTTTTAACGTTTCATTTGCCCCGTTCAGTTTTGGTGATAGGCTGAACAGAAGATAAAGTGGAAATAGGAACGACTGTACGGAGGTGGGAGTTGAAGCAAGAAGGGGACAGGGTTGATTGAGAGTGGGGGGAGGGTGGAGGGGAAGCCTGGTCAGTCAAGTGTTAGCGTTGGGCCACTACCTAAGTCACATTAGGGTGAACAGTCTGGGTACAAGACGCCAGATCCCGCCAAAACCAACGGAACGGAATATGACAACAGTTTCTTTCTTTCTTTCGTCGTTTTCTTCTTCAACATTTTTTTTTCAATTTTCATCATTTTTTTTTTTTTTTTTTTTGGTCAAGAAAGGGAGACGTGGGAAAGTGAGTGAACAAGTGAGAAGCGATTGGGAGGAGGAGTGGAGCTGAGAATGGAAACCAACATGTGCATCTCTGTGTGAACCATGGACTTTTGTGTCAGTGTGTGTGTGGTTTGAACAGGACATTGTCCTGCCGTTTCATTCCGTTTGTTCCATGCATTTAGCAGTGCCCATGTAACCCAACCCTTCCTTTCCCTCTCTCTGAGTAAAGGTGTTAATTAAGATACACTGGCTTCAGACGTTTTCCTGACTGACTGTCACCATCATGGTCCGTGGACATTATCTGTCTGTTGTCAAGATAACGCTAAAACCACGGGACCGATTTCAATGACATTTGGTGGGAAGACAGAATAAGGCCCAAGGACCAAACTCACTCTTGGTGTGGATCTGGTGGTGGTGCGGGTGCGGCCGAGATTTGAACTGCCGTGAGCTGTTCAACGCTCAGAGGAAACGGCGGGTCACCGGTGGCCTAATTAGTCGTCCCGGCACTTGACCTGTGGCGGTTTTACCACTCACTTTATTCAACACGGGTTCATGTGGTGTAAGTGTGTGAGAGCTCTCCCGCTTCTCCGCCCGTTCTTGGATGTGCGAGACGGGAAACTCTCTCTCTCTCTCTCTGTTAAGCGAAGTTTATCTTCATTCTGATTAAACTACGTTGATTAACGACTATCTTAACCTTGAAAGACACATATAAATGGTAATGGAGAAGCAGAGAAAAAGAAATAAAAGAAAAGAAAGACAAAAAGAAAGACAACAGGAAGACAGACAGAAAATAACAAGTTGAGAGAGAGAGAGAGAGAGAGAGAGAGAGAGAGAGAGAGAGAGAGAGAGAGAGAGGAAAAACGAAAAAAGCAACAACAACAACAACAACAAAAATTAAGCGGTGAATACTATAGAATCATCCAAATCATACTACAGAATCATCCAAATCATGGTTGCTGCAAGTTTTCAGACACATCGGGCGGCGTCGGTACAAAACCCCACACGCGCCATTTTCTGTCAGTACCACCGATAACCTCCCCCTTCCAGTTCTGGCCCCCTAGTAATCTCCCCTCCATTGACCTTGTGGGTATGCGGGTATCGATTGTCTGCCCATAAGACACAGCTAGGAGGCTAGGGGTCTCCACGGGGCGCTACTGTTTCTTGTAAATGGTAGATATGCAAATGTCCAGCGCCGGTTCTTCGGCCCTGAATGGTCCTAACGTTGTATGGAAATGATCCTTGGGCTGGCGAGTCCGATTTGTTTTGAACCACTTTCAGAGCGTTAAAAGATAGCGATGACAACGATGACTTACACTGATAATGGCAAGGACGGTGATGATGATGATGATGATGATGATGATGGTGGTGGTGGTGGTGGATGGTGGTGGTGGTGGTGATGATGATAACAGTAATCATCATTCATTGTGTTTGATCAAAATCCGCTTTTATAACACTAATAAATAAATGAATCTGTCGCTGCCAAGATTCATCACACACACACACACACACACACACACACACACACACACACACACACACACATACATACACACGCGCACACACACACTACACACACACGCACACAACACCACACACACACACACACACACACACACACACACACACACACACACACACACACACACACACACATTGCGGGAACAAAAACGGAAACAGGGAGACAAAAAATAAATCTTTTACTTACAGCTATATCACTTTGTGCCATGGTTTAAACATGACAAAGCTATAGAAAGGTCGAACAGATTTTTTTTTAACGTAGACCCAGACAGACAATTCTTGGAAAGAAAAGCAACAACGGTCCATATTGTATTAGTTTCCTCTCGTGTGTGTGTGTGTGTGTGTGTGTGTGTGTGTGTGTGTGTGTGTGTGTGTGTGTGTGTGTGTGCTTGTGTGTGTGTGTGGTGCGTGCATGCATGCGCACGCGCGCGTGCGTGTATGTGTATGCGCGCGCGCGCGAACTTCCTTGTAAGTAAACCCCAGAATCATCGCTTATTAATCCTGTGATAATGATGATGTTTGATGATGATGATGATGGTGATGATGATGATGATTGTTGTTGTAATTACTGTCCTTTGAAGTGGTCGATTGCTACTGTCAAGCAATCCATTTATAAAGCAAGAACAACAAAACCAATAACAACGAAAACAACGGCGACGGCGATGAAGAAGAAGAAGAAGAAGAAGAAGAAGAAGAAGAAGAAGAAGAAGAATGATGATGATGATGATGATGATGATTATGATTATATGATATGATGCTGTGTTGTGCTGATGATGATAACGATAGTGATGATGACGATGATAGTGATGATGATGATGATGATGATGATGATGATGATGATGATGATGATGTGATGATGATGATAAGAGAGAGAGAGAGAGAGAGAGAGAGAAGAGAGAGACAGAGAGAGAGAGAGGAGAGGGGGGGGAGAATCATCACAACTACCAACACTATCATCATCAAAAGGCAGACCCACAAGGTGAACGTATCCTTCCACGTCCCTCACTCCAGCAGACTGTTGATAATTCAACACTCAAAGTGGAAAGCCATTGAAAGATGATCTCCTCAGCGGCTCCTTTCTGATAACCCCCCCCCCCCCTCTCCCTCCCCCCTCCCCCCCCCCCACACACACATCGACAACAACGGAAAAAAAAACTCCTCCGGATCCCACCCACCTCCCTCTCACCATCACGAACATCCCTGCCCACGTTCACCACCCCCTTCATCCCACACAATCAGCGTTTGACCGAACTGCAGCAAATTGCCGCCGCTGCAGCCGGCGGGCGAAGTCCACCACCAACGCCTTCTCCGACGGGCGATCAAAGACGCAGCACTCTCTCCGTCATTAATTTCCCCCAACCACATAATGACTCGATCATCTAGGGGGGGGAGCTGGACAACGCGCTGACCTCAGCTTCACCTTACGGGCACGCGCCCGGTCGCTCGGCAACGGAGGAGGGGCAGGTCCGAAACCCTGCCCATCAAGGACGCAGTACCGTGCGTTGACGACCGAAAGAGTCCTGGATGAGTGGGGGGTGTCCTGGAGAATCAAAAGGTATGCAATGAATGGGCCGTCGTGCTATAGCAGGGGATCAATCACCCAGGGCCAGGTGAGACTGGATCGAACGACTGCACGCGCCAGGGCTTGGACCGGTGTCACGGCTCATTTAACCGCCAGGCTCAGGGAGATGAGACTAAAGGAGGGGGGGGGGGGGGGGGGAGATAAGGACGGTGTCCGAGCCTTACGAATATTTTCCCCAGTTCTTGCGATAGAGGTAAAGACAATGGAGAAGATCTTTACGAAGGTGATTCTTACTCTCACTGCAGGAGAGGTGGAAAGATCAAACATGGGCGGTTTGGGGCTTTGTGTAACAATAGGTTGTTTGTTCAGTTCGCTGACAGTTCCTCTCTGTCTGTCTGTCTGGCTGTCTGTCTGTCTGTCTGTCTGTCTGTCTGTCTCTCTCTCTGCGTTTGCCAGGGACTTGTTTGACTGAACAATGTTTCATCTGACTCACTGAGTGCAAAGAATGATCATTTAAAAAAAAAAAAAACGAACCTCTCCAATCCAGTTTTGTTACAATTTCTGGTAATTACAGTCACTTTTCTGCATTCATGGTTTAGAAAAAAAAAAAAAAGAAGCATTCTATTTTTACGAATGCTCGTGACTTCGACAAAAAGTGAATTCGTTGTGAGTCACAATCTTTTCCTTCTCCAGCTGTGATTATCAAAGTACGGGGTATTTGTTGGGCAGCCGTCTCCAGAAAGTACAAAACAATGCTGCTCGTTTGATTCTCAGACAACCCAGATCTTCTCATGTCACTCCCTTACTTCTTTCTCTTCACTGGCTGCCGGTCAAAAAACAAATAGACTACAAACTGTCCTTACTCTGCTGTAAATCTTTGAAGGGCTAAACTCCTTCCTACCTTTCTGATCTCCTTCATCTCTATGTTCCTTCTGGGCAGTTGCGTTCTTCCACCGACAACACTCTGCTCAAAATCCCTCAATTTCAAACTAAAACCTATGGCGGTCGCTCTTTTTCTTTTCAGGGTCCGGTTTCTTGGAATAAACTCTCAATATCTTTGCGTAGTTCCAACTCTCTGTCTTCCTTCAAGGCATCTC
>CM065739.1:28268608-28303608 GCA_033310375.1 Conus canariensis
GAGACAGACACAGAGAGGGGGGGGGGGGGGAGAGAAGAAAAGGAGGAGGATGGTACGGGAAAAAGGAAGGGGGGGGGGGGGGGGGGGGGGCTGACTGTCAATGCTGATGACAAAAAGGGAGAAACACTCCAACAATTACTACGGCTCGTTTCCCCTGTTATCTGGCCTCATAAATTTCGCCACATTAGTGCCAGGGAGAACAGGGGAGGGGGAGGGGGGTAGGGGCAAGGGGGTAGGGGAAAAACTTGCTGAGGGAGAGGGTGGAGAAAAGAGGAAGGGGGTGGGGGGTGGGATGGGGAGAGAGAAAACATGCGCCTAATACGTAATCCCGGAACCAGCGCGATCCGTCTTAAGAGCAGAACAAGACAGTTACATAAGCCGTTCACACACACACACACACACACACACGCACGCACGCACGCACGCACACACACGCACACGCACGCACGCACGCACGCACACACACACGCACGCACGCACTCACACACACACACACACACTCTCTCTCTCTCTCTCTCTCTCTCTCTCACACACACCACACACACACACACACACACACACACAATATAACAAACACACGCGCAGACCACCATAATTTATACCCCAATCCCTC
This sequence comes from Conus canariensis, assembly GCA_033310375.1. Lineage (NCBI taxonomy): Eukaryota > Metazoa > Mollusca > Gastropoda > Neogastropoda > Conidae > Conus > Conus canariensis. The sequence goes on from CM065739.1 coordinate 28,269,222, forward strand.
GCCCCGTCCCTCCTTCTTCCTCCTCCTCCCCTAACATACACACCCATACCCACCGCCCCTGTCCTTCCGCCCCCCAGCCAAACAGCTCTCCGCATTCTCAACTGGCTTCTTTCCTTCTGACTTGAACCCTCTTTGGTTCAAACGCCAAAACACTAAAAATCAGCAAGACTATGTCCGTTTGTAAGGGAACATACAGACTATGCATGGTGTGTAAAGGACTGCTTGGAGAGGAAGAATAAAGGGGGGGGGGGGGGGGGGGGGGGGATGCTAGTAGCGAAAATTGCTTTTTTATTTTCTCCGTTTTTTTTTTTTTTTTTTTTTTTTTTTTTTTCAGATGAAGAGGACGGTGTGAGGCACCAAAAAATGAAGAGGTGGATTTCGGCCTTAGGAAAAAAAAAAAAAAAGAAAAAGAAAAAAAAAAAAAAAAGGAACACACAACAAATCAACCCCCTTAGGTGCTCCATTGATCCGATAACTGATGCCACAAAAAACACAAAAAAAAAAAAACCTCTTGGTTTTCTCTCCACTTTTCGCCCCACCCTCCTCTTTTCCTCCTCCCTCGCCTCACCTTCCTCCCCCCACCCTCACTCCTCCCTCCCCCCCCCTCCCTTCCTCTCCTCCTCCCCTCCCCCCCCCCCCCCCCCCCCCCCCCCCCCCCCCCGTCTTCCAGTCTTCTTCCAACATTTACATCACATCACGTCATCAAACACTGCCCTTGGTTTTCCAGCGGCTTGTTGTAATCAGTCCAAATGCTGCCGACGAAGCAAAAACAACATCTCCGCTGTTGACACTGACAGCACGTTAGTGCATGTTTTTTTTTTCTTTGTTTTTTTTGTTTGTTTTTTTTTTGTGTTTTTTTTTTTCAAAACTGGGCACACCGCATGCTGTCATGGCCAAAGAATGCCAGAGATCTGCACACGGAAGGCTGGGCATCATTACGTTTTGAAGGGCAGACGGACAGACGTTTGATTTTATCTGTAATTTACTTTAATATGTCAATCGTCTGCCTTTGCCGACCGAGCCAGGCTGTTGAGAGAGAGAGAGAGAGAGAGAGAGAGGAGAGAGAGAGAGAGAGAGAGAGAGAGAGAGAGAGAGAGAGAGAGAGAGGGTGGGAGGTAGGGAGGGACGGAGGAGGGAGGGAGAGAGAGAGAGAGAGAGAGAGAGAGAGAGAGAGCATGGTGTGTGAGTGCGCGCACTTGGGTGCGTTTGTGTGCATGTGTGTTTGCGTGCACGTTTACGCGTGTGTGTGTCGTGTATGATGTGTGATATATATATATATATATATATATATATATATATATATATATGTCACTCTGTATGAATATCCTCATACCACAGCGCGAGCGAGCGTAAGCGTGGGTATTCACCCAAATACGCCCTCCTCATCGTCACCATTCTCTCGCATTTCCCTGTGACATTTCCCACATCGTGCACGTGCGGTCCATCAAACTATACGTCCGACAATTACGGACACTGATACGGATCCGGATAAGTTTACTCATTTCAGACCTTGGCCTTTGATTTGAAAAACAGAGGAGCGGGGGAGGGAAAGGGACAGGGGGTGGGGGTGGGGGTTGGGGGGAGGAGGGGGAGGATAGTCTGGAAGGGACGGGTGAGGAAAACGTGAACCAAATATACTTTTTTGCTGATGAACCAGCAGTTTGCAGGTGCTGTTTCTGTTGACGTTACAAACCCCTGGCTTAAATATTATGAAAACTGAATTGTGTATACACAGGATGCAGAGGAAGATGAGAAACTGTGATTACAGAGAGAAAAAAAAAAAGAAGTTTATTTTCGGATGTCAGGTTCGAGTATCGTTAGCGTCCGTTCTATTTCTTTTTTTCTTCTTCTTTTTCTATTTTTGTTTTCCTCTGCCTTCCTTCTTTCTTCTGTTGATGTATTTGTTCTTTTTCTTTATTTGCTCTAGGCCTTCGTTCTGTCTTGCCATGCCCGTCTCATTCAGTTCTTCTCTTGCTTACACCTGGGCAAGTTGAGATACGGTGGTATTTCTGTCGTTTTCTCTTTATTTTCTTCTTCCTTTACCGACATCTGGGAAGTCGTTGAGATAAGTGGCACTTCTTTCTTCTTCTTCTTTTTTTTTTTTTCTCCTCTAATTTTATTGTTCTCTTACTCACTTTGTTCTTCTCTCACCAATGTATGGATAAGTTGAGATACGTGGTTTTTCTTTCTTTCTTTTTTTTTTTTATTTCGTCTTTCCTTTACCCAAATCTAGAAGTTGAGATAACTGGCACTCCTTTTTTTTTTTTATCTTCTTTCGTTGTTCCCTTTCTAAATTTGTTCTTCTCTTACCGATATCTGGATAAGCTGAGGTACGTATTTTTGTTTCTCTCTCTCTCTCTCTCTCTCTCTCTCTCTCTCTCTCTCTCTCTCTCTCTCTCTTATTTCGTTTCTCCTTTACCGACATCTGGATCTTGTTGAGATAAGTGGCACTTTTTTTTTTTTTTTTTTCAAATTTCTCTTATTTCAATGTTCTATTACTGACTTTGTTTTTCTCATACGGACATCTGGATAATTTGGGATACGCGGTATTTCTTTCTGTCTTTTTCCCCTCATTTTGTTCTTCTTTCACCGACATCTGGGTGTTGTTGAGACAAATGGCACTTCTTTCTTTTCTCGTATTTCATCGTTCTCTTACTGACTTGGTTCTTCTCTTATCGATGTACGGATGAGCTGAGATACGTGGTATTTCTGTCTTTCTATCTTATTTTGTTCTCTCAATGTTTTTTTTTTTTCTTCTATTGCCGACATCTGGATAAACTGAGATGAGTGATGTTTCTTTCTTTTTCTCGTATTTCGTTCTTCCCTTGCTGGAAACTGGTACAGCTGAGATCAGTGGCGTTTTTTTGTTTGTTTGTTTGTTCATCTCTCACTGGAATGTTGATAGGTAAGAAAGGCTTCCGTGGCATCTCTCTCTCTCTCTCTCTCTCTCTCTCTCTCTCTCTCTCTCTCTCTCTCTCTTCTAATTTTGTCCTTGTCTTATTGACTTTGTGGTAACCGAGATAAGTAACAGTTCAATCCTTTTCCTTCCTCCCCTCTCCCCTTCTTTTTTATTTTTTTCTCTCGTATTTTACAGACTCCAAGATCAATGCCATGTGTGTCCATTTCATTCTTTCTTACCTTCTTCTTTTCTTCTTCTTCTTTTTTCTGATATCTGGTTAAATGAGATAAGTGCCATTTCAGTCTGTATTTCATTTTTTTTTTTTTTCTGTTTCTTATATCTGGATGAGTGAGTACGTGCCATTTCATTGCTTCATTCGGCCTTGTTTTATTTTCTTATCCTTTTCCGACATCTGGGTGAGTGAGGTAAGTGCCTTTTCAAATCTAATTTTCCTTTTTATCTTATTCTCTTATTGACATATCTGGGTAAACGTGATAACTGTCCTTTCATTCTCTATTTCCTTCTTGTTTTCTTTTAATCTTCTCTTACTGATATCTGGGTAAGTAAGATTCCTGCCATTCTATACTCTATTTTGTTCTTATTTTATTCTTCTCTTGCTAATATCTGGGTAAGTGAGATAACGGCCATTTTGTTCTCTGTTTTCTTCTTCTTTTTTTTTTTTTTCTTTTCTTTTTTTTCTTTTTCTTTTACTGATGTTCGGGTAAGTAAGATTACTGCCATTTCATTCTTTATTACCTGTTTATTTTATTCTTCTGTTACTGATCCATGGGTAAGTGAGATAGCTGCCATGTTATTCTTCGTTTCCTTCTTATCTTATTGTTCTCCCATTGATACATAGGCTAGTGAGATAGCTGCCATGTTATTCTTCATTTCCTTCTTGTCATATTGTTCTCCCATTGACATAGAGGCTAGTGAGATCACTGCCATTACATTTTTTTTATTACCTGCTTGTTTTTGTTTTTTTGTTTCTTCTCTGACTAACATCTGGGTAAGTAAGATTTCTGCCAATTTGTTTTTTTCTTTCCGTGTTTTTTTTTCTTTTTTTTTTTCTTTCTTTTTTATTTTTTACTGACATCTGGATACTATCTATTAATGGCAACGTCAACACGTAGGGCATCAACCTTGTCTTTTTTTCCCAGTCCTTCATCTTTAACCCATTCTTCTCCTGTCTTTCTTTTCTCCAATCCTTTAACTCATAACAGTACTGCCACTTCATGCTCATGTGTTATTATTGGACATCTTCTTTTATCGTATTATCAAGAGCATCAGTTGTAGTGCTAACGAGTAGCACTGTTGCTATGGTACCTGGTGGTGGTGGTGGTAGTAGTAGCAGTAGTAGTAGTAGTAGTAGTGTGGTAGTAGTAATAGTAATAGTGGTCGTGGTAGTAGTAGTAGTAGTAGTAGCAGCAGTAGCAGTAGTAGTAGTAGCAGTAGTAGTAGTAGTAGTAGTAGTAGAGAGACATGACTATTGCTGCTGCTGCTGCTACTACTGCTACTACTACTTCTACATCTACTGTTATGATTACTACTCTGCTGCTGCTGCTACTACTACTATTTTTACCACCACCACCACTACCACTACTACTACAAGGCTGCTGCTACTACCACTACTGCTACTACTACTGCCATTACTACTGCTGGTGGTGGTGATGGTCGTACTATAACTACTAGCACTACAAAGCTGCTGCTGTTGTTGCTATTGCAACAACAACAACAACAACTACAACTACTACTACTACTACTACTACTACTACTACTACTACTTTTATAACTATTACGACTAGGCTGCTGCTGTTGCTGCTACTATTACAACAACTACTACTACTACTAGGTTGTTGATGTTACTGCGACTACTACTACTACACTACTACTACTACTACTGCTACTACAATAAGAACAGCTATTACTCCTGCTGCTGCTCCTCCTTTCTGCTGCTACTGATACTGCAGCTACGACAGCTACTGTTGCTGCGCCTGCTGCAGCTGCTACTGCTACCACCATCACCACCACTACTATCACTACAGCTGCTGCTGCTGTTGTTACTACTACAACCGCTATACCACTACTGCTACAGATGCTGCCGCCCCCGTCGCCATTGTTGCTGCTGCTACCACTGTTACGACTTTTCCTGTTTCTACAACAGCTGTTGTTGTTACTACTGTTGCTACAACAACAGATACAACTACTACTGCTACTGCAGCAACAATAACAACAACAACAATTACTACTACAACTGCTGTTGCTGCTGCTACTAATACTATTGCTGTTACCATTGCTGCTGCTGCTGCTGCTACTACTACTACTACTGCTACTATTGCTACTGCTACTGCCGATGCCATTAATAGTACTAGTAGTAGAAGTAGTAGTAGCAGTACTGGTGGTGGTGTGGTGGTGGTGGTGATGGTAGTAGTAGTAGTGGTGGTGGTGGTGGTGGTGGTAGTAGTAGTAGTAACAGCAGCAGCAGCTAGCAGCAGCAGCAGCAGCAGCAGCAGCAGCAGCAGTAGTAGTAGTAGTAGTAGTAGTAGTAGTAGTAGTAGTACAGTATTGCTGTTGCTGCTTCTACTACTACTGCTGCTGCTGCTGCTGCTGCTGCTGCTGCTGATGATGATGATGTTGCTACTGTTGCAGCTGCTGGTGATGGTGGCGCTTCAACGACAACAACAACAATAACAACAACAACAACAACTACTACTACTACTACTACTGTTGCTGCTGCTGCCACTGCCAGTGCTGTTACTGTAGTAGCTGCAGTAGTAAAAGCCGGATCAGCAGAAGCTGTAGCAGCAGCAGCAGCAGCAGCAGATATCTAACTATGGGAGCGTCATCAGTTTCTTCATGAATCATAAAAGTGATCGGAAAAGGAAGCAAAGAAGAGCTGCCATTCCCATTCAGCCCTCAAACAATCTTACCCGTCGACGTCGACTCTTCTCTCACGGAGCTCAAAAGTCGTGATTCTTGAGTAATGACAGATTACAGTCTCATAAACGGTTCGTCTGTGACCTGGTTTGGTGGCGGGACTTTGGTGACGAATGGCCCAGCATCGCTAATCGTCTGTTGGCAATTGATAGATAACTGCAGCGTACAGGGTACAAACATCTCGACCCACGGCACTCCGTCGGGTGCTGATTTATCAATTCCGGCAAATGTTGTGTTTAAAACAAAACAAAACGATGCTATACACGTGTCATGCTCGTGGTTTTCAGACAGGCTGCAGACAGAAAGTAAGCAGCCATGGGTTTCACCATCAGGGGAATCAGTGTCAGGTGGAATGGCAACGATTCCAGTGTCATCCCCTACCCTGCCACCACCTTCCCAGATTCCCTTGTTTCTTCCCGCAGAGATATCCCTATCTGGACACACAGCCGTTGGTCAAAGTTTTATGAGGATAGCCGACCCAAAGTGGGTGATGGTCATTGACAATTGTTGGAGAGCACTGTGCTGTCTTCGGTTCAATGTTGCAACTCACACACACACACACACACACACACACACACACACACTCACACATACACACACAACACACACACACACACACACACACACACACACACACACACACACACACCACACACACACACACACACACACACACACACACACACACACACACACACACACACACTCACACACTATACGCTATGTTTTCTGTGTTTATTTTGAACTTCGGCAAGTTGTCAGTAACACTGCAGTCTTTTTCAGCCTCTTTCGGAAGATGCTGACTTCGTTCTTAGGAGAGAGAGAAAAAGCTGCCTTAAGGACCACAGTTCCATTCGAAAAGCAGCATACAGCTACTTCAGACAGACCACAGATGACCAAGGAACAGGACCAGTATCCTCATTTTTCGCCAGTCGTGCATTCGAAGGCATTCATCACTTCCCGTTGATCCGATTGGCCCTGTGAACTCGCTAAACAGCGGCAATACTTCTTTTTCTGGTTTTGTTTTGTTTTGTTTTAAAGAAGCTAGCATACCTGATTACTTGAGAGGGCAGCCTGTCAACTGAGCAACTCTTTCGTGCGGAAGTGTTCAGTTATCAGTGCGAGCGAACGGGACTCCCACCAAAGCGGAGAGTATGCCCGTTAGAAGTATTACTGTTCATCTTCAAGATGTAGCTTGGATGACAGATGAAATTCGACTGTTAATTGAGGAACGCCAGAAAATCCACAAAATAGCTAAACAGACTAATAAACCTGAAGACTGGCTCAGGTTTCGACAATTTCGAAACTATGTCATATCCAGAGAAAAGCAAAGACAGTTGGAATACACAGAAGAATTGGAGACTAAAGTTTTAAGTTCAGATGATTTTGGAAACAGAGAATGGTGGAAATTAGTTAAATCTTTTCTTAAAAAGAAGGGTATGGACACTAACGAAATTCCACCAATCATGCATGATAATATCTTATATCACACAAGTAAAGAGAAAGCTGATATTTTCAATGACTTCTTCATTAGCCAGTCTACTGTAGAGAATGAAGAAGATGAAGTGCCCGATATTCCATTCCTTGACCTTGAGCTTAATGAAATTACACTCACTCCCTCTGAAGTTGAAAATGTCATTAGAAACCTTGACAAAAACAAAGCCGTAGGACCTGACCTAATTCACAACAAAATACTGTTGGCATCCCTTCCAGTTATTTTAAACCCTCTGACCTGTCTTTTCAATAGAACTTTAAATGAAGGCAAATTTCCAAAGATATGGAAAACTGCGCATGTAACTCCTTTGCATAAAAAGGCTGCAAAAGAGAAGTGTGATAATTATCGACCGATTTCATTGCTTAGTTGCGTTGGTAAAGTCTTAGAGAGATGTATTCACAAACATGTATTTAATTTTTTATCATCTAATCAACTTATTTCATCTTCTCAGTCTGGATTTATCCCTAGAGACTCTACCGTCAATCAGCTGCTCTGTATATATAATGATCTGTGTTCCTCTTTTGATAATGGTACAACAACGCAAGCCGTTTTCCTTGACATTTCCAAAGCTTTTGATCGTGTCAGCCACAAAGGTCTCCTGCATAAAATGAAAGCCATTGGCATACGAGGTAAATTACATGAATGGTTTACTGATTATTTATTAAATCGTACTCAAGCAGTTACGATAAAAGGCGAAAAATCTATATATAAGAGAATTCCTTCTGGTGTCCCACAAAGTTCAGTACTAGGCCCGCTCCTGTTTCTTGTATATATCAATGATATTGTAAATGAAATCCAATCCAACATAAAACTTTTTGCTGATGACACGAGCATGTATTTATCACTCGATAATCCCAATCTCCGCGCTGAAATACTTAATGCTGACTTGGAAAAGATAAACTCATGGGCTAAAACTTGGAAAGTAAAATTTAATGTCGAGAAAACAGAATTGTTGAATTTCACTCGCAATAGGAATGTGATATTGCCTCTTACATTTGGTTCTACAATTCTACAAGGTACTAACAAGCATAAACACCTAGGTATCATTCTTCAAGATGATTGCAAATGGGATGAGCACATAAAACATATAATGACCACTGTTACAATGTTAATTTCATGTCTAAAAAGCTATAAATATAAGATAAGTAGAAAAGCTCTCGAAATCTTATACAAATCCTTTATATTGCCACACTTCGATTATGCCGACATTGTCTGGGATAATTGTACTGAGACGCAATCGCAGCATCTGGAAAATTTGCACCTGGAAGCTCTAAGAATCATTACAGGCACTGTTCGTGGAACAAACCATCAAAATTTATACAAAGAGTCTGGTTTCTGCCCATTAAAGGAAAGAAGAAAACGGCATAAACTAATACAGTACTATAAAATGATTAATGGCCTAAGCCCCAATTATTTAGTACATCTTATTCCTTCTCTAGTCTCGGACAGAAACCCTCACCACAGGCGAAGGCCTCTAGAACGCACAGTAATGAAATGTAAGACAGAGCTATATAAAAAATCGTTCGTCCCATCCGCAACTCAATTATGGAATGCACTACCTGACTACATTAAAACTAGCAACTCCTTGAGCCAGCTGAAACGATATCTGTCTATTGATGACGCTATAGTTCCACCATACTACTATTTTGGTAAAAGAAGAGAACAAGTAATTCACTGCCGGCTCCGTTTAGGTATGAGTGATCTAAAGAACGATATGGTTAACCGACATCTGGATAATAATCCTTCTTGTAGCTGTGGCAATGGGAGAGAAACAGCAGAACACTATTTGTTATTCTGTCCCCTATTCAATATAGTTCGTGAAAATACAATTTTGACTCTTCCACAGAATTATACCCAATTACGTTTTCTTTTAGAAGGTAGCCGTGATCTTCAACCTGATGTGATTCATTAATATTTGGAAAAGTACACCAGTTTATCTCCGAATCGAACCGATTTCAGCCCTGACTTTCTCATTTAAAAAAAAAAAAATCATTTTTGCCTTCTTCATATTTTACTTTCTGTAACTTTATAGTTTGGCTTTTATTTATTCATTATGATCCATTTCTTTACTCTTGCAATGAGAGGCTGACTGACAAGTCGAATGGCCCAAGACGTAGTTTACTGGATAGATAGTTTGTTTACTTACTGATTAGCCAGCGTCATCGCTAAAATTAGTAAATCTTTTTTCTGTTTAAGCGATCGATGTCATAGTGTCTTCGAATGGGAAGAAAAACAATAACAGGAAATGGAAAAAAATGAAAAGGGGAAAAGAAAAGAGGGGAAAAAAGGAAAAAAAAGTTAATCAAATTGAACCACTATACTTCAACACAATACTTATGGAAAAGATGGTTTCTGTCCTAAACTACTTTACGTTATTGTATAAGTTTCTCTCGAGTTTGTAAAGTGTTCACATATTCTTGTTGATGACGTGATTGCTGTTTCCACTCCCTTCCTCCCATTTTCCATGTTATTCATTTTATTTTTCAGCTACTGTGTCTCTTTTTTCGGCTTTTTTTTTTTTTTTTTTTTTTGTCTGTTTTTGTTTTTCTTTTTCGATGTTTCTTTATAAAAAAAAAAATCGCAAGCACGAAGTGAACTGTTTATTATATTGTGAATGTATTTAACCGCCAATATATTGTGAATGTCAATTTGAGCACAGTATAAGCCTAGGGCTTGTTGTTGCTCATTCGTCCTGTCAATTATGAAGGTATTCTGTTCATTTGTTTCCGAAATAAAAGTTATTTAAACCATTTAAAAAGCGGAGAGTGAAAAAAACGATGCACAATACTGATCCTCTACTTTCTGAATCCCTAACATAATGAAAATGAATGGTCTAACAGACGATTGCTGACACGTGAGTGCTTATTCGCTCAATAGCCTGTGAAAGGCCATGAAGTACCTGTATAATTCATCACCCCGCGCGGGAAAGCTACGTCTACTGTCATCGTTATTTGTAACAGTGTGTTCAGTATTAATAGATTTGTACGGCTTCCCGGCCCAACACACTTACCACTTCGGGAAGTGACCCAGGTTATCAACACCACTGTTTACAGCTATGTTTTTTTTTTTTTAGTATGTGGGCTGTATTTATTGTACAGGATGCACGTATTTACTCATGCTTCAGAAAGATATACTCCTGCTTCAGGAAGGTCCTTGGCATATGCTAAAAAGTGCCGTTTCGTCTGCTGCACCTATTCCCACGCCCACCCCTTGCTTTCTCTCTCTTCCCCAATGAAAGGACTTATAGCCACTGACCTGGCATCAAGCAACAGTCGGTCAATACGCCACCTTCACCCAAGTAGGATACACACACGTTCCACAGGCGAAGTCCAAACAAAGGAGAGTTGTAGTACACAAATCAAAAATGACAAGATGTCTATACAGATGGGGGAAACGTCGGGGGGGGGGGGGGGGGGGGGGATCTGAGGTGGGAACATGTCTGGGTAAGTGACAAGAGGAGGAGGAGGTCAAGGGGGTCATCATCAACGCCAGGGTCAGTCGGGGTAATTCATTCTGTCTGGGGTGACGCTTTCACGCGCTTCGCACGCGACCGTTTGTCACCTCTAGACGGACAATTAACACAGACCATGAATATCTAATGAGCATTGATAATGGTTAGTCACTGCCTTAGGCCCATCTGTAGGAGCCACAACTTAAAAAGGTCTCGGTCCTTTGTGTCGGGTTCTCGGCGGCTGACTGAAGCGGTTGTTGATTGCTGGATGCGTATTATACGTACACGTGTGCGTGCGTCTGGAGGCGTATTAAGGGGAAGAGGTGGGGATGGGGGTCACAGGGGTTCCAGTCCGTTTCTGGCTTAAAATTCAACAAATCGAAAGCACCTTCATTGTTTTTGTTTTTGCTTTTGTGAAACAGCATGATCAGGAACCTCGAAGACGCTATACTTTTCCCACTCTTCCTATCCGATTTCCCCCTTCGGTAATCTTTCTTTTTTTTATCGTCTTTTTTTCTATTTCAAGTTTTGAAACAGTCGCATATGAATCATAAGTTACTCGCATATTTGCATACAAAGTAACGCATTCTAATACTTTGATTTCACAAACTTGATCCATGAAGATTCTGACCCTCTATGATGAATTATCCCCAAACCACCTCACCCCCCCCCCCCCCCCTACGGAAATATATGGAAATGCTCTTTGGTGAGTATACTATGAATTGTCTTGTAACACTGAATATCTGGGAAGTATAAAAACGGATATAAAACACAACCAAAGCAACAACAAACAAAACCAAAAGGTACAAAAACATAACAGCAAACGAAATAACAGAAAACATAAACAAACAATGATTATGAATAAAAGAACAGAAAACCAACGAAAGATCAAAAACAACATTCAAAACAAGAACAAACTCACAAAACATCAAACAAGCAAATCAAAAATAAACCAAACAACGACAACCGCCAAATAAAACAACCCCACGCACAAGCCAAAGCTCGCGGTCGTGGTACCCTGTGACTTGGCCAGATGATAATAAACGCCTTCAGGATGGCAGATTTTGCCCTTCTACCCCTAGGCCCTCCCCCCTCCCAACCCTACCACGCCACCACCACCCCTCCCCACCCTCCCATTCTTTGCTTTGCAGCGATAGTTTAACTCATCACCCACGCTCACTCCTCCTCTCAATAACTATTGTAACAAATTTCTGTCAGCGGACTGGACACCTGAAACCACCCCACCCCCTTCCCTTTGCCTCAATTGCCTCTCTACACGAAACGACTTGCCCCTTCTTGATGGCCTCGTGTTTCCACACTGATGGTCGGTCTAGTTTACGGAATCCCCCCCCCCCCCCCCCCCCCCCCCCCCCCCCCCACACCACCACACACACCACACACACACACACCAACTCTACCCACCCACCCCTCCCCAAAAAGAAAAAAAAGTTCGTAAAGGAGGAAACTTCGCCACTCTTTTTCAACAAAAGGAAGAAGAAGAAGAAGACGAAGAAGAAGAAACGAAGAAGAGAACGAAGAAGAAAGCTTACTGCCTACCTTGTCAGATGTGAAATGTTGGAACAGAATGACATTTCAAGTGCATGTTGAAATTATTTTTTATAGGTACAGGTGTACCCATATACCACTGACCAACCGCGGATAACTGTTCCTTCCCTTTGACGGGACAGCGTTCACAACATTGCCCGAACAGTTAGTTCGTGAATTAGAATTAGAAGGAGACCAGCCCCGTCTGGTTAGGTTTTGCCAAGCGTGCGTGTGTGTGTGTGTGTGTGTGTGTGTGTGTGTGTGTGTGTGTGTGTGTGTGTGTTGTCAGTACAACCATGAGTTAATCTGACAATACACTGGTTTCAGTCAGTGTGTGTGTGTGTGTGTGTGTGTGTTGTGTGTGTGTGTGTGTGGGCCTCTCACCTCTTCTTCGCCCCTCCACTCCCCAACCCCCTCCCCCAGCAGGATGGTTTTTGTCAGAGGGGCTGTCTTTCAAACAAAAGCGCACCATTCCATCTCTCTTCTCGTGATTAAGGACCCGATGGTCGTCTGACTCGGTCGCAGACTTCCTCATCCGTCATGCGATCTAGCCGTAGCATCTCATCTCCATGATTTCCATTCCGTAACGCACACTTCGGCCTCAAGACAGCCAGAGGCCCAAGAATCAAACGCTTGAACCGTGGGACGCAAACGTGCTGTCGAGCACGTTGGGCCATACTGGCACCCACAGCCGTAGTTTGTAATGATGTTATGCAGATTACGTGTCTGCGCAAGTAGGGGTCTTCGAATTATTGCGTTATCATATTATAGATATTAGAAATACATCAAGACTTCAACACCTGCTTTTATTACGAAAAAAAAAGTATTTGTGATTACTACTATTGCCGCCGCCGCCGCCAGCCGCCGCCGCCGCCGCTGCTGCTGCTAGCACTACTACTACTACAACTTGTAACTACATCTACTATCAATAGTGCTTCAACTGTCGCTGCTGCTCTTACTGCAATTACTACAGCTGCTACGACTATAGCGATGACAATGTCAACGACGACGACGACGTCGTAGTCGTCGTCGTCATCGTAGTAGTTGTTGTTATAGTTGTTGTTGCTGTAGCAGCAGTAGACGTCAATGCAGTTGTCGTAGTACCAGAAGAATAATGGTGATAATTAATCTTGTAAATGAGCCATCTGGCCACCCGGGGTGGCTAGTTCATAATGAGACTAAACAGACAACGTGCCTATAGCAAGCAAGGCCATTCTAATTACTGCCTGTCATACTATTGGTTTTAGAACTGAAAATAGCACTAAATCACCTTTACCATCATTATGTTTAAAAACCAAACCAAATCAAACCAAACAAAAGAAAAGCAGTATCGATCATTTCTAATGCTGTTGTTGCTACTACTACTACTCCTGCTGTTGCTGCTGCTGCTGCAGCGGCTGCTGCTACTACTACTACTACTACTACTACTACTACTACTACTACTACTACTCCCACCACCACTACTATTGCTACCACTACTATCACAATCAGCACTACTACTACTACTGCTACATCTACCACTACCACTACTACTACTACTACTACTACTACCACAACCACTATTATTACTACCACCACCATCATCAACACCACCACTACTACTACATTTCAAGGTAGTAATACTGCTACAGCTGCTGCTCTTACTACTGCTTCTACTACTGCTACGACGACAACGATGACTATAGAACGACCACGACGCAATAGTAGTAGTAGTAGTAGTAGTAGTAGTAGTAGTGTAGTAGTAGTAGTAGTAGTAGTTGTTGTTGTTGTAGAAGTGGCAGCAGCAGCAGCAAAAGCAACAGCGGTAGTAGCAGTAATATAATGTTGATCATTAGTCTCATTAATGTTGTAGTTAAATAGTATTAGTAGTGATGACGGTGATAGTAGTAGTAGTAGTAGTAGTAGTAGTAGTAGTAGTAGTAGTAGTAGTAATAGTAGCAGCAGCAGCAGTAGTAGCAGTAGCAGCAGCAGTACTAGCGGCAACATCATGTTGATCATTATTCTCTTGTAAGGTTATAGTCGAGTATGAGGTTTAATATTTTTAAGTATGTCCACGCTAAAAGAAAAACAAGCGCATGAACAATCAATCTGTCCGTTCATTTGTTTAACCGTGCAGTGCAACAAAATCACCACACACTATAATCCCGACAGGAAAAAAATTGATCCATATCTATTTATGTACAAATCAAGTGTGAATCGCTTTGGGTAAAAGACACTGTAGAGATGAGTTATGTGAAGAAAAAAAAAAGCAACAATGTTGATGGGAAGCAAAAGGTAGCTTCTCTGTACGTACCTCGGTTCGGAGTACAGTAACTTGATTAATAGATCACTCTAAAGGTGATTTCTGTGTTTAAGGAAACAAACAAAACAAAACACCACTTCCTCTCAAATTTCAGATACGCTCGTATGGGCAATTATTCGTTTACTTTTAACTGATTGATTGTTCATATTTCTTTATTTCTGGCATCCCCGTGCCTTTAACTTCATCAGCAGACGTCTGCAAAGCTCACTCAGTTATTTGTACAAAAAAAAAAAAAAGAAAAAAAAAGAAAGAAAGAAAAGAAAAATCGTCAAATGTTCAATACCACCACGACAGACGAAGACAATTTAGAAGAAAAAGGAGAGAAAAAAAACGGACTTCAAAATGGCAGAATTGTACAGGAGTAGGGTTGATGAGAATGAAAGGGAGGGGAGGGCAGAGTTGGGAGGACTCGGCGAGAGGGTGGAGGGACCGGACGCCAGAGGGTGGGGGTATGGGGCACGCGTGGTGTGAAGGGAGGGCGGGGAGGGGGGGAGGGAGGGGGGGGGAGGGTGCGCGGGTTTGGATCGAGAAATGGACCCCCCTGAGACGGTGGACGCGCAGAGGAACTTGTGAGAAACTGCGGAGAGTTTCTGTGGAAATAATACACAAAGAACAACAGGCACGGAAAAGACAAGCACGGGAACGGTGGTGGGAAGGGTGGGCGGTGAAGTTTGGGAAGTGGATCGAGGGAAAGGATGGGGGGGGGGGGGGGGGGGGATATGCATGAGGGATGATATTATTAGAGGAAATGGAATGACGGAAGTGCGCGAGGGCGAGAACTGGAAGTGGTAAGGGTGGGGTGGTAGTGTTGGGGGTGGGGATGGGAAGAAGGGAGGGGGGGGGGGGTCAGTACTTACAGGAGTTGTAGGGTTACGGTAAAAATAATAGAAAAAAGAAGAAAAAAAAAAAACGGTCGCCAACACTTATTTATTGATCAACTAACAATAAAAAAAAAAAAAAAAGCAAAAATGTGGGCAGATGATCTAGGCGTTAAGCACCACGGAGATGGTGATGGTGGGTGGGACATCGGGTGGTAGTGAATGGAAGATGGAAGGAGGGGGGGGGGGGATGAGGGGAGATAATCCAGGGAGTGGAATCGCGGAGGCTGATGAACGAGACTGAGGCAGAAAAGAGCGGCGGAGGGAGGAGGGGGGGGGGGGGGGGGGGGAGGCGGATGGTAGTGGTGATGGTGGTGGGAGAGAAAGATCAAAGGAAGTAGAATGTGGAGGGGAGAAGAGGGGAGGAGGGGGGGGGGGGGGGGGCAGTGCATGATGTGTATTTATCAATCGAAAAGATGTTTGAAAAAAAAAAAAAAATGTTAGAGAAATGAAAACAGTAAATCTGCAGGCTTGAAAGACGTCGTGGGTAGTCGTGGGTGGTGGTGGTGGTGGTGGTGGTAGTGATGGATGGGAGGAAAGTGGTGGTGGTGGGAGGGATGGGGGAGGGGGGTGAGCAGTGGCACGGGGAATAGGGATAGCAGAGACGAGGAAAGCGCCTGATAGAGGAAAGGTCGAGATGGGGAAAGAGAGAAAGGAGGGCGGTTGGGGGATGGGGGTGCAGAAGGGGGGGGGGGAGGGGGGGGTAGGAGTTAGGACAGTCAAGGGGCGGGGAGATGGGGGCGGGGGGGGGGGGGGGGGGGGGCGGAGGGTAAAAACAGCGATAGGGCAACAAAAAGTCTCTAGTGTATTTGTTTATCAAATATTATTGGAATAACATTCAACAGACGACGGCAGAGAACGTTGGCCAGAAAGCCGTCGGGTCGGTCGATGGTGGGTGAAAAGAGGTCGCTGGAGTTGAGGGGAGGGGAGGGGGAGGGAGGGGGGGAGTGAGAGAGGGGAGGGAGAGAGAGGGAGGAAAGAGGGAGGTGGGGGTGATGAGGTAGGGAGGAATAGGAATATGGTGGGGTGGCTGGGGCTGTGGAAATTGAGAGAGAGGGACGGGGGGGGGGGGGGGGGGGGGGGGAGGGGGAGGTCGATTGAAGAGGGGCGGGCAAGGGAGACTATCGGAGGAGGGGCAACAGAAAGAAACTGTTGACTCTCTCTCTCTCTCTCTCTCTCTCTCTCTCTCTCTCTCTCTCTCCTGTATTTTTATTTATTTAAATAAAATGATATCCGAAGAATGGTGAGCAATGACTGTAGCGGCCACTCGATAGGACGGACGGGAGTGAGCCAGAGGAAGGGGATGAGGGTTGGGGTGAATGTCTGTCAGAGAGAGAGAGAGAGAGAGAGAGAGAGGAGAGAGAGAGAGAGAGAGAGGAGAGAGAGAGAGAGAGAGAGAGCATGGGTCCAATGACATCTTCCCATTTCACTGCATCAGACTATGGATAGCGAGCGACGGGAGGACAGGAGAACGAAGGGCGGGGAAAAGGGCGGGTGGGGAAGAAGAAGGGTAGTAAGGGGGGGGGGGGGGGGCGGGGGTGGACTGGGGGGAAAGAGGGGCAGGGATGTTTGGGATAGCGATCCACTGGAGAGGGAGACACGATCCGAGTTTTATTCAAATGCACGCGCAAAGCGAGAACGAACTGGAACGGAGAATCGAAGGCTCCAGAGAAGAGAGAGAGAGAGAGAGAGAGAGAGAGAGAGAGAGAGAGAGAGAGAGAGAGAGAGAGAGAGAGAGAGAATCGCTGTGACTGTGTGTGTGTGTGTGTGTGTGTGTGTGTGTGTGTGTGTGTGTGTGTGTGTGTGTGCTAGCGTGCGCGCGTGTGGATAAAGGCGTGCGCGCGTGTATGTATGTGTGGAATTGTGCGTGTGTGTGTGTGCGTGCGTGCGTGTGTGTGTGTGTGTGCGTGCGTGCGTGCGTGTGTGCGTGCGCGCGCGCGCGTGCGTGCGTGTGTGCGTGCGCGCGCGCGCGCGCGCGCGCGTGTGTGTGTGTGTGTGTGTGGCTAAAGTGAAGGAAATGCAATGAGGGCAGTGGCCACCGGATGAAAAACACCGTGATTGAGAGAAAACGAAATACAAGAAAACATTTAATCAGAACAGTCATAATGATCCCAATAACATAAGAACCACTTGCGAGTGCCACAGAGTGCGTTAAAGGAAAATCGCACCGCTACCGCTGCTAGCCGCTAGCTGCTACAACAAGAAACAAACAGCATCCGGTCGACAGAGTCAGCGGCCCAGGCTCACTTCCTGCATGCAGTCTGCATCGTCAAGGAGGAGACCACTGCTCTCCGAGCACACGGGCAGCCACCCCATGCAGGGGTAAGCTCCCTTGATTACAGCAAAATCGCCTGCGTCGACTAGGTTTTAGACATGAGATTGCAGTATATCTTCATCTTCCGATCAGGAGATGTTACTATGTCTTGGAAGAGAAAATGATGACCAGAGGGAATTAAACGGATTTCCTTTTCGTCTTCGTCTTTCACTTCTAACGCTTCCATTCATGTGTACTGATACGACTGTAATAAGTCAGACCGCTTGATTCACCGAATTCTGTTAACTTCCTGGCGATTGGTAAGTGATAGGACAGTGATTCACGTGTTATCTACTATGATTTTGTAATGCCAGACAGGTGGAACAACGGCGGGTCACACACACACACATACACACACACACACACACACACACACACACACACACACACACACACACACACACACACACACAGTGAAGTGCGATAACACTAATCGCAATAAAATGAACAGTGTTCGACGAATCATATAATTCGGCCCGCATATTAACATAGATGAAAATAAACGAGACAAACGTTTGATGAGACGTATAATCAACCTACAAGTCTTTGTTTCAGCTTGTTTCCGTTGAGAATCCACTCTTCCATTCAAACGAGACAACTGTCTTTCACTGCGAGATGTCCGAAAAGAAAGCTTTTCTGATTATGTAGGTTATTATCTTCAAGCGCCATGACAAGCAAAATCCTTTGACTGGTGCTTAAAACGATTGGAATTAGTCCGAGATGGCCTGGCCTCAGATGTCATGTCAACGAGATTGCAGTGTTTTCATGCTGAAGGCAGGAAGGCAGGTAAGAATTGGGGCGTTTGTTCTGCACTGGGAATGACAATGGGAACGATCAGTGAGGATGGGAACTTAACGGTCCATTTGAGTGCGACTCAGAATGAAACTAAGTGAACTTAATAATGTAAATAAGTTGCGAAAGGCTCAAAATGAAGACGAATGAACTTAATAATGTAGATAACTCACGAAAGGTTAAAGGTAGGTTCACGTACACACACACACACACACACACACACACACACACACACACACACACACACACAGAGAGAGAGGAGAGAGAGAGAGAGAGAGAGAGACAGAGACAGACAGACAGACAGACAGGAGAGAGAGAGAGAGAGAGAGAGAGAGAGAGAGAGAGAGAATTCATTCATGGCTAGGGGTCATCGCCCACAGGTGATTTCATTCACAGCCAGGACATTGCCCACTAGTTCATTACAACCCTCCTAGCACCCAAATAACAACGCCCAATTACAAATTCAATCAACAGCTTTCGAGAAGGCAAAATTCACCACTGAAAAAAAAAACCGACTAAAGGAGACCACAGTCCTCAAATAAAACAAATGAGCTGACAGATTTATCGTCGGAAGTACACGCTATAAGAATGGATAATCAAAACTGTCATGGAAATGTGTGAACTTTCAACGGTGTAGACCGATCCCCGATTTCTGTCGGACGGGACGGAGAGAGAGAGAGAGAGAGAGAGGAGGAGAGGAGAGAGAGAGAGAGAGAGAGAGAGAGAGAGAGAGAGAGAGAGGGAGAGAGAGGAGAGTCTTTTCTAAACACCTTCAAAGGTTCTGCTTCAGCAGTTGGTAATGTAAGCTTGACTGCAGGCAGAGGAGATCCGCTCTGTGTCCCCAACCATCAGTAATCACGTTTCGGATATGACAGAGGGAGGAAATCAAAGCATGAAGGCATACTTTCCGCCTGGCGACAATTACAAATAGTATCGAATTCTGTCTTGTTACGATCTTCACGGAAAAAAAAAAAAAGGCAAACGTTCTTTGGCAAAGCTGATTCTGATTCCGATAGTCAATGTTGTTACAAGTGCAATGCATGATTTTGCAGGATACTGTTATTAACAGCACGCACGCACACAGCACGTTTAGGCGCGTACACACACACACACACACACCATATCCGACACTTCTTATTCGCCCCTCCAAAGACACACAAACACACACACACACACACACGCACATGCACACATGCATGTATGCCTGCGCGCACAACTCACACACACACACACACACACACACACACACACACACACACACACGCGCGCGCACACACACACGCACGCACGCGCGCGCGCGCACATACCACAACACAAACACACACACACACACACACACACACACACACACCACACACACACACACACACACACACACGCACTCGTTCTATTTGTGTAAATCATCGACCTGTTCATATTTTCACACATCAGAGAAAAAGGGAGAGAGACCGAGAAAAAGATGACACAAGAAATGCAGACGGAGGGAAAGGCAGGTGTTGTCAGACACACAGAGGTCGACGATTCATTTCTGCCTCTCTGTCCAAAAGCTCATCCACACAAGAACTAATTCACCCGGAAAATTTCCCATTTCTATTCCTGCAACGTTTCCCTGGTCCAATAAAAATGATGACACCACCTCATTCCTTCGTATACGCCGTAGGCATAATGAGTCATATGCTATTTATGCAGTGTTTCTGTTCTCTCGTTATGTCCTGCTTTCTGTCTTACCGTCTAGTTATTCAGTTGTCTTTAATCTTTACAGGCCCGATTACAGCCGTGTTTTCTTTCAGCGTTTTATAGTGCTGTATCATATTACATTTAAAGGAATGGAAATGACCAATGAACAATTCCCCGAAGATGGTAGTATGGTGCCTTAATGGCGGGATAAAAGAAAAAAACTGCCATACACCCAAAACTCCACTGCCTGTCTATACAGGCAGTATCCGCAGGTGTATCAGCCTGCGTACGCAGAAAGAAAGAAAGAAACCAATGAACAAGATGATGCCACAGACTTCCAGTCCAGTTGCGCAGGGATAACTTGCGCGAGCAGGATGTGCGTCCCTTCCTCCGGAGGCTATTTTCATTTCACATGGGATATTTCGGTACAGAGATATCCTCGTTCGCCATCCCTTTAGATGAGCAGCCCGGTGTCCTCGATGAAGGCTGCCGTCCGTCGCAGCTCCTCCAGGGTGCCATACAGCTTGGCTTCCACTGCTGTCGGTGTTGGCCAGTACTTTCTCCTGGATGCTGCATACGTCGTACAGACTTGAAGGATGTGGTCAGTAGTCGTTGGTCCCTCACTACAAGGGCACTCTCCACTCTGTCCAATGCCAAATTTTGTGTGCATGTGGTGGAGCAGGCGATTGTGTCCAGTCCTCAGGCGGAAGATCTTGACCTGTTCCCGTCGTCCCAGCAAATGGTATGTGTCTTCTGGGTTGTATTTGGGATGCAGGAGGCGCCATTTTATTCCTTGTTGTGCCTTGATGATTGTCTTAATTTCATCGTATGACACCAGGTTGTTGGCCTGCTCCTTCTGTGCACCATCTTTTGCCAGAATGTCCGCTTTTTCGTTGCCTCTGATGCCACAGTGTGCTGGTACCCATTGTATCACCACTTTCTCCACTCTGGCACTCAGGGCAACAAGGGCTGAAGTGATATGGTTCTGTTCTTTGCAGCGGGAGTTCTTGAGGGCTTGGAGCACGGAGAGAGCGTCAGAGAAGACCACCACCTGCCCTGTTGTTCTTTTGGAGTTCTGCAAGACTGTTGTGGCTGCCTCACAGAGGGCTTCTCGCTCAGCTCGGAAGTTGGTGGAGTATTTTCCTGTTGGAATTGCAATTTCTTCATCTCCGTCTTTGTATCGGAGGAAGATTCCAGCTCCACCATCCCTCGTTGCCTCTGTGGCGGAGCCATCTGTGAAGACATGGGTCCAGTCTTCCTGGGGATATTGGTTGCAGATGTACTCCATGGCCAGGGCCTTCCTTTGGGTGTCTGACTGTATTCCTCTCTTCTCCACTCCGGGAATGCTGGTGACGACTGTTGGGAACACCTGCCTCTTCCAAGATGGGTGAGTGACATTTGCCGGGATAGGCTTTGCTTCGTGTTCCATCAAGACTGGGCTTTGTCTTTCAAGGCGTCTTGACTGGCAGATGAAGCTGCCTCTTTTCAACCGGCTCTTGGTGGGTCTGCTCATTCTGTTGTTCATTGGATGGTTTTCAAGGCGTTTGAATTTTGCTGCTTGGATGAGGATCTTTGTGTCCCTTCTGTCCTCCAATGACTGTAGCCCAGTGGTCTCTTCCATCTTCAGGATTGGGGTGGATCTCATGGCGCCAATTATGACACGCTGAGCTTGGTTCTGTATCTTATGAGGTGGTTGAGGTTAGACTTTGGGTACAGAGATATAAGTCTGTTACAACTGTGTCGACTTCTATATTCCTTCAGAAGAAATTTGAAACTGACGGCGTTGGAAATGAAAACATAACACAGACGATCAGTCACCTGCAAACGAAGGCATGACAAGGTAGGAGAGGGTGAATTAGAACATGGGGAGGGAGGAGAGAGCAGGGGGGAAGGGGAGGCAGAGAGGTAGGGGGTGGGGATACATGACCTCATTTAACAAAGCACCGGAGTCAACTAAAAGTGAGGTTAAAAGGGGTGTGAGGAGAAGGGAGGGGTAAAACGGTTTGGGGGTGGAGGAGGTGATGGGAGGGAAGGGACGACTGGGAGAGGATAGGGGTCGGGAGGGGGGGGGGACGGAGAAAACATATACAGCTCGGGACCAGCAGTTCATGGGGACAGTGGCTGAGCGAAACAATTGTTCGGCATTGGTATCACTATCCCCCATCTCTTCATGTCGATTCTCTGTTACCTCATGAAAGATAGATGTTTGAGAAATATCACCTAATATTCCCTCTCTCTCTCTCTCTCTCTCTCTCTCTCTCTCTCTCTCTCTCTCTCTCTCTCTCTCTCTCTCGACGAGCTACTGCATCAAAGTATTACAAATTAGATACTTGACAAAAGCAATGAGAAGATATCATTTAACGTTACAGATAAAAATGAATAAATAAAAACACACACACACACACACACACACACACACACACACACACACACACACACACACACACACACAATCTGGTTTTTCCACAGATCAGTATATCTGAGACATACAGGGGAACATCCAGAAATCTTTTTAAGGCAAATGTAAGTACAGTTTCTATGATTTCACCGTCTTTCTGAGACGCAAACCTCGGCCATATAAGTCAGAATCGGTTGAATTTGAGTATGAAACGGCTTCAGACATGAATGTAAGTCAGTTATATTTAGTCATTTTGGTTCTCTGGGTTATCTGGGTATCTGTGCAGCTCCCCCTTTTCCTTTCTTGCAAGTAGCAGACTAAGCAGTTTTGCTGTGAAATATATTCCAGATATTTGTATGAATTTTATCATTTCAACTTCATCATCTCCATAAAACCACCTAAATACCACAGTGTTTGTCTTTTCAAGATTATCTAAAAAAAAAAAAAGTGAATAATTTACTAATAATATCAGTTAACGCGATACTGATTAGGCCATAAACCCATATCAATAGAGGTTTACACCAGCCAGAGATGTATAAATCATAAGCATACCGTTATTACTATTTTCATAGTTATTGTAATGATCTTCAATTTCAAATCCCAAAGGCTTCATAAATATATGTTGCAAATCGTATTATAGAGATTTGTTACTGTTTGCAAGAAGTGAAAGTTTGAAACTACACGGATTATCAAAACACTTTTTTTTGCAATGCACAGTTCTCTAATTTCCAGATATCTTGGACAACAGAGGATGAAATGGACCCCTGTTTTTGCATGCGAAATGGACAATCACATCTTCTTTCACAAGCATTCTCTTCCAAACGTAATCTGTCGATCTTTGAAGGCGAAACTCCTAACCTGAAGCGAATGAAAAGTGTTCTAACCCTGAGATGCTTCAGCTGGTTTTGATAAGGCCGAGATAAGGAAGATTTAAATGTGCTAGAAAAAGAATAACGTTCACTTGACTTGATGCTTCTTGACCATTCTTGATTTTGTGAACTAACAAGTCTGTCCTTAAACTCGGCTACATTTTTATTATCAGCGCCCACTCCTTGGTTTTTTCCAAACTTCTTCAAAGCCATAATGAGTCAGCGTGTAACAAACTGATGACGCCCATGTTTTTGTTTTTTTTTACTATTTTGTTCATGAAGATGTAAAAGCATTTTGCAAGTTTTAAACGGCAAACGGTTGGGAGACATTTTAATTACCGGTAACAGTATTTCATACATTTTACGAACACGTTGGTATATAATGGCTAACGATCTTTTCACCGTAGACCATGAGTGGGTGTTTTATGCAGACATTCAACATCTTTTTAATGCAAACAAATGAAATCACTCAATGGCTATCAGATCATATCCAATGCCCCACAACTCTGCACCATATCTGACCATAGGCTTGATTTGCGCATCGAAAAGATTAAAGGATTTTGACTATCTTTCTCCTATTGACCAGAGCAGTCTGAACATACATATAACTCTCTTTTTCGCACGGTTAGCGATATCATTCAAAGCATGCGAGAACAACAAGAGAGAGAGAGAGAGAGAGAGAGAGAGAGAGAGAGAGAGAGAGAGAGAGAGAGAGAGAGAGAGAGAGAGGGTAATTATAATGTTAAAAATGTTAACCAATTTTATTCGATCATCATCATAATACCACCGCTGACGCGCAGCAGCATGTCATCCATTTCCAAACAGAATTATATTTGATTGGTCAAGGTTAACTTGCAGGTCTGGTTTCATAGCAACCTCTTGCAAAACATCTAACTGGTTTTGTGAACCCAAACAGAATCCGAGGCCAAAATGACATCAACCGTAAACATAAGAATAAAGATTTCAACAAGGTCTTGTATTAGCTGGATGCCATGTCTGCCAAATTTTGTGATTTTCCGTGCCAGCTCGTTAATAAGAAGAGAAAATAAGCTAGGACTATAAATTTCTCTTTGTTTCAGACCTTTGGGCGTAGAAATAGGTCTGTCAAATCACCACCACAACGAACTTTAGCTTTCACTACTCTGAACATGGTTTGTATGGCTGTGTACATTTTGCCATTTACACCATGTTCACTTAATTTAGTCCAGAGCTTAAGCCTACTCACCGAATCAAACCAAAACTGCTTTCTTCTTTTCCAACAATTACACTTTTTATGCATTATCCGGATTTTAATATGCAATCATTAATTTTTTGAAAAGACGCGTCAATATCATGATCAATCGAATCGGTGGCTTCTTGAAAACACATCTTTACCTCTTCTGTTTTCAACCTGCAAGAAATTCATCAGAGAGAGAGAGAGAGAGAGAGAGAGAGAGAGAGAGAGAGAGAGAGAGAGAGAGAGAGAGAGAGAGAGAGAGAGCTCTGCTCCAACACTTACTTTCCTGAACTTGGAACCAGTTCCGGAAAAAAGTTAGTGAGTGAGCTTTCTTTTTCTTTTCTTTCTTTCTTTCTTTCTTTTTTTTTAAGCTTACGCGTGATTCGAAACGATTTGTTTGTTTCATAATAAAGCGACGAACAAGTTATAATATCGGTTATTATCTTTGCGTTTCAGTTCTTGTTTACCACGGAGAAGAGTGTCTATTTCAAGTAGACTGGGAAGAAGACTAGAAATAATTTCTCTTCTTATGACATAATTTGGACAACACAGTAAGAAATATTCGGTCGTGTCTGATTTGGTACCATAAAAAAAAACCCAAAACTTGATCTGCTTTTAAATGACAGTGAACAATACCTCGATTTAAGTTACGCATTCCAAAGCGGAGTCTGCAAAGGTTAACCGTTTCGTTTCTGACTTCATAAAAGTAATAACAGGGTCATCCGGTTTAATGAAACTTTGAATTCAGAAAGTGATTTCGTGGACTTTGTACTGTCTTAGGGGTCATTTTAGAGTTGTGTTGTGTTTAACTTGAATGAATTTTTGTACTGTTCCGTTTTGCATGGACCTGTATGCCTTTCGAGGGGTCTTCGTCGCCATTGTGGATTTCTTGCTGACACTGAGTCTGGGACTAGGCTGCTTGGATATTCTGCAGACAAACGATTAACATTTTTTTTTTTAACAAAAGTTGATTAATCTATGCCTTTTTCTTTCTTTTAATTATCAGATTCCAGATTTTTCATACAAACATTGTAACTTGTACACTTCCCACAATGACGTACACTACTTTTTAAATCATTAACAGCAGATTTTCCGCCCTCTTTGTCTGCGTCTTCTTGCAGTTGTCCCAAATGATATCAGCACAGAAAAAAGAAACAAAAGGAATGATTCATCTGTGGTTTCTAGCACTTTTGGATATTTAGTATTTGTGGCTTCGTACGCAATCAACATGTCAACATCTTTCACTGTTTGTCTGATATGTTCGTCTCATCCAGTCATTATAAACGATCCTGGAGGTGTGTACCGAATGTCAGCGGGTAATTTGTTAGCGATCTCTGTCCTGTTCTCATAATCTTTAACCTTCCTTTTCTTTGGCCATTCTGCAGTCTTCTCTGGGTCAGTCTAAGATTTCGGCACAAATTACAGAGTTAGACAAAGTGCTGAACTACTATCCTTGGCAGATAGTTTGTTCCAGAAGCATTATAACTTACTATATGAATGTAGTCTAAGAATAGCATGGTACCTAACATGGATCCCTGTGGCACTCCTCCAGAAACGCTTTAAGGAGGTCAGATTTTTTTTAACCTTTCATAACAAGTGTCTAAGACCGGTTGGAAAGGCAGCCTCTGAGAAAGTCCAGTAGTTTCCCTTTTATCCTGACAGCGTTCAGATTTGTCATGAGACCTCTGTGCAATACACCGTCGCTTGTACAATGATTATTTGTGAAATTACTCAAATATGGAAAGAGACACACATTTCGTGTTAGGAAGAGAGCAATTGCTTGATTGTAAAATTACCAGGGATAAGCCCAGACCGTAAGGAAGTGAAAATGGCAACTGATGTCTGAAAGGAATACAGGTGTCAATGACCATACTTTTCAAACATCTTTCCGATGCAGCTTAATAGCGAAATTGGCTAGTGATAACTACAAAGGTCTGTTGGTTCTCTTTCATGTGTAGAAGTTACATGCGCTATCTTTTTCAACGATGGAATCTACTCTAAAGAGGACAGCTGTTGAATAGCGTGATGAGAGGAAAGAAGATGATGTGAGCTGAAGTTATTTACCGTATACTGTGAATAAGATCTGAACCAGATATTTTAGTTTTATGTAGTCTTATTTTTTCTTAGTGTCAAAGACATCAGTTCGTCAAAGTGTAATCTAATCTATTTGAAAATCAAGGCATGTAATGGTCAGTATTACATCGTTATCGTTTTCCAATACTGACTACAAAATGAGAATTGAAAATGTTTATTTTGTCTGAGTACTACACCATGCGACGTGATTCGATAAGGGTAACTTCCTTAGTATCAATTCTTTTCTTTCGGGAAAAAAAATTGTTAACCAGTCTCCACTAATCTTTACTCTCCAAAACTGATGAATCTGAAGCTTTTTTTGTCAAGTTCGCCGCAATACACCATTTTCCAGTTTCTTTCTTTTGAAATGTTGTAGTTTCTAGATTGACGGAACCTTTCCCAGCCTCTTGTCTGTCACCCTAGGTACGGCCAGTGAGCTGATGGTCACAGTCTTAACTGGCATACATCGTCTAGCTATGACCAGAAGGATTCTAGGGCAACACACTTTCGGCACTCTTCTACCGTTTGCTTATCTTATCATTTATTCCAGTCTACTTCATCCGACAATGTACGATTTTTTTCATGTCTACGGTAACTGAATATTGTTCTTTTCAAAGAGCGGTTTATTTTCACAGTGTTTTCCAAGACAGCACAGGGCACACTGTGGTCGTTATGCACAGCAGGTAGAACCACTGTCGACTTCATAAACTGAGGAGTCTGTATGATAATTAATCTAAATAAGTGTTATAATTGTCCGTCATACGTGTTGTTTTACAAAGTAATTGGTTCAAGCTGTACTGGTCGATTTTGTCGAGAGGGGGGCTCTTCTCAGACCTGTTTAAAAGTCGTTCAAATTAATTAACTGTAGCATTGTGTTATTTACTTTTTCTAATGAATCACTGATCACTTGTCACCAGCTAACAGAGGTGTTCGGCGGGCAATAAAATAATCCAATCACTACACTTGTTTGATCTCCTTCTGTTTCTACCCAGACCAATTTTAGACCACCGATTTGAAGATCTGGGCGTGGTTTGCGGTGCTGACAGTTTTTAACATCAATGGCCACTTACCTTGCGGATCGTTTGGTCTGTCTCGTCTGACAGGAAGATGGAACTTGGGGGGTTCTATTGTACCGCAACAATGCCTCTCCGAAAACCAGGTTTCTGACAGTGCTATGATATATAAACCATTACATTCTGCGGATTGTAAATCGACTTTGTTTTTTCAAACTTTTAAAAGTAGCATGTATGGCAGTGAGTTCCAGTTTGTTTACTGTTACAATATCCCCAGAAAGTAGAAGAGAAATTAATCTAGTGTACTTAACGATGAAGCTAAAAGCACAGTACCTTTCTTCGCGAACATTATGAAACGTCGTTTCATTTCGATTCAAAACAGACAGCCAGATGATTGTCTTGTAGACAGTGTGCTCTTAGCAATATGAAAAATACTTTAAAATTTGATTCACTGATTTGAACAAAAAAATTCCTGGGCAGAGTTAGAACAATGGTGTGAAACTCGTCTGTCCTGGCTCTTAAGCGCATCAATGTTAACAGTCGTCTAAGTGACGGTATTCAGAAATGCACAGAAAAGAAAGAAAGAAAGAAACAAACAAACAAAGAAACAAAACGCTAGCCAGGACCGCAGGTTAATACGGGTTCTCTCTCTTTGGAATGAGGTGTGGAAACAATGGTAAGTCATCGTGTGAATCATAGAGTTTAGAAACGAATTCTCTCTTATCAACGGTGACAAATCATAAGGTGTATAAAATACAAGGAAAACACGAAGGTCTACAATAACGCCATATATTATATGATGTGAATGTGTCTATTAGTTATATCTTACACATGCATATCCCGTTTTGTAAGGACTGTGGCCTTCATGACTAAATCTCTCTCTCTCTCTCTCTCTCTCTCTCTCTCTCTCTCTCTCTCTCTGTCTGTCTGTCTGACTGTCTGTCTGTCTGTCTGTGTCAACACTGACACCCCCTCTTTTATTATCATACAGTAAGTAGTAAGCGGACGTAGGCAATACAGCAGGCCTACGCACCAGTACGGGTTTTTCCACACTCGGTGTCTTAGAGGCAAGTGACAGGAAGGAAAAAGAGCACATGGTTGCGCGTGTGCGCGAAACAAAGTTTCAGACCAAAAGAAAACAGAAGAAAGAAAGAAAGAATGAAACAAAAAGAAGTCTAACGAAAGGGACAATAGTTTTCTGGACAAAGGGCGGAAACGTGCACGTACACGGAAACACGACTTGTGAAGGTGGCGATGGCGTTGAAGATGTCGCTGAGGGCCGCTAGCGAGCAAGTGGAGAGGTCCACTTTAACCTCTTGTCCACAACCTCTTTGCCGTCACAAGTGCACGCGCTGGCTCGGGCTTCCTTCCGGTGGCCCCGAGTGCGCATGCCTGCCGGGGTGTTGGTTTCTTTCAACATGGCGGTCAGTGTGTCAGCACTTCCGCTTCCTGCCGTCGCCATGATTGTTTTGTGCTGACGCAGTGTCAGGTTGATGGCCAGGGAGGGGACCTATCAGCTCGTTGTTTTAATTATTCATTTACTTATTCTTTGTTCTTGTTGTTGTTTGTTTATGAGTGTAGTTGAAGATTAAGGAACTGATTTAAATACCATGTCGACATTGCATCTAGCCCAGTGGTTCAAGTGGCCCGTCAGAAATACACTCCAACTAAATTTTACAATCTGATCAAATTTTATGCTTGTTAGGTTGTTTGAACATAGACGGACGACGTTTCGAAACTTCGAAATCAAATAAGTATCACATCCACTATCGATGTGTAATGAGGATAGAGAATTCTACACTGAAACTAACACAGACTTTGAAATGGTAATACTGTTAACGAATGAATGTCTTGGATTTTTTTCTTCTTTTTCTTATATTCATGAAGAGAAAGATACCATCCTGAAAAGAAACAAACCACAAAAACAATTCGCACATATGCAGATCAATTACTAACATGGTAGGTAACTTGCCGAGATCCTTAAGGTACTTAAGACAATGCGGTGTTGAGAACGCCGACCAACCCGCTTAATGAATAATTACCATCGACAAAAAAGAAGTTTGAAATGTATTAAAAAAAAAGTTTGAAATGTAACATACCGTACATATAAAAGTCCATATGAGTAAATGGATATTGCAAAATAAACAGACAGTATCCATTCTGGAGAGCATGCGCAGTCTTGCTGTCTAATTACCAAGCTGCAACCAAAAAGCTGCCTTGTTGTATATGGAAACCTGTGGGTAAAGTGTAAAGGACTTTTTAGAACGAAGATGACTGGGCCACAGGTACACAAACAAACAAACAAAATCCCCAATCCCAACAACAACAAAATGAGTAGACAGCAATAAAGGGAGACAAAGAAAAGTAAACCCAGAGAGTGAAAGAATAGTGGAAAATACTAGGAGAGAACTTCCAGAAGGCGGGTATAGAATTTTTTGCTGAAAGGACTCCCGGCATCTTCATGGGGGGCTGCCGCAAGGCGCACACATGATGATGTTGGTAATAACGTTAATGAGTATGAAATTGATGGTTATGAAACGATCATGACGAGGAATATTCAAACCTTACCTTTTTTATGTCTTGCTTCGTCAGTGTTTTTGTCGTCTGTTGTGTTGAGACCAGCGGCAACAGCAGTAAAAATAATAACAATAGCAGCAGTGGCAACAACAGCAGCAGCAGCAGCAGCAGAAGCAAGGATAACAATAACTTCATCAAACAGCGGAAACAGCAACACCACCACCACCATCACCACCACCGCCACCATCACCACCTATTTCAATTTCACTCTCCACTCCCTCATGTCCAGCATTCTCAGCATCGATGAATCGAGAATGAAAAGAAGCGCAGATGTAAAAAAAAAAAAAAAAAAAAAAGACGAAAAAAAAGGATGATGATGAGAAAAGGTAGTAGAAGATTACAACAAAGAAAAGAAAAAAAGGAAGAGAAAGAGAAGAAGAAGAAGACGAAGAGGAAGAAGAAGGAGAAGGATGGGAAGAAAGAAAAGTACTTCGAGAAGAAGAGGATGGGGGAAAAACACGACAAGGAAGAAGATGAAGAAGAAGACTATGAAGGAGAAGACGACAAGGAGAAGGAGGAAGAGAAGGAAAAGGAGGAGGAAGAGGAGGAGGAGGAAAGGAAAAGAATAGCGACTATATAAAGAAGAAGAAGAAGAAGAAGAAGAAGAAAAAGAAGAAAGGTGAAAACTAAGAAAGATAAAGATGAAGGAGAAGAAAAAAAGAGCGATGACGATGATGACAACGAGGAAGATGAAGGAGGAGGATAGGGAGAGAAAGAAATAGAAGGGGATAGGGTAGAAGAAGAAGAAGAAGATGAACAAGAAGAAGAAGATGGAAGAAGAAGAAGAAGAAGAAGAAGAAGAAGAAGAAGAAGAAGAAGAAAGACGAAGAAGAAGAACGATGAAGGAGAGAAAAAAGAGCGATGACGATGATGACGACAATGAGGAAGAAGAAGAAGAAGAAGAAGAAGAAGAAACAAAAGGAGGAGGGGAAAGGAAGTAAAAAAAAAAAAGATGAGGAGGTGGAAGGAGGAAAAGAAGAAAAGAACAAGAAGGAGGAGAGAAAAGAATGAACAAGAAAAGAAGGAGAGAAAGATGCGATGAAGAAGAAGAAGAAGAAGAAGAAGAAGAAGAAGAAAGAAGAAGAAGAAAACCATTGTCTCAATCATCACCATCACCTTAAAAATAAAAAAAAAGAAAAAGAAAGATCAAATTCCTACCTATGTGGTCTTGGAGGTGTCTGATGTTGCTTAGGCCCATGTTGTTGCTCTGGAACGATGAAGTGGTTGAAGATGACTTTACAGGCGACCCTGGGCAGGAAGGAACACAAGTTACGTTGTATAGCTTTAAGAAGGTTCGCCACCCATCATGGGAAGAGAGAGAGAGAGAGAGAGAGAGAGAGAGAGAGAGAGAGAGAGAGAGAGAGAGAGAGATGTCTAATTGTGCGTGACTGATCATCGGACATATTAGAGGAGAGGGGTGTACGATCCAATTATGTCGCTGCTGCATCCGTCAAGGCTTGATTGGGCTTCATAGCAACATGATTATAGTAACATATTTGAAAGCGCCCGTAGAGACACACTATCTGTCAATTCTGTCTCTGTTTTTCTGTTTCTCTATCTGTCTGTCTGTCTGTCTGTCTGTCTCTGTCTCTGTCTGTCTGTCTGTCTGTCTGTCTGTCTCTCTCTCTCTCTTTCTCTATCTCTCGCTCGCTCACTCACTCGTTCAGGTTTGGTGGACATGCAGATGGTCAGAAACTAACATTTTCAATACAATGGATTGTTTTGTTTCCTTGTCCATCACCACCATCGCTGTCAAGAAATAGAGCTGCTCTGTTGTTACCGTATTCCTGAGTCTAGAAACAGGGATTTTACAGATGGACCAAATCACAATAGCTTCGAATAATGACAGTCATCACGAAATATGCCTCTATATGTTATTTTGTGAACTCTAAGAACATTTCAGAGTACACGTAGCAATTTTTTTTTTTTTTTTTACTAATAGACTTAAAGTCCCCCTCCTCACACCATTCCTATCACCACCTCCCCCTCCCTCTAACGCGACCAAAATTAATTCAATGAAAAAATATGGTTGTAAATATGGTAAACCCACCGACCTTTGTTTTATTTTTTTCTTTCCGACCTTGAACGTCTTTTCTTAAAGATTTAGAAATAAGAAAGTATTATAGAGAACAAATTGCCTGCTGTCCAGTCTTCCACCTGGGACATCTAGATCCCAGTTCGGAAGGCAGCTTTCATGCGATCTCCAACAAGCTGCCTCCCTTTGGCTGAACCGGCAGGAAAATGGCATCTTTTGCCGTAATACTGGACTAGACCAGTGTTTCAGCTAACGAACTACTGCGGTTCTGTTTGGTGAGCATTTCAGATTGGATGCGTAGATTTCAGAAATAAAGGTCACAGTGACGCTATAGATATTTCGAACGCATGAAGTCACAACGTACGGCTCTTTCGTGTTGGATTCGTTAACGCGTGAATAGTTACGTCACTGGCTTGCATTTAAAAAGAAGACAATAGGACTGATGGAAAAGTCAGCACATAGTTTAAAGAACTGGATGAAAATCAACAAAGAACAGTGTGGTGTTTTAACGCGACTCGCGGCTGTCAATCGCGGAGGTACGACCCTGTTATTATTATATTATTATATGTTGGGTATTTATATAGCGCCTATCCTCGGTCACAGACCGAGCTCTAAGCGCTTTACAATAAACACACTACCTCACTCACTCAACGGGCTGCCTACCCAGGTAGAGCCGGCCGAAGAGCAGCCTACTGGCGCTCATTCAGTCGTTTCCCGTACCATTCAAATATCAGTCACTCATTTTCATTTATCTCATTTATTCCTCCAGTTTCTCACATAGGATGCATACGATGTTTTATACGTGTCCTCCATTTCCACCGGTACACGATGGCACACGATAACAGTTAGTGACAATTTTTGTGGCTTGGTAAGAAATACCAGGCGGCTTTCTTCAGTCTACATCAATTTTGCCAGGGCAGCGGGGAACCCCCATGCTCTTTTCGATTTTCAACTGCCGTGGGTTCTTTAACGTGCGCAGGGGGCCAGGAAGGCACACGGGTCCGACTCGCTTATAGTCCCCATCCGATGGACTTGACGTTCAGTTCGATTTGTCATTCAAACTGGGAAAGAAAGGGCGAGAAAGGCAGGGCTCGAACCCACGCACTTCTCACACGTTGGATTAGCAGGCGAACGTCTTAACCACTCTGCCACCTTTCTTCCTGACTAATTGCTGTTATTTACTAATGGAAAATAACTCCTAATGAATCCAAAGCAACTGTCGTGATATGAATATCATGAAGCTTCTTTTAGTCAGATTTTTTTTTCAATGCGAGTTTATTAATTTATTTCTAGTGAAATAAGATCTCAACAATGCTGAAGTTCAGACTATCTCCAGTTCTTCAGGATAAATCCTCGATTCGCCTTCTTTTCCGTTCTGTCAGAAAAATATCAGTAGGTGTGATGTCCAATAATTCTAATTTTTCAAGTGAGAAGATCTTACCAAATGTCGTATACAGTTTTACAGTTAAGAAATAAAGTAAGCAGTTGGACGAAACTGAGTAAAAAAACAACAAAAAATGTCGAAACAAAAGAAAAAGTGTTCTTCGATGACTGTGATTGTCAAATGTGATTGGTAACTGTAGGATTTCTTTATTATCGCTCAGTGATTCTGTACTTTCTATTCACTGCGATCGTGTAGTCTCATGCACCTCACTAGTTTTACTCATGTACAAAGCTGATGTTTATCACGTGGCTAAGTATTAGTTTCACTGTCAGTTTCTTCCCCCCTCTCCTTCTCTTTCCCTAACTATTGCTCCCTTTCGTTTTCTCGGATAAGCGAGTAAGTGAGTGAGTGGGCGAGTCTCTCTCTCTCTCTCTCTCTCTCTCTCTCTCTCTCTCTCTCTCTCTGTATGTGTGTGTGTGTGTGTGTGTGTGTGTGTGTGTGTGTGTGTGTGTGTGTGTGTGTGTGCATGCAC
>CM065739.1:28308608-28313608 GCA_033310375.1 Conus canariensis
CTAGCTGGAATAACAGTTAACATGTAGGACCTTTCAATAAAGACAGAGAGAAATCCTTCTAAATAAATCTTTCAAGCTGGGTGTGTGTATATGTTGGAAAGGGGGAGAGGGGTGGGGAGTCCTACTGGTGAGGCAGCTCAGTTGTAGACGGAGACAACAATGTTTTTAAACAGAAGTCTTAAGAGGCAAAGCTGTCCTCCACGGTAATTCTTGTATAAGCAAAGATTGAAGAATTCCAGAGAAAAAAATCCTTAATGGGAGAGAAGGCATAAGGGGGTGGGAATGGGAGTAGCACATCAAATATAAACAAAGACAATCGTGCTGCCAAAAAAAAAAATCGTTGAAAGGGAGACAGTTTTTGTTGTTTTTTTTTTTTACGAAGAAATGATTGTAGTATAGACAAGAGCAACAGATTTCTACAAAAACTCAAGACATGGAGG
The DNA here is from genome assembly GCA_033310375.1 of Conus canariensis. Taxonomy (NCBI): domain Eukaryota; kingdom Metazoa; phylum Mollusca; class Gastropoda; order Neogastropoda; family Conidae; genus Conus; species Conus canariensis. The sequence continues at coordinate 28,309,049 of CM065739.1, forward strand.
CAGTCTTTGTCAACAAGTGACAACTTTCAAGGAAGAAAAAATCACAGGAGAGGCAGTCCTTATCAACATGCCATTTTTGGTACAAAGACAACAACGTTCCAGGAAAAAGTCTTCCCACGGAGGCAGTGACACTGCGCAATTTGTTCCAACGCGGCAATTTGTTCCAATGGTACAAATTGCCGCACCGACTGCAGGCAGTACTCAACAAGCTGTAATTTTAAGACAGGCAGAGAGTAACAGCTTTCCAGCGGAAAAAGTTTCCACAGAGAAGTAGTCTTTATCAAGACGTAATTTAAGTATAGACAAAGACAATTTTTGTTTAAAAAGGAAATGTTTACAACGAGACAGTCTTTGCGAAGATGTGATTTTAATGTAAACAGTCCTGGCAAAGGCGACCGTCCTGGCACAGTAGTCCTGACACTGCCAGCCATTTCTCCATCTTCTTCATCGTACCCAGCCATGTTAAACGGACAGTCTGGTGTTTTGGGTGAAGTCAGACATCTGCCTCAGCAACGTCGCCGGTCCCAGAAGCTTCTCTCTCAGGTCCAATACGCTGTGCCGGGTTTCATGTCGTGAGGTTTCTTAGGTGGGACAGGGCCAGAGATTGTAGGCTAACGTTTGTGGACTAGTGCCATGCAGACACTCATCCGTGTGTGAGACCTTCAGCCTGTAGAATTGCAAGAGGAGCTGACTATGTCCTGTTCTCAGTCTGAAGATGCAGCCACTCATCCGTGTGTGAGATCTTCAGCCTGTAGAACTGCGAGAGGAGCTGACAATGTCCTGTTCTCAGTCTGAAGATGGTGATCTACTGCGCCCCCTTTTCCAGCTGGTAGACGCCACCCCCTCCAGCCCTGTCTGCAGATGTTTTCTCCCCGTGTTTTTGAAGTGGTTTTCAGGGAGAGTCTTGATTTCTCCATACAATATTTGGTGGGCAGTTAGCATTCCGTTCTCTGCCTAGCCTGGAGAGTTCATCAGCTTCCTTACTGCCTATGACATCGCAGTGGGAGGGAATCCACTGCAACGCCAGGTCAGGTTTGCTTGGGAGCCCAATGTTTGCCCAATTTTAAAAACTAATATCTAATTGATGTTTTTAATTCATAATTATTTTGGTTTGACTTTTTTTGCAGAGAAGTGATCCAAAATTTGAACATTGTACCATCCATAGCCCCTAAAATCGGGTAAACATTTAAATTTCTGTGAATTTTGAAAAATTCTCTTGATGAACTCGCAACGTGTGACTACGCTAATCTGGAAAGCTATATTCCTGCTGGTAAAACAAAAACAGAAAGGAGAAAAGGTAGAAAACAAAGTCTCATTTTGTGCTGCTGTCCCTATCGGATGGCTGCTGGTATTTGATGTGTCTTTCTTTTTTAAACAACGACAATGTAGTTTTGTGAATTAAAACAAAAAGAAAAAGAAAAAGAAAAAAGGGGGGAAAAAAGCACGAAGACTTACAAACGAAATCACCTTGTACTTGACAAAACTCGAGGTTTAGCAATGAAGATCTTATCCGTCTTGATAAGTCAAATTCCTTACAGAAACGGACAGGTTTTTATTTCCAGTTTAAGTAACCATTACTACATTCCAGAACTGCATGAAACCCACAGAGAGAACCAAACTGATGTCGATGTAATCAGCTACAGTAGACTTTATTCTAGCAACAGTGACCCAGTGTCATCCTGACTTTAGTCGGCTGACCACACCCACTTGTGGACTCTTCTCTCAGATAACTGTGGTGACGACAGTGTTTAAGAAGCAGAAAAAAGAAGGCAGGACTGATATTACCAGTGATCTGAATACCGGAAGCACACTGACAAAAACGATACCAAGACTTTCGATTTGTTTTGTATTGTTTGACCCACGCAGTGTTAATTGTGATGGTGGTATGTGAGTTTTATAACTATCCACCAAAACACCTCTGCTTTCATTGACTCTAGATAATTCATGTCAAAATGATATTAATAAATGAAATTATGAGATCCAGTTTGGTCCTAAACACCACAGTTACAGTTTTGAGAAAAGCGACGTCGTTTTTTTGACAAAAAGTAAAATCTTCCTTTCTTCCCTTGATACTTTCTTTCTTTCTTTCTTTCTTTCTTTCTTCTTTTTTTTTTTTTAAATTGATCGAGGGCGAGACCAGTTCAGCTCCCCATCCAATAATCTACATGCTACCTGTCTAGTAGACTTTCTGATTACTAACGCAACTCAACCTTTCACAAGTCTAATCTATAGAAAATTATTCTTTAGCTCATAGATAAAACTGCGGTAAAATGGCTCAACTTTAGTAATTTAAAGATTCAAGATTTTAACATTCAACCAACCTGTAACCCCTGCTGGGGCATGGAGTAGTTTAGACAAATGCATGTAAAAAAAAAAAAAAAAAAAAAATCAAAGACGCGATGAGAGAGGAGAGAGAGAGAGAGAGAGAGAGAGAGAGAGAGAGAGAGAGAGAGAGAGAGAGAGAGAGGAGAGAGAGATTTTACTGTTATTGCTTGTCAACTCTTTAGAGAAGAGAGCGGGGAAGGGGAATGTGGTTCAGGGGAGGGGTGCAGTGATAGAAGTGTGGTCAGCGACCGGAGGGGGGGGGGGGGGGGGAGGGGAGGTAACAATAATTTGATGTTCATGGCGTTCAAATACATACCACAGTTCTTCTTCATGAAATTCATTGAAGAATGAAAAAGAATAAGAATATAAAAACAACACTGAACACATATTCTGGGGAGTGTGTCCGGAATCACCTTCTACAACACCAGAAACTGTCAGAAAACAGCATGTATGAAAACATTGTTAATCATTCACTGAATAAGTCATCAGTACTTTTCGGAAATGATAACAACGAAACCATTCCTCATTTTGATACAGAAATGAAACAGAACAACATACAGCATTCGTAAGTATTAGTCTTACCTCAGTTAAATTCCATACCATTTGGCACTCCTGCAAACTTTTGATCGAAACTTAAGAAAAATAAGACACGTTAGGCAATGATATTGCATACTTGTGCCTAGCCAACTTATCAAGATATCGTGACAATAGCTAAGGATCGACTGACCATTGTTTCACACGCAAGTGCTCAGATGGGGTTCACAATCAACGTTCGCATGCGAACCCGGTGATTGTGAATTTCGAACCACTTTCGGGATTGGTTTTTACAGCTTTAAAACTAATTGTCTGAGGAAATGTGTTTTCAACATTTTTCACAGGGAGCGGTTGAGCAGTAAGCAGCCGAAGCAACTCTTCCCTCCGATTTGGAACAGTGAATAACGAGGAAAAAACAACTGCAGGCAAAGAAGCAGTCCTCATTCACAATGAAAATGAATTGACAAGAATTGTGTACAGCTTTAAAACCGTCTCTGTCCACCCAAAAATTAAAAAAAAAATGTTTTGCGGTCTGTTCACCCAGCAGTAAAAAACCAACAACAAAAAAACCAACATTACTTTAAACCCTCTCTGTCCACCCAGCATTTGAAAAAAAAACATCTGATGCAGTTCAGGAAGGTTAAGGCGGCGGGAAGAGAGGGTGGAACTCAACGTTTCATAATGACGTGCCATAAACGCGCTGATCTATCCTGCCATTGACCCTATGCTACTTTCATTTTTTTTTTTTTTTTTTTTACTTTAAGATAAGGGGTCACAGGTTTGTGGTAATGTAATTTACCCAAAGACGTAAGTGCATAGATTTTAACTTCGAAAGCTACTGGCAATAGAGGGTGGGTTTTGTTTTGTTTTGTTTTGTTTTCCAAATGTAGCGTACGTAAACTTGCGTTTGGAATTATGCTGGTATCTCCCTTCCCTTCTCGCTCCGTTTCTCCTTGTCGTTTCTTGCCATTAGATATGCCGGTTAGAGTTGTTATTTCTTGTAAGCTATGCTTATATATCAATGCTTATATTACTTTGAGTTTTATCTAATACTCTCGTTCATGAAAGATACAAACAACAGTTAAACAAAAACAAAAAAAAACAAAAACAAAAAAAAAAAAAACTGCACACCTTGTAAAATAATACAGACTCTCTCGACCATCCCCATTCGACCATCCACATGATTCATCGATGTTTTGTTGTCTCAAAACAATGCAGTCAACGCTGTCTTTATTTTCCTGCCTCTTAAAATGTTACCGCTAGTTCTAGGAATTTATATTTGCCTTATTTTCTGTGTTTCTGAAATAAGACTAGCATTTCATTTTTATAAAGAGTTCAAGATATAAACACACACACACACACACACACACACACACACACGCTTGAAAACCAGCGACATCATTACTTCTTTTAACCGATTCTAAATCAAAGAACATATTTTTTGTAGTAAATCAAATGCTCAAATAAGAACGCTTTTCGTCATCAGTATCAAATCAACAGAGCGGGCAAGTACTAACTATTGAGAATACCCTAGCGTGGAACCATTTCTTATTTGCATCAAAAGACAACATGCAAAATATAAATCTTTCATAATCATCTTTGTGTCTTTTACCTTTATTGACGCAGAGAAAATTTCAGCACTGAAATATATACTTTTAATTGGAAAAAAAAAACAAAAAACCTTTAATGTCCAAAATCTGT
>CM065739.1:28316108-28318608 GCA_033310375.1 Conus canariensis
AAAAAAAAAAAAAAAAAAAAAAAAAAAAATCAGTGCATCATAACTGAAAACACTCCAAGTATGCAGCCAACAACCTCCCCATTCTTCCAAATCAATACACACAGCTACGATTTAAAAGCTCAACCGGGCCGACCGAAAACACCCCCCATACACATACACAGACAACTTACCATGCAAACATCCTGCAAGCCGGTCATTCTGGAACCAGTGAGTTGCCCGGCGACTTGAAGAAAAGAAAAGAAAAGAAAAAGAAGACGTGATCATGGAGACGTCCTTTTGTCTTCAGTGGCAGCGGCCCGGCCAACGGAGAAACTTCGGCTGGCGCCAAGAAGATGAAGGTAGCCTATGATGAAGCATCTTAGAGACCGCCGGAGCAACAAGCGAATCGGTTGCCCGCAGACCAAATGGACAACCTCTGGATCCACTCCGCAAGGAACCGAACGGGACGCCAGTGACAGAAACGGAAGAGGGGGAGGGAGGGGGGTGGGGTGGGGTGGGACGCAAGGAGGTAGGAGGAGGAGGAGGAGGAGGGCGGGCGAGAGACCGGGGAGAAGAGGTGGAGGATGCTGAGGGGTGGGGGGGTGGTGGTGGATTGGAAACTGGATGAGAAGTCAGAAGGAAGAGAGGGAGAATCAGAGAAAGGCGATAACAGATTGGCAAATAGGAGACACCCCTATATCGCCCTCTCCCCCCCCCCCCCTCCCCGCCCTACTCCTCCTTCCCCTTGCCTCCCGCTCCAACCGGCCCCCCCCTCCTCACTCACCCACCCCCATCCCATCCATTTCCAGGACCCGGGCCCGTCCTGGCTTCGGGATTCGGGGAGAAGGGGTCCCCGGACGGAATATCGATCCACGGGGTAGAGAGTTACCCCCAAAACTAATCAGTCAGGCCCGGCTGTATGGCCCGTCTGACTTGACCCCCCTTGTCCCGCCTGTCTCGGCTTGTTGGGCCGGCCTCTCCACAGCCCCCCTCCTACCCCTCCCCCTCCCCAGCCCCTCCCAGCTCCCCTCTCACCCCCCCCCCACCCCCTTCTTTGCTGGGGCGCCCTCTCTACAGTCTCCCCCTCATCTCTAAGCTTCACAGCCCGTTGGCAGGGTCTGGTGCTAAAACCGGGGGAGTTGCAGAGTTTCTGGTGGACAGAGAGTGTGCTCTTGTAGTTCTAAACATCGTCATCTAGGGCTGTCTGCAAATCTACCTGTCTATCCATCCATCTATATCTATCTATCTGTCTCTCTCTCTTTATCTGTCTGTCTGTCTGTCTGTCTGTCTATCTATCTATCTATCTATCTTTCTTTCTAGCCATCCATCCGTACGTATGTGTTATATTGAGGCTGCTAGAATGATTTTTGTTGTTGTTGCTGTTTCGTTCTCCCTGTGGTGATGGGAAATACCATAGAGGTGTACGCGTTATGCCTCAGTTAGGTTCCATGGATGTCCAAACGTAACTAAATCAGGTTCTGCTGAAGAGCCTGAACCAGCAGGCGAAAACCGTCTCTAGTCAGGGGTAACAATGGATCCTGTTCACAACACAGATTTTGATCGTTCCCATACGCTGTTAGTAAAGAGCTTGACATCTACACCTACCTCTTCATCATCAACCTCATCCACCACCCCACCACCGTCCACTACCTTCGCCCCCTTCCTCTATTTTGTATATTGTATTTAAATGCTCGTTGCTAGGTCATTGCCATAATGACGGATGGATTATTTGCCTGCACTATTGGTCCCCATCTGTTTTGTTACTCCGTTTTATGTACGAGTTTGATGAATCAATAGGGCATTGCATGTCTTAAGAGATCCATGGGAAAAGGCCATTCGTACCCGTTCTCAGCACGGATGTGGCCGACAATGCCTGAGTTATTTAAAAGAAGAGATGACCACTCTGACTACTGGCACGTTCTGACCTCCATTGCATCCTTCTGGGATCTTCAAGCATGGGCTCAAACATTTCCCATGATATTGATTATTTTTCACTTTTTGGGGGGCTTCTTGTTTCATTATAATTTTTTTTTACCAATCCCGCATTTTGTTCTTTGCTGGCTGCCTTGGGGGTTGTCGAATTGTGATTTTTTTTTCTCGTAGTCGTGAGAATACCATAGTACTGTGTGTAGTAGGTCCCAAATACAAACAAAACGAAGATGGGTCACTTCATGAAACAAAAGTCGAATCTATATAAATGCAAGAAATGGAACTGAGTACATCACAAACTAACAGGCCTCTCTCCATATACCCATTCACATACATTATCTCCTACATTCTCATCCACCCCCTTCGCCAGTTGTTGAATTTCAAAATCTTGACCGGGTCAATGCATGGTCCTAGAGGGATTTGTTGTTTGCACTTTCGTCCCCTCGCTATCAATTTGTATCCGCGCTTTTGCGTTCTTTGTTCCTCTTTCCAGCTAAATCAAAGACCATTGAAAGTCATGGTTTGATCAGAATGTTGAGTTGTTGTTGTTGTTGTTGTTTGTTGTTGTTGTTTTACTTTATTTCGTTGCTGT
>CM065739.1:28323608-28326108 GCA_033310375.1 Conus canariensis
CCAGACTTATCGATATCGTAGCGCATGATTTGCGGAGCTTAAAATAACCGATATTCAATGCTTGAGCAAATCTTCAAATACAATCAATAGATGGCCTTGGCGATTAAATTGAAACTTTATTAACATCATTGTGTTATCACATATCTGTCTTTAAACCCTGTGTCAACACAAAATAAGACGTTTTCTGCTCGGAAACCAGTTCTGACACACAACAATACGATTGCCATTATTGACACGTTTGACCTACGATACGACTGGACGCATGATATAAAACGACTTCTGTTGGGTTGATTTTTTACCTTCGATAAAGCATTCTTACGCGCTTCAAACGAAATAAAAGGACAGATTTTTGCTGCTCGACAAGATCCTGACAAGACAATTTTTACATTGCCTTTACAATCTCTTAAATTTCTATGGACCTAAAGATCTGGTATTGACAACACAGTATAAGTTCCCCTTCACAAATGGGCCTCCCACACTGTAGACTAGTCATAAGTCCGGGCCAGCCGGAGGATGCAGGCGTGTGGCGATTTACAGAGTGTCAAATGACCGAAATGTAAAAGTAACCAGTCCTTGGAGTGTGGATTCACAAATTCTGATGGGTCAGCCAGTACAGATTCCTCTCAGATGTGTCGCAAATGTTGGTCTGGCTCAGAAAACATTTGTCGGTAATAGGTCATGTATAAATGATTTACGCAGCTAGGAGTACAAAACGGAGTCGATGAACGTGGCGTGCATGACCTGCCGCTGTGGACTCTTGCCAGATAGGACCACGAGTTGCGGGCCAGACATACTCTAACGGCAGACGTTCTCTTGAGAATTTTCCTCTTTCCCCCAATACCCATGGTAAGATAGTATGTACGCGGAAATAAATCGCAGTCCATAGATAATCCCTCCTCCTACCCTTCCTCTCCAAACCCCTTGTTTCCAACTGGCCGGTGCTATTTAAAGGTTAAATGTTGCACTTGTATTTCAGTCAGGCTACCGACATGCCAGTGGATAAGAGAAGCTGTTGCTGTAAAAAAATACTAAAATTGATAGACGTGGAGTTTAACTTGCCAGCAAGATGGAATTAGAAAACTAATCACGCTGGTTGGCACACGGAATCATATTTACCGCAAACAATAGCTGAAGATCCTTGTTACAACTTGTGTTTTTAGGCAACGTGCATAACATCCAGACCACCACACCACGCCCCCTTTTTTGCCGCTTCATTTATTCTATGACTGAACATCCAATAGTGTTCTGTTGCTGACGTAACGAAGCGGCTGAGTTTAAATGCAATGTGCTTTCACTGGTATGTTTTGTCGTTTTGGACACCTTGAGAACTTTAAAAGAAGGAAGTGATTTTAGAATAAAACGAGGGGAGGGGGTGTTGGTCGGATTTACTCCCCGGAGGGTGAGTTTGGACACGTGCCCTCTGTCATCCGCCAGAACATTACATCGGTAACTGCATCAGTAGACGTGTCATGACTCTGTTCATTCCATCTCTTAACGATTCCGCCACTCCTATTATTTCTACCAGCGCTTTGGTCATTAAACAAAAGTTCTATTTGATCGTTTGTCGACGAGAAAGGCAACAGTGAGGAACTTTGGTCATTTACTTACAAACACGCCATTAAAATGTTACAATGTTAAACGAATGTGACGTGAGAATTCTACATATTCATCGGGTTAGCCGTCAGCGATATCTCATACCTTACTCCGGAGACTTTTGCTTTCTTAATTTTGTTCCCAGGCGATCGCCCGCAGAAACTATCGAACAGACTCTCCATCAATCATCGCTGAAATAATTCCCTAAATTTGCATCGGTTATTACAGAATTCCTCCCGGAGTTTTCATAACTTCATGTCAAGATCTTACACCGAATATCAATTTTCTCATATCAAGGCCTGTCTTCAACTTGAAGTACTGTATAATCACATGCCAAAGGTCAACCTGTTTAACGCTTGCGAGAGCTCAGCCCTCCACCAAGCTCGAGCGGATCCTGGATCCGCCATCTAATCCGGATCTGCACCAAGGATCCTCACCAAACTTTACTGAACCTCTCACTGGGCCCCATCTCATCTGTTCGTAAAGTTCCCTTAACATCTGTCCAGCAGTTTTTGTGTAATCCGGTAGCAGACAAACACACAAACCAAAAGCCGCTGGAGAAATCATAATTACCTGGGTGAAGTAACAAAGCTTTTGGAATATACAACTGGGGCGGTTAAGTTAGTTTTAGGGCGGGGTGCAGTTGACGGTTTAAAGTGTAAACAGAGAGTATAACGTGTCCCAATTATTGTTCGTGGGTCTGGAGGCATGCCGCCCACCTCCACTCCCAACCACCCCCTTCCGCCGAAAAGTTTTAGCTAAAAAGAAATGACGCAAGTCTGTGCAATTTGGCGATAATCCAGTGCCATGTCCGTGTTTTATAAGCTGGAGGGTATGCAGGCTGCCTCACTGCAAACCTCCCCCTCTCCGTTCAGTGCTGCATATCATGGCTTCATCTCTTCACTTT
>CM065739.1:28333608-28338608 GCA_033310375.1 Conus canariensis
CCCTTTCCTCTTCATCTGCACCGGTTGAAGCCCATTTCAGTTCCCTCCTTGTGACACACCGCGTCACTTTCTTCCATCCCTATGAAGGATGGACGGCCACCTTTGTTGTGTCTTTGGTGATATTTTTCGTTATGCCTCAGGTTCAGTTTCATACATGAGGCGTCAGTCCGTGCAGACTGCCCAAGGTATGCTAAACCAAATCTTCTAGGCCATCAGTGCACAAGCGAAGTGTTGATAAATAAATAAATGAAAGAAAAAAAACGAACAAACAAACAAATAAATAAATAAATAATAAATCATTTCAATGGACTCACATACAGGACTTAGCGGCTGCTGATCTATGCATTGCAATGTTTTTGACTGTACACAAAATGTGGGTTGGTCACCCTTCTGAGACCTGTAGTAAGAATGGCACAATACTTTAACGATGGCGCTGCTATTTCTTGATAGTTCCTTCACCAGGCTCGGGTGGGGGAGTGAGGAGAGGGGGCTGGGGGGGGGGGGTTGTGAGATGTTGATGACGATCTTTATGGATGATACTTCAAATAAAGGGATATCTATCATATGTTATACAGACAGACGTTCTAGAACATGCCGTCTCTACAGTGGACCCGAACCCAAACCAGAAATCCTCTTAGCAGAAAGTCTTTGCAAATGAATCAAAGCTTTAACCTGCGTCTCCCTCATTTTTCTACCGTGTCTCTCGCTCTCATTCTCCTAGTTCAACATGGTCTAGAACTTTGGGTGTAAGATGGAAAAGCTGCAAATGGAGGGGCACTGTCCCAAAGAAACCTCTCTTAATCCACAAAGTTCTTCCACCACTTGTCGACTCCATATCGGACACTTCGCCACCAGCTCAAGCTGACGTGAAAAATCGAAAAGAAAACAGTGGGTTTTAAAGTTCAAAAGAGACGAAAATGGTGAAATACATAGGAAAAGTATCTGTCAGGTGCTGCTCTTTACTTTTGGTCCTCCACAAGCGGGGTACAGTGCGTCATTTCATGAAGTGCAAGTGCTAGTCCTTTCATCCTGTGAGGAATTTTCATCCCTGCTAACCGTACTGCCAACTGCGGAGAGAAACTCTAGCACATGCAAGAAACATCTTTGAGGACATCTTTACATTAAAAAAAAATCCAACCTGATACTCTACAAGGGCAGCTACAAGGTTGACAGGAGAGCGTGCACTTTAGAAACAGAATTCGTCAAATAAAAACATTTTTTAAAGAACCTTTGTCCTCTAAACTTCAGGTTAAAAGACGTTATTTTCGTCGAAATATCAAAAGTTGCATGTCTTCTGTCCACTCAGAGGGGTCAAGGCAGGACAAAACGAAAGGTCATTGCCATCATTCTCTCAAGCAGTCTATGATAGCGTTATGTCTTTTGAGGAGACGAATATTCGATTAACGAGATCATGAAAACTATCGTAAACAAATACAATTTTATTCAATTCAATTTCAACATTTGCTTTTCCTCTTTGCGATCCAGTCGTCCCAATTTTCGTTTTATCTTAATTCTATTAGCGTTTCTACGTTTCAATTTATCCACGCTAGCAAAAGTTGTTATTCTGAATAATTGACTTGGCTCTTACAATTAAGAGATGTTCACCACCAGCTATCTCTGAAGACATTTTCAATGTGATTTCACCATGGCGCTGTATTTCTCGTCAGTTGAAAGATATGTGATACATGCTTCAGCAATATAAATTATGATAAATTAAACATCGAGGTTCCAGATCATCCTTTTCATCAGAAATGAAACTGAAACAAATCCTTTTTCCATGGCCATTGTTTAGAGCTAAAGCCAGGAATCATTTCAGTAAGAGGTTCTGAATGACGAGTGGACATTTCAACAAACGGACTCTCTAACTTCCCTCTCTCCACCTTTAATTCAACAAGAGATGGTATTTTTGTGTTGGATAGCATCGAGACATGCGATATCCCGCCCCTCCCCCTCCCCCCCACCTCCCTTCCATTTCGACCCCTTCCCCCTTTCCCCATCTCCCCAACTCCTGTTTGGAAGATTTCAGGGGGAATAGGCGGGATCGATGACAAGGTCAGTGTGATCTCACACGGGGTCACTCTCTCTCTGTCACTTGGAGGAGATGGAAAAGTTGGATCAAGAACGTTGGTGATGAAAACTTTTTCCAGCCTCACTCAATGTACGGTTGTGTTTCTTTTCTTCTTGATTTCGCCGGTTTGAATAGATGGCTAGCTTTCAGGACACGCTGGTTTGCTTTGGGATTCTTGCTGCATGGACAAAAGGCGGCGATCGATTTGGGCCAAATGTATAATTAGACTTTAATTCAAACCTTTTCATATCTTCGGCCAATGAGAAATGTCTAAACCATAATTACAGAAGAAATATCCTTAGACTGTCAAGTCACACAGATCTAAAATAGTTTATTTTTCTGTTTATTCAATTTACTGTTTGCTTGAATATCTATTTATTTATTCATTGGTTTGGACCACAATTTCGCTCTCTCTCACTCACACACACACACACACACACACACACACACACACACACACACACACCACGCACGCACGCACGCACGCACGCACGCACGCACGCACGCACACACACACACACACACGCACACACACACACACACACACACACCTCTTAACCAGTCTCCCTCATACGTGATTTTCGTGCTGCTACGCATTACACCAAGGATAATAAAGCGCAAGAACGGATCATAAACGAGCTCGTCTAATGTATCGCCAGCATTCACCATCCTCTTTGCAATTCATTTATATTTATCAGCTTTTCCTGTATTTGGTTCATCAGCGTTGTTAACTCTGTCAGTTTCTGCGATCCGTTTGACAGTAATGAATATGGGACGTTCCCCCAATGGGCGATACTTGATGAATTTTTCATGATGATCTAACGAAGTCGTTTATTTCCTGGCAGCTCGTTGAAAAGGCTCTGAGGAATCCGTGAGACGTGGAGGACGATCCTCAAAAAAGTACATGGTTAATCAAGCAAGGATATTCTGAAATGTTCTTTTCACTACCACAGGGAATTATAAGAAAAAAAATGTAATTAGCTCTTGCTGCTGGCTAAGGCCCCATCCTGAAATCGTATCAGTGATCAGTTGTAAACGACGTCTCACATTTATCTTGCAGCCTTCCTGATTTTTTCCCCTTCTTCAGCCCTTACTCTTCTCTTTCTGCTGTTCAACAAGTGGTCGAACTTTCGGTGTTAGACGGAACTGCAGCGAGCGATACAACAAAGCTCCAAAGAAACTGCTCTTCTTCCAATTCATGTGAACAGAGGCAGGATCGATGAAGAGGTCAACCTCGTCAGAAAGTGGGGGCCAAGCCCACGAGCAGTCTTTGGAATATTCTTTTTTTTTTTCTTTTTTCATTTCTTGTCGTTTTGGGAGGCAGAAGAAGAGTTGGATCAAAAGATGGATCAAGAGCATTCGTGATGAACATTCTCCTGATGAAAAATGAGTTAAACGAGTTTAATCAATACAAGTTCAGCATTTTCCTGTCTGTTTTTGCAAAATCATTTATTTCTGTTTAACTTTTAATTGCCATCGACACTACCCTAACCCTCAACACACACACCACACACACACACACACACACACACACACACACACACACACACACACACTCACACACACACACACCACACACACACACACCACACACACACACACACACACACACACACATACACACACTCCCTTCGTTTATTGCCTGATCCCACACCGACGAATTGTGTACGTTTCTTCCATCAATATCACTGAACTAAATGCATTGTGGTCTTCTATGATCTTAAATGAGTTTTCATGACAGTTTAAGGAGAGCGTTGTATCTCTTGATCATCATATGACTAGGTGCATGGAAGGCGTGGGAGACGATCATCATGAGTTAAGTTACGACTATCCATTCATGCGATCAGAATTTCTGAAACATAATTCCCTATGGCCATTGCCAAGAGACAAAGCCAAGAATAGTTTTTATCCCAGTATGCAAAATCAAACCAATACATCTCTCTCTCTCTCTCTCTCTCTCTCTCTCTCTCTCTCTCTCTTCTCTGTCCCCCCCCCTCTCTCTCTCTCTCTCTCTCTCTCTCTCTCTCTCACTTTATCACGTAATCATACTTTTAGTCTGGGATAGAATCCCGGCACATGATCACTTATGTAGCTATTCATCGCCAGATTAATCAATGTTGTACTGACGAAAAAACATCTCATACGACAAGGTTTCTGACAAACTCTTATCCGTCCTATTCAGAAAGCAGAGTAAGAGTCGGCGACGAGCTCATTCTCGTCACAAATAAGGGTCACTACCTAAAGTCTTCCTGCCAGTTGAGCACAGGGAAAAGTTGGTTCCAAAGAGCATTTGTGATGAACACTCCTCTTTTTCATCTCTTCAATCGCCCAACGTTTCTACCACTTTTCTGTCTGTGTTGACGTGTAGGGCTGACTTCTTTGACCCCTGCACTTGGCTGTGGGGTTCTCGCTGCGAGGGTAAGACGCAGTAATCGGTGCTGGCCACTTGCAGTTCGTTGCCACAGCTAAGTTTTCTGCATTTGCGGTCTTTTGAAATGATTACCGTCATTAAAAAAAAATCAGTGCAGTGATGTAGAAGTACTGGTAAGTTAATCAACGATCAGTGTGTCTGACCATCTGGCTGTATGTATGTTTGTATGTGTGCAACTATGTGCGTAAGTCGGTTACGTATATGTTTGACTGTGTAAAATGTATTTTCGATGCGTTTTATTTCAGTGCACTGATGTCTTTTCATTTGTTTATTCATTTATTCATATGTTCAAAACTCTATTCGTTTTCTGTTGATCACATTACGTTGGACTCTCTCTCTCTCTCTCTCTCTCTCTCTCTCTCTCTCTCTCTCTCTCTCTCTCTCTCTCTCTTGGCATATTTGTATCTTTAACCGACATCCGCAACTGTATGCTTCACAATTATTTTGTGAGATGCTACATATTCTGATAAAATGAACGACAACAGACTTTACTGCGCGACC
>CM065739.1:28348608-28353608 GCA_033310375.1 Conus canariensis
TTTTTTTTCAGTTCTTGAATTTATTGTTATATTAATTGCTCTTTGATCTTCATTGTCCCCTCTGTGGCATTCCAGCTGTGCAGCTCTTTCTGGTTCCTCTAAACGCTGCCACACACGTGTCGTCACAGCCCCAGATTCACAGTTCACAAGCAGCAGTCAACATCAGGTCATCGAAAGGTGACCCACAACAGAAGACACTGTGCAGCGGCCAAGTCTCTTTGGCTACATCCAGTGTCGCCTGTTCTGAGCCAACATACGAAGGACACCATCTGCTAAGACCCCTACTGAGGAGGATGATAGCCTGATGGTGGAGCCAGGTTAGGTGAACGTTCACCTTTGGAGGGCGCCACCACGTCCTTCTAACGACAGCCCACGAATGTCCCGATGCCAACGACTTACAAGCGAACTCACCAGGGGCATGGACATGCAGAAGAAATCAAAACACAGGCCACAACAACGACAGTAGGATATGAAGAGCCTCAGAATCCAAGACATTCTTATGTCAGTTAATGTAGATTGTGTCTGTTTTAACAAGAAAGGTAGCGTGCCACATCTCCCCCACACAAATCCTACAATCATTTCTCTCCAACAATTCCTTATTATGTAGAAGAATGTGGTAGTGATCTCTTCTCGCAAAAACGACTGCTTCACTGGCGATTTCAACTGTATGATGTGCGTGTTCCATTCCAATCCGACCATAAACATCGTCATCATACGTCTGAAACGCCTGGGGGCCTGCATTTCAACTGTCCATCTAAAACCTTTGCTTTCCCGCTCCTTTTCTTACGATCGACCAGTTCCCTGGAACTCTCAAATCAATCAAAAACAACGGAAATCAACATTCCCTGGAACTCTCAAATCAATCAAAAACAACGGAAATCAACATTCCCTGGAACTCTCAAATCAATCAAAAACAACGGAAATCAACATTCCCTGGAACTCTCAAATCAATCAAAAACAACGGAAATCAACATTCCCTGGAACTCTCAAATCAATCAAAAACAACGGAAATCAACATTCCCTGGAACTCTCAAGCCAATCAAAAACAACGGAAATCAACAGGCCTATAGATACACAAAACCTGAAAACACAAGAACAAAGATACGAAGGAGCTGCAAATAATGAGTTCTGTAATCAGAAGAACAACAATAAAATTTCTCTGTGAAAAGACTGAAATACAAGATATAACTTTTCTTAACTGTGAAATTAAATTGCGTACTCTGCCTTATTTGGAAATTGTTTTGAAAAAGACAAAGGAATATACTGGTGTCATTTCAACCTGAATTATGCTACGGGGATTAAAACTTCAAACCCAGTTTTAAAAAGAACGGGTTCATATGATCGAAACTGACGAAACAGCGTGCAATTCTTTTCATTTTCACACACTAAGCTTCCTTATGACGGCAATCTAAGTCGTGAAACAAGCACGATTGAGCATCCCCCTTCCACATGACATTAATTCAACTGGCATGGCGAAAAATGTCTGCCTGAAGGGAAAAGGGAAAATACAGGATGGCATTTTATTTCTCAGAATCTGAAATTCCATCGTGATCCTCCACAGAAACATTCTGCTTAATAAAGAAAATTACTCCTTAACACAGGCGTCATGTTTCCACGCAATTTCCTTCAACAGTAAGATTAGTTGCCGCGTGAACTGTTCCTCTTTTCTCATCCATCTCACGGCCAATAAAGCAGAAGATGAGACTGCAAAAGTTGAATTGAAAGTTAAAGACTTCTCATGTCTTTTGGACAAGACATATTCTGAGCCCCTAAAGGAGATTAAAAAAGAAGAAATGTTAATGTCACACTGGATTAAAATGAATGTAGAGAACCGACTTGGAAAATATATATTATATTTTTAATTCAACATTAATACTCATATTCAAGAGTGTGCGAATGATTCCAGTGATTTCGTACGCGATGTAAATTAGCAAACATTTTGACATTAAATGAACATGCACTTTTTCTTTATAAAAAGAGCACACTGTTTGAAAATAACAAAGAGAATGAATCCTGAATGCATTTGAAGTAAGCAAGTTGGGATCTGATGCCCATATATTCCATTCAACTAAACAGATACTCGCGCGCGCACGTACACACCCGCGCGCAAGCGTACGCACGCACACACACACACACACACACACACACAACACAGAGGAGACGTTAAAGTGGCTCTGTTTGTAAGGGGCAAAAAGACAACACGTGTGACATTACTGTAGCATTTGTCGACCTGCTGTGATTACACATGAATGATAACATGAACGAAAATCGCTGGGAACTTGCCGATCCATGGCATAACAAACCGTGGGGTATTTCATTGAAGAGTTAACTTCGTACTGATGTGTGTATGGTATAAGGTGAAACTATGCAGTCGATTTCTTTAAATGAAAGACAACTGATCGACCTGTGACCTATCACAGAATGGACAGTATGCGCAGTGTGCATCTGCAACAAGCATATAGGCCCACATGCACAGGAACACAGTCCCAGTTCAGAGATGTACTGAACACACACAAACGCATGCACACACACACACACTTTCCCCAACCGAATCTATCGATTCTCAGAACATATAAACTGTTAGAATGATAGACCACTCCTGTTTTAAATAGCGGCTATAGCCGATGTGCATGCGTTAAATACCAGAAGAGGAAATGATGTGGTGAGTATGAATTTGACGATTAAGGACGATTCCAAGTGATTATGAGCGCTTCTACGTGCGAAACAGAGGGATAAAAATGCAGAGAAGAGAGAAGGAGATTTGAAAATAAGAAGCCGTCGCATCGGAATGTGCATCATGGGAATGCTTCATGTTTATTCATAACCCGCACACTCTCAGTCTGGTCCTCCGATGGGATGGGCAAGAAATGATCAGGGCATGCGCATTCCAGTGTAATTGGGGAATGAGGGAGTCTTTCCACCTAACGTTCCCTTCGTCAGATTAATACAAATGGCTGGTGAGGAAGTCAGGGCATTATTCATAATGGGGTGCTCGACCGTGTGTGTGTGTGTGTGTGTGTGTGTGTGTGTGTGTGAAGAGAGAGAGAGAGAGAGAGAGAGAGAGAGAGAGAGAGAGAGAGAGAACTTCCTCCAAGACACATCGAAAAGAATTTTAAAAAGATGCTTTTTAAGTTGCCTAACTGAAATATGACCTTGCAGAGCAAGCGAGGTTCGCATGACTTCATCAATTTTGTGAGCACTGTTGGGCACTTCATCATCTGCAAATGACTGAAACGGTGCTGGGAAACGTGGCTAACCAAGTCGTTCACAGCCATGGTAACTTCGTACATCTATTTTCTTGTGGACAAGCGGTAGGGATTGCATAATTTACAAACCGGTGTTATTCTTTGTCGCGAGCAACATGCGGCAATTAACAACAAGAGCTATGAGTTTTAAGATCTTCGAGAACCCAAACGTCACATCCTGGGCTAAACTGGTTTAGGGGCTTCCTATTTTTTCACGCCGTTCGTCGCACTGTTCAGCCTTTTATTTCCTGCCGCAGGCACAAGCTGACCAACGCTAGGAAAAATCAGTGTTTGAAATCGTAATTATTTTTTTGAATTTATAGTTTCTGTTCCTTTTTCATTTTTTTTTCCAGGTCAGCATAGCATGTTTGCATGGAGCAGCCTTCGCGGAACAGCGATCAACTGTCGATCTCTGAGTTGTTTTGAACTACATGTTCTTCGTCTGACCTCGGAAAGTCTGTTGAACGACGAACAAAACAGCAGAGCTAGACTGCAGCTGTTCCACGATGATTTCGTAGCATGCACAGTGACAGACTGATCGACCACACACATGAGAGGTATGATGAGCAAAGACAGGCAAGCCAGTTCAGTGAAATAGATTCTTACACACCGTACTTGCACATGAACATACTGAGTCGATGTATGTATAGCCAGGATAGGTGTGTGACTTCACTGAAGTAGATTCTTACACACCGTACTTGCACATGAATGTTCGAACGTACTGAGTTGTATGTATAGCCAGGATAGGTGAGTGACTTCAGTGAGGCAGATTCTTACACAGTGCTTGCAAGTAAGCAGACTCAGCCACCTGTGACTTCAAGGATAAGCTTAAAGTAGCTGAACATTGAAATTTGGCCAAAAAAAACTTCTTCTCTTCTCCCTTAACTCCATGGGGAGTTATCTGGATGCTGCATTGAAGTACAGTTCTCTAGGTTCCTCCAGTTCTGTCAGTGCTGTGCCAGGACTTGAGTGTCTGCAAGTGTGTTCCGTGCCCATCCTGCACTATTGTCAGTCCAGCAGTTCCCTGGAGGATTTTTCTTTTTAGCTAGGCCAATGCATCTTGTTACATGGCAATACCAACATGAAGTTCTTTGCTCAACCGATGTCAGCGGATATTCATATGATCTGATATGCTACTCGATTTTAACGTGTTTGCACATTGGTCATGAAATGATTCTCTCTCTCTCTCTCTCTCTCTCTCTCTCTCTCTCTCTCTCTCTCTCTCTCTCTCTCTCTTTGAAATTTTATAAGCATCCGAGCCAGTTTCGATTGACTTTACTGTTGTCTATAAATGAAAACACTGCCAGAAATGTATCAATATTCTTATACAGAGCGTTTAGACTACGATCTGCAGCTATGTCTTAATATCCTAAAAATATGTGTGCATATATGACTCTGTGTGTGTGTGTGTGTGTGTGTGTGTGTGTGTGTGTGTGTGTGTGTGTGTGTGTGTGTGTGTGTGTGTAGTTTCTAAGAAAGATGCAAAGTTTGTAAAGTTTATCAACTGAAAAGTGTACTCCATCTTGTGGTGCAATGGCCTATGCATGATTAAATTATCCGAATCTGTCTGTCTCTCTGTGTGTGTGTGTGTGTGTGTGTGTGTGTGTGTGTGTGTGTGTGTGTGTGTGTGTGTGTGTGTGTGTGTCGTAACTTCAATATACAACAAAGACTTGTGGATGTTCTTGGGAGAGGAATTAAACGCTAACTGCTTGATACACTGATGATACTGAGGGCCGCTCGGATGAAACAAAAAGT
>CM065739.1:28358608-28361108 GCA_033310375.1 Conus canariensis
TGCCTGTCCTAACAAGGTAGTGAAAATTAGTCAAACAACAGCAGCAGCAACAACTACAACTACAACAACAACATCTACAACAATCCCTACAATTCTTTCAGCCTGAAAATATATTCAGTGATGAAACATCCGCTTATAAAGGCACAATGAGTGGGCTTCATGACAACCAATGTTACTAATGACAGGGATGAAAATGAAGCAGGTAGTGTGTTAAAACACACACACACACACACACACACACACACACACACACACACACACACACACACACACACACATCATCATCATCATCATCATCATCATCACAACAAGTGTGTAATAAGCTTAGCTGAAGCCACAAGGGCTCTTGGATAGAGCGCTGATATCGGCTAAGTCAAACCGATCCTGGATCCGCCTTTTAATCCAAACCCACACCACAGACCCACACCAAATCTCAAGGGTTTGACCGTCGGCCACACTCCAAGTTTCCATAAAATCAGTTTGGAACATCTGGTTTGCTTGCGTAATACTGCTGACGAACAAACCAGCAGACGTAACTGAACATGTAACCTGTGCATAGGTGACAACGGAGCCGGATTCAAACTGCCATCCCTCCGCAACAGGATATGCGTTTGAACAATTTGCATTGAAAGTGTGAAAGTCCCGTCACAAAAGTATTTCCCAATGATAGTAATTTATTGATACTTGTAGTTTCTGAAAGGCGGGTTAACAATCTAATATCATGCACTGATCTAATCTGTGATTGATTTGTTCATTGCCAATTACGACTTATCAGTGATTTGTTTGTTTACTTGTTTGCTTTTGTTGCCCATAAGAAGTGGAGTGCAATTCTGTGGGGAGACATCAGGTTTTCCATTATCACAATTTGATTAGCAGAACGCGAGAAAAGACATAAAGCCACCCTATGACCGACATTTATCAAATGTGGACTTCATTGTTTCAGATTGAAGTTCTGTTGTTGTTTTTTTTTTATTGTCCTATTCATCATATGTTTATTGCTCTTCGATTTTTATTACCCCTTCTGTGGCATTCCACCAATGCAGTTCACTTCAGCTTCCCCATACACAGCAAGACACTGGTTCGTGTTGTTTCCACAGGAAGCAATCTATATTAGGTCGTCAAAAGGAAACCTACCAGAGCAGACACTGCACAGTTGCCATGTCATTTTACTGTGTTCAGTAGCGCCTTTTGATCCAACATATGCAGAACATCGCATACTAAGACTCGTACTGACGAGAATGTTAGCTTAGTCATGGAGCCAGCATGAGTGAGTGTCCTCCTCTGGGGGGCCCACCAGCGACATTCCACACGAATGAGCCAATACTGACGATTTCGACGCGAAGTCACCAATGGCAAGGGTATGCAGAAGTATATGCGGCAGGATATGAATGGTCACGGAATTTGTGTCATTTTATGACAATTCACGAAGACTGTTTCTGGATTTTGATCAACAAGAAAGTCAGTGTGCCACATATTCCCCACCCTAAGCCCACCATCACTATCTCTCCCACAACAAGTCCATATCATGTAAAATGATGCTGTGTTTATCTCTCCTTACCAACAAGAGTGCTTCACCAGCGATTTCAGCTGTACAATTTGGGATTTCCGTTCACATCTGATCACAAACATCATCGTCAGCCGGGGCCTTCTGTTTCAACCGTCCATCTTAAAACTTTGTTTCCCCCGCTCCTTTTCTTGCGATCACCAAGTCCATGGAACTCTCAAGTCAATGAATTACAAGGCAAATGTATAGGCCTATAGATATATAAAACTTGAAAACACAAGAACAAAAATACAGAGGAGCTGTAAATAATGAATTCTGTAATCAGAGGAACAACAATGTAATTCGCTCGTGAAAAAAATTGAAATACTGGATATATACACTTTTCTTAAATGGGAAATTAAATTCTACACACCGTCTAATTGAAAGACTGTTTTGAAAATGACAATGGAATATAATACAAAATTTTCAACTTAAGCTACGCCACGGGGTTGTATCTGCAAACTCCATTTTAAAGAGAACGGAAGCAGTTGAGACAGATTGAACGTATGTATTGCTATAAAGAGACACAGTGCAACACTATTCATTATCTCCTGCTAAGTCTTCTTCTTGACGACAAGATTTACTTAGGCGCAGAGAAAGAGCAAGTACGCATCTCCTATCCCCATGAAATTCATTCAGCTGACATGGCGAAAAATGTTTGAGAAAAAAAAAAAAGGCTGAGATCCCTCCATGATTCTCCGCGGAAAGTTTTTGCTTAATAAAGAAAATCACTCCTTGACACAGGCGTCATGTTTCCACGCAATTTCCTCCAGCAACAGGATTTCCTGCCAAATGAACTGTGTTTTCTCTCATCAATCTCACGGCAGGTAAAGCAGACGATCACGCTGCAAAGGTTAATTGAAAATTAAAAACAAATCTTCATGTCTTTTGGATAGAACACATTCAGAGCTGAAAAGGATGATTAACAAAAGAGAAATACTAATGTGATTCTGAATT
>CM065739.1:28363608-28366108 GCA_033310375.1 Conus canariensis
AACTCAGTGGGGGGAGGGGGGGGGGATTTGGATGCTACACTGAAGTACAGTTCACCAGGTTCTTCCAGTTCTGTCGGTGCTGTGCCAGGGTTCGAGTCCCTCCAAGTGTGTTCCATGCCCATCCTGCAATATTGTCAGTCTATACATACACATTTTTTTCACCCCCATCTCTGTTCATCAGCAGTTCCCTGGAGGACTTTTTCCCCCACGGCCATTGCATCTTGTTACACGGCAACACCAACGTAGCTTTGCCTTCTCAACCGATCTCGGTAAATATTCACACAGTCCAATATGCTGCTCGAATTTGACATGCTTGTACATTTGAAAATTCTGGACATTGTGACAGTTCCCTGAGTTAATATGCTTAACTTGCTCTTAAGGTTTTTTTTTATTTTAACTTTAATGTATTTTAGTGATCTTCATCCCTCTCTGTCTGTCTGTCTGTCTGTTTGTCTGTCTGCCAACTATTTCAATGTACAACAAAGACTTCTGGATTTTCCCATCAGAACCGTGTGGGAATTTTCTGACCCGACCAGCTTCTACCTAGAGCTGATTTTGCTATGGGTTCAATTGAGAAGATTGGGACCACACAGTCGTGTTTCGTCCACGAAATGGATGTATCTCTGAGAGTGTTGCTCAAATTCCCTGACTAACACTGCAGGTGTCTGTATCTCTTGGGTCTGGTTGATGCCAGGATATGTTATGAAAGTAAGTGTAGAGTACAGACCTGTCATGCAGTATTAGACCGGAATGGAAATCCGTAGCATCATCTTCATCATCCTTATTCTCATTTACCAGCATTAAAAATGTCTCAAATTTGTGGCCTTTCATGCCCAGCTCTCACGTTGACCTCGGTGTCGATGTCCTCTCCACGTCTATGGCCTAGGTTTGATTCCGTCGGGGTCACCGGTATCGGCAAATTCATGGGGGCTGTTGTTGGATGGATGTGGTGGCGCCCTCTGGAGGGACAGCTCACTCACGCCGGCTCCGGAACTAAGCAATTACTGTCGTCAGTAGGGGGCTTAGTAGAGGGGTGTCCTGCATATGTTGGAACAGAACAGGCAAAACTGAACACCACCGAAGTGACTCGGCAGCAGTGCAGTGTCTCCTCCGGTGGGTTGCATCTTGACGATTTGACACTGACTGCTCCCTGTGGAATGCCGGTGCCAGGGATGCGTCGGGATGAGCTGGGCTGTGGCTGTGGACAAGGCGTTGGAATGAGCAGCGTGGGTGCAATGCCACTGAGGTGGAACAGAAGATGGGACAGAAAAAAAAGAAAAAAGACTTCTGGATTATCTTGGGAGAGGAACTAAACGATAACCGTTTACTACACTGATGATCCTGAAGGCCGCTGCAATGAAACAGAAAGTCTTTTTTTTTTTTCACTTTATCATCTCTGATACGACGGCTACATTTTCACCCCCGTGTTTGATTTGTCTGTCTATCCACAAAATTCCGCAAAAAACGCTCCACCGACCATAACGAAACTCGGTAGAAAGACGATATGTGGCCGGAGGTCAGAACCATCCAATTTTCATACGGATCTATGGACCAGATGCTAGTCAGGAGTAGATCGATGATCTGCTTGGCGAGTCTAAGCACAAATAACTACTGAACCAATAACACTTCGTGGAAACTCTTAATGTGGCCCAAGGACGATGCCATTAAATCAACAGAGCCACAGCCAGTCTCAAGAAAGAGCTGAATCGTAAAACAGATCTGCACAACGCCATGCTCTACACAAAACGTGATGAACGGATCGTGAAAGCACATAGAGAAAGCACCATTTACAGACAATATACACCCCAAAGGAGGAGGAGATGGCATACTGGCAGGCAACATTGTTCAACATCCGGAAACTTGCTGTGGGACAAATCAAAAAGAAAGACGTGATCAAGGCCGCCAAGACAGGGTCACATACAACAACAGGACAGGGTGAGGAGAACTCCTCCAGGAATGCAACCTGATAAGCTTCACACCGTAACAAGGCATCTGTTGACGTCATGGCACGACCCAAAATTCCGAAAGAAATGTTAGGCCATCCCAGTTCTATTCCACCATTAGGAATACGTATGTATACGTCCCCAGTTGTGAACCGTTGTCCACTGAGGTTTTTTTCTTCCGGGGGTGGGGGGTGGGGGTTGGGATTCCCGCTATCTTTACAAACTTCCAGACAGTCCACGTGGATCTTTCCCACGTTGATACAGCTCATCTGTTTTGACCTCACGTTCTCCCACAAGGTCCCCTCCTACCCCCTCTACTCCCCCCCCCCCCCTAGCTCTCTGGCATGAAAGCTTCGTTCTGTACCTTGTTCACAGCTTCAATGCTTACAAAAAATTTTAATGACGATTTTAACTATGAAGAACGTGTTGCTTCAAATGCAGCTACTTAGGAACTGTCAAAACACACTTCACACGTGTGTAAGCACTCACTCACTCACTCACACACACACACACACACACACACACACACACACACACACACACACACACACACACAC
>CM065739.1:28371108-28386108 GCA_033310375.1 Conus canariensis
GTGTGTGGAGTGGGATGGGGTGGTTTGTATGAAAAGTCTCGTACATCGAGGCATCAACATTCTAAAGGATTGCTTTCTTGTGCACGCCACAACATTTTCGTATAGCTCTGCAGTCTCAAGAAACAAGAAGACTGAGTCGAGAAGGCAACATGTACGTGGCACAGGGTCTGTGTCTCAATCCCAAGGAAGTTAAGAAAATTGGACAAATCACGTAGCCCAACAACACACACACACACACACACACACACACACACACACACACACACAGAGCCACGGAGAGAGAGAGTGAGAAAGAGGCATCTCTCTCTCTCTCTCTCTCTCTCTCTCTCTCTCTCTCTCTCTCTTCTCTCTATATATATATATTATATATATATATATATATAATGCTGAACAATTAAGTAGTGGGGGAAAACAAGTGCAGGCTAACAATTCTTCAGTCATTACAGTAATGACTTGGCAAAGATTTGAACTTTTAGAAAAGAAAAAAAATATGAAGATGAAGAAAATGGGGGGAATATATTATAAATATGAGAAACCCTTCACTAGCTGCCTGAGGGAACCATCGCAATCCCTCTCGAAGGCACATCTATTTGTATTGCCTGCTCCTAGGCCTTTCGTCCGCTGGATCGGACTCATCAGGGAGACACGGCTGATTGTGTCTGTGCTCTTGGTGTCAAATAGAGACACACCACAGTCCATAATTCTGTGGTGTTCTCACCACCAAGGGTTCAAAAGAGAATGCAACAGCACCCCCAAAGCAGCAAGCGAAGGGTAGCAAAATGGAACAAAACGAAAGTGTGGAGAGGAAAAAAGTTGCTGAAAGACTAAAAGCATTATGCACACAGTATAAGATGTAGGGGACAATACATATATGTGTGTGAGTGTGTGTGTGTGTGTGTGTGTGTGTGTGTGTGTGTGTGTGTGTGTGTGTGTGTGTGTGTGTGTATGTGTGTGTGTGTGTGTGTGTGTGTGTGTGTGTGTATGTGTGTGTGTGTGTGTGTGTGTGTGTGTGTGTGTGTGTGTGTGTGTGTGTGTGTATGTGTGTGTGTGTGTGTGGATAGATAGACTGATGTAGTTACACATACAAATGACAGAGATAAAAACTAGAGTTAAAGTTTAAAGAACCTAGTTTCTTAATTAGCTTCATTTCGTCTAAAAATCAATGTAGTCTGCAATACAAACGAGTAAATGCTGCGTGACAGGGCAAAAAAAGGAAATCTTTTTGAATTATGCTGAGCTACTATCTTTTTCGTCCCTTTACACCAAAAATGATAACGTTATCTGATTGCTCGACAGAATCACTGACGTATCCACCAGAGCTTTCGGCTCCCAGACAAGCATTTGCAACACTCTCACCCCAAAGACCCAGCCATTCACAGAAAGAACGCCACACTGGAGGCGATCAATTTGTCCTTCAAAGAAGGCGATGAAGCTCTCTGGCAACTTATGGAAACCTGCACACACGACGTGCACTTTTTCTGAACAATTCCGTGCTGTTTATCAGATGTAAACTGTTCGGGTTTTAAACGGCTTGAATGATAACGTTATAGTCAATGAAACTGTGACTTTTGTTTTCTTCTTCACGCAGCGAGAGAGAGAAACTAAGAGAGAGAGAGAGAGAGAGAGAGAGAGAGAGAGAGAGAGAGAGAGAGAGAGAGAGAGAGAGTAGAGGAGTGAGGCATGTACGAACCGATCCTGAGAGATACAAAAGCACAGATTAGACTCTTTCTGATAACCATGATTGGAAGGGCCGTGTTTCCGAGAGCTGTGACTCGGACAGCATCAATTCAGACAGTAGAGTGGTGATGCACCGACATAACTTTGTATCTCGTGTGTGTGTGTGTGTGTGTGTGTGTGTGTGTGTGTGTGTGTGTGTGTGTGTGTGTGTGTGTGTGTGTGTGCGTGCGTGTGTGTGTGTGTGTTAATTTGTGATTTGTGGTGAGTGTGAATTTGTGGTGTGTGTAAGTGTGCGTGTGTGTTGTGTGTGTGTGTGTGTGTGTGTGTGTGTGTGTGTGTGTGTGTGTGTGTGTGTGTGTGTGAATGGGAGTGCATGTGCATACACGTGTGGTCGCCTGTAGATAATTTACGCATGTATGTGCGCCGACATGTTTACTTAAAGAAATGGGCTCAATTTGCATGTTTTTTTTTAAAAATTATTTATAATCAATTCTCTGAAGTTGTATTTGTATCAGTAGACTGTCTGTAGCTAATTAGAATTTTTTGTCTTTTTTTTCTTTTCTCTCTGTCTTTCTTTCTTTCTTTTTTCTTTTTTTTTTTAATAAAAGTTCGTTATTTGCCTAGCCCCCGCCACACATCTAGCACTCCAAAAGGTGAATCAGTCCCTAACCCCTTTCATGCGACTTCTGTTCCACGCACGCCTAAAAAAAAAAAAAAAAAACTTTCAAGAGGGCCCAGATAAAAACCGATCGTACCCTTCAGACGAGGGAACCTCATTTGTCTCCCTTGTCAGGACCCTCGATGGCGCCTCCGCGTCAAAGCAATTTGTCATGCAGCCAATCAGTGCTTTCCACGCTTTCGGAGTTACAGAGGGCATCTCTCGTCTCTCCTTGACAGGAGAGTTTCCCTCGTTGCGGGACCCCTGTGCTGTTTTCCAGAGACCTTTCCACTCGGCCATCAAATCATCGAGCTTCCCACTTTCGTCTCTGAGTCGAAACTGTTGCGGGCCATCTCTGCTGCAAAGCAGCCACGTTAACGACCCTCAATAATTCGGAGGTCTGACGAGAGCGAAGCCAGCATGCGTCACGGTATACCAAAAAACTACATAATGAAGCATGAAAGTATTGATCGTCAGGGAGGAAGAAGACCCCTGACCCCCAACTAGCACAGTCCAACAATATTCTAAGCCATTCTTGTCTGTATTTCTGTGTCTTTATGACATCTCTCTCTCTCTCTCTCTCTCTCTCTCTCTCTCTCTCTCTCTGTGTGTGTGTGTGTGTGTGTGTGTGTGTGTGTGTGTGTGTGTGTGTGTGTGTGTCTCTGTCTGTGCGTGTGTGTGTGTGTGTGTGTGTGTGTGTGTGTGTGTGTGTGTGTGTGTGTGTGAAATTAATCCTCCTTACATATTTATCATATAATTCTTACCATGAGCATTCTTTGCCCCTCAAAATGGAAACTCGCTCATACCAAAGCAATTTTTATATTTAGATCAAATCCAATCATACCCCACCGTCTCTGAAAAA
Source organism: Conus canariensis (assembly GCA_033310375.1). Classification (NCBI taxonomy): domain Eukaryota; kingdom Metazoa; phylum Mollusca; class Gastropoda; order Neogastropoda; family Conidae; genus Conus; species Conus canariensis. The sequence continues at coordinate 28,374,306 of CM065739.1, forward strand.
TAAAGATGAAACAATATCCAAATCACTACCTCTATCAAGGACAAGTTCTTTACAGTTTAGCCTTATGCATTGTGTTGGATGTGAGTGGAATTACGTATCCTTTTTATTCAAAGTATATTCAGGTCTGAATATTTTCAATAGTTGCATAACTCATATCTTATATGGAAAAAATACCGCAACTTAATAACATTGTTCCATGTAATCAAATATCCTGGCTGTGTGTGTGTGTGTGTGTGTGTGTGTGTGTGTGTGTGTGTGTGTGTGTGTGTGTGTGTGTGTCTGCCTGTCTCTGTCGTCTACGTCTCTCTATCTGTCTCTGTCTGTGTGTGTGTGTGTGCTCCTCTCTCTCTCTCTCTCTCTCTCTCTCTCTCTCTCTCTCCTCTCTCTCTCTCTGTCAGGATTTTCTTTAAAAAAACATTTTTTTAATTGTAACTAAATACCCAAGTCTGGCTGTCTGTCCTAGTAAGGAAGTGGAAAATAGTAAAACAATCACGGTAGCAGCAGCAGCAGCAGCAGCAGCAGCAGCAGCAACAGCAGCAGCAGCAGCAGCAACAGCAACAAAACAACAACAACAAAACAACAACAATCCCTGCGATCCCTTCAGCCTGGAAATATACTCAGTGATGAAGCATCCCCTTATGAAAGTGAGTATGAGTGGGCTTCCTCAACAACAAATATTCCTAAAGACAGAAATAAAAAGGACGTAGGCAATTTATTGAACACACACACACACACACACACACACACACACACACACATATATATATATATATATATATAAACACACACACACACACACACACACACACACACACACACACACGCACACACACACACACACACGCACACACACACACGCACGCACGCACGCACGCATGCACACACGCATGCACGCACGCGCGCGCACACGCACGCACGCATGCACACACACGTGCGCACGCACGCACACACGCAAACACACACATACACACACACATATCATCATCATCATCATCATCATCACCATCATCATTTTAATCATCATCAGAACGCAGACGTAATAAACTCAGTTCAAACTACAAGGGCACTTGTGGAGAGCAAAGATATCAGTTGGATCAAACGGATCCTGGATCTGCTTTTTGATGCATTCAACACCACAGATCCACACCTTATTTCAGAGGCCACGGTCAAAGTTTTCATAAAATCAGTTTGGAAGATTTGGTTAGCTTGCTTAATCTTTCCGACGAATAAACCAACAGACGCAGCTGAGCATGTAACCTGGGCGGAGGTGACAAAGCAGAAGGATTCAAACTGCCGTTCCTCCGCAACAGGATATACGTTTGGACAATTCGCACTGAAAGGGTAAAAATCACGTCTCATAAGTATTCAATGAAAATAGTGACTTAATGATCCTCATAGTTTTTGAAAGGCAGCTTAATAATCTAGTGCCATGCACTGATCCGTGATTGATTTGTCCACTGGCAATAATGACCTATCAGTGGTTTGTTTATTTGTTTGCTTTTGTCTATCACAACAAATGGAGTGCAATTCTTTGGGGAAACATCAGATTTTCCATTATCAAAATTTGATTAGCAGAACGCGAGAAAAGATACAGAGTCAAGTTATGACCGACATTTATCAAATGTGGACCTCGTTGTTTCACATTAAGGCTCTGATTTTTTTTTTTTTAATTCTCCTAATTTTTTTTTTTTTTTTATATGTTTGTTGCTCTTTTATCTTCATTGCCCCCAGTGTGGCATTCCACCCTCGCAGTTCATTTCAGCTCCGCCATACACAGCCACACACTGGTTCGTGTTGTCTCCACAAGAAGCAGTCTGTAATAGGTCGTCAAAAAGAAACCATCTAGAAGAGACACTGCACAGCTACCGTGTCATATTACTGTGTTCAGTGGCGCCTGTTCGATCCAACATACACAGGACATCACCTACTAAGACCCCTTCTGACGAGAATGATAGCTTAGTCATGGAGCCAGCGTGAGCGAGTGTCCACCTTTGAAGGGGGGGGGGGGGGGGGGGGGGGTGCGCACCACGTCCTTCCAGCGACAGTCTTCACGGATTCGCCAACACTGATGATTTCGCTGGGTGATGTGGTATGGCCACGTCACACGACACGACTCGCTGGCAAAGACAGTCCTGTAAGGCATGCTTGAAAGAGGAAGACGTAGACACAGGCAGAGAAAGAGTTGGGCGGAGAACGTAATGGAATGGACCAACCACAGGCTGACAGAACTGCTCCAAGAAGCATCAGGACAGACCGGGATTGAGAAAAAGATCGGCAGAGTTGTCTCTCATGTCCCCCCCCCCCCCCCCCCCACGACCACTTATGTCATGGGAATGAGATCAAATGACAATTTCGACGCTAAGTCACCAAGGGCATGTACACGCAGAAGCACAAAACAGTCACCATGACAGCAGGATAGGAAGGGCCAAAGAATGTGTGTCATTTTATCACAATTCGTGAGGATTGTGTCTGGATTTTGATCAGCAAGAAAATCAGTGAGCTACATCTTCTCCACCTAAAGCCCACCGTCAATTTCTCTCCAACAACAAGTCCACATTATGTAAAATGATGCTATCTTTATCTCTCCCTACCAAAAAGACTACTTCACCAGCGATTTGAATTGTACAATTTGGGAGTTCCGTTCAAATCCGATCACAAACATCGTCGTCAGACATCTGAAACGACTGGGGCCTTCTGTTTCAACCGTCCATCTTAAAACTTAGTTCCCCCGCTTCTTTTCTTCCGATGCGCCAAGTCCCTGGAACTCTCAAGTCAATAAATCACAAGGAAAACGTACAGGCCTATAGATATACACAACTTGAAAACACAAGAACAAAAATACAGAGGAGCTGTAAATGATGAGGTCTGTAATCAGAGGAAGAACAGGGTAATTCGCTCGCGAAAATAAACGGAAAGACTAGCCATAAGCAATTTTCTTAAATGGGGAATTAAACTGCACACACCGTCCAATTGGGAGACTGTTTTGAACGAGACAACGGAACAAACAAATAAAATTTCAAGTTAAGTTATGCTACAGGATTTCAGCTACAAACTCCATTTGAAAGAGAACGGGAGCACATGATGGAGACAGATTGAACTGAAGTAATGTTGTGAAGAGACACAGTGTAACACGATTCATTATAACCCACTAAGTCTCCTTCTGACGACAATATTTACTTAGTTGTAGAGCAAACGTGTGTGCGTATCTCCTGTCTACATGATTTTAATTCAGCGGACATGGCGAAAAATATTTGACAAAAAAAAAAAAACAACTGGCATCTTCTTCAGGTAGAGCATATCACACTGCAAAAGTTAACATCCTATGTGAGAAACTGGAGGAATAAATGAGATAAATGAAAATGAGTGACTGATATTTGAATGGTACGGGAAACGACTGAATGAGCGCCAGTAGGCTGCTCTTCGGCCGGCTCTACCTGGGTAGGCAGCCCGTTGAGTGAGTGAGGTAGTGTGTTTATTGTAAAGCGCTTAGAGCTTGGTCTGTGACCGAGGACAGGCGCAATATAAATACCCAATATAATATTATAATAACTGAAAGTCAAAGAATTCCCCTGTCTTTTGGACAAGGCACACTCTGAACCCATAAAGGATATTAACAAAGGAGAAATGCTAATATGACACTGAATCAAAATAGATGTAGAGAGCTGACTTGGAAAATTTTTTTTTTTAATCCGAATGTATACCTAATGAATAAAAGTGTAAGAACATTACATTCATTTCCTACACAATGTGAATTATTCAACTAAACATATATATAATTCACAAGCAAATATTTGTTTTATATATAAGAAGAGTACACTGTTTACAAGTTACAAACAGATTCAAGTCTGAATGCACTTGCAGCAATAAAGTTAGGATCTGAGCTGCCTGATTAGATGTCCTTCAATCCATGGCACCTAAGCACATACACACGCGCATGCATGTACACACACATAGATGCATGCACACACACGCGCACGCTCACACACACACACACACACACACACACACGCACGCACGCACGCACGCACGCACGCACGCAAGCACGCACGCACGCACCACCACACACACACACACACACACACACACACACACACACACACACACACACACACACACTCAAGATTTTATGGTGGCTGTTTGAAACGTGCAATAAAAAAAAAAATCTCGTGTGACATTATTGTAGCGTATGTTGACCAGCTGAGACTACACACGATTGACAACATCAACTAAAATTGCTGGGAACTTGTTGATGCCAAGCATGACAGACCGCACGGTAGTATTTTCTTGAAGTGTTAATCGCGTATTGTGTGTGTGCATGGTATACCATGAAACTCTTTGTTGGTTCATATCAATGAAAGATAAACACACACTTTCTCTAAACAAAATCTAGGGATTCTCAGAACACGAAAGCGTCAGAATGACATGACCACCCCTGTTTTAAAACTATCGCGATGTCGCACGTGCATTAAACACCAGAAGAGGAGAGGGTGTATTGAGTATGAATTTCACGATTACGGACGATTCCAAGTAATTATGGGCGCTTCAAAGTGCGAAATAGAGGGATAAAAAATGCGGAGAAGAGAGAAGGAGATTTGAAAATGAGAAGCCGTCGCATCGGAATGTGCATCATGGGAATGCTTCATGTATATTCATACCCCGCACACTGTCTATCTGGTCCTCCGATGGGATCGGCAAGAAATGATCAGGGCATGCGCATTCCAGTGTAATTGGGGAATGAGGGAGCCTTTAAACCTAACGTTCCCTTCGTCAGATTAATACAAATGGCTGGTGAGGAAGTCAGGGCATTATTCATAATGGGATGTTCGTGTGTGTGTGTGTGTGTGTGTGTGTGTGTGTGTGTGTGTGTGTGTGTGGTGTGTGTGTGTGTACACACACACACACACACACACACACACACACACATACACACACACGAGAGAGAGAGAGAGAGAGAGAGAGAGAGAGAGAGAGAGAGAGAGAGAGAGAGAGAGAGAGAGTTTATAAAAATTCTGACATGCGTAGAAAAGAATGTAAAAACTTGCTTTTTTACTTGATAAAATAAATGGCTACGAGAAACGTATCATACAGGATATGAAATTGCCCGTAAATCATTTCCAATTCCTCTTAGATTCACTATGTCCCATGGTCCAAATTGCCTTACTGAAATACGACCTCGCATAGCTCGTGACGTTCGCATGACTTTATTGAATTTGCAAGCACTGCTGGGAACTTCATCATTTTCAAATAACTGAAAAGGTACAGGGATACGTGGTCAATCAGGTTGTTCACTGGGATGGTGTCTTTTGTATATCTATTCCTTGTGATCGAGCGATAGGGGATCCCATGAGTTATACACACACACACACACACACACACACACACACACACACACACACGCTACTCTTTGTCACGAGCAGCAGCATGTAGCATGTTGCAGTGATAGCTACGAGGCCTGAGGAGGTTCTCCAAGAGACTCAACCATCACACTCTGGGCAAAATTAGTTCAGAGGCTCCCTATTTTTTTCACGCTTGTTTTCACAGTTCAGCTATTTCTTTGTTGTTGTTGTTGTTTTAACTTCATGGCGTGCCACAAGCTGATAAACGCTTTGTATAAAACAGCTATTAAAATAGTGTGTACCTTTTTCGTATTTATATTTTTTCTTCTTTTTTCTTTCCTTTTCCATGTCTGCATGGCATGTTCGCATGGAACAGTCTTAACGGACAAGCTGCGGTTTAGCTCTGTCGATCTCCAAGTTTACTCAAGGTACACCCTCTTCGTCTGACCTTGCAAAAGTCCGCCGACTGACGAACAAAACAACAAAGCTGGACTACAGCTGTTCCATGACGATCTCGCAACATGCGCAGCGACAGACCGATCGGCCACCCACGTGAGATAAATGAATAGCAAGGATAGGTGAGTCTTCAATGAAATAGATTCTTACACAGTGTGCTCGCAAATGAACATACTTAGTCACCACTGACCTCAAGAATCAGTTAAAAGTAGCTGAACGCTGAAATTCGGTAAAACGAATCTTCTTCTCTTCTCCCTTAACTCCATGGAGAGTTATCTGGATGCTGCACTGAAGTACAGTTCACCAGGCTTCTCCAGGTCTGTCGGTGCTGTGCCGTCTTGAGCCTCTGCAAGTGTTTTCCGTGCCCATTCTGCAATGCTGTCAGTCCATCTTTTTTTTCCCGTTTTCACCTCCATCTCCCCCACCCTCACACCTCCTCAGCAGCTGCATGTTCCATGCAGAACTATTCTAGCCAAGCCATTGGATCTTGCTGCATAACAATACCAACATTGTTTTCTCTTCTTAAACGACGTCAGCAGATCTTCATACAGTCTGATGCTGTTTGAGTTTGACGTGCTTGTACACTGGTCATATGATTAGTGTATCCGACGTGTAGTATCTTGCGCTGACACCTAGTGACCATGCTTTGGACGTTCTTTTCAGATCTGTCGTGAGAATCCATGTCTTGCATGCCTACAGAAAGATGGAATGTACCCGTGTGTGCAGGAGCCTGCTCTTGTGTGTCATGCACGTGTTGTCCTTCATTACAGGGTTCTGTTCTTACAGCGCTCTTGTTGTCTTTGGTGCCCTTGACAGGAATGCTGGTAAAGAGGTAGCTAACACATACTAAGCCATTAGAATACAGTACTGGGTCCATGCTGTACTTTCCTTCCTTCTTTCACTCCTCGTCCCTTGGCTAGAACTACGAGGATTGCAATGGGTTAGATTTGTTTGCGTATGAGACCGTTTTTTTTTACCACCCCCACCCCCACCTTAAGGAATCCACATTCTGTCTGCGGGTATATTGAAGAACTAAAATGAAGGAGAACATCCCCTTGCAATCTTCTCACTTGTTTTGCTTTTTACACATCCTAAATTTAAAATAAACTTTGTGAACTTTTTTTTGAATGATTCACTTGTCTGTATATATCCTTGTCCCCTCCCTCCCCCCTGCCCCCTTACTACCATCCCATCCTGGTTTATATCCATGGAGCACAAAACATTGTCATTATAGTTTTCATCATGCTTTGATTTGATACACCCTACCGCCACCCCAACACGCCGCCTCCCTTACGTCCACCCAGTTCAGTTTCAAAACTCTCAAAGACATCGCTTCCCTCTCCACTTGTGAGAAAAACGGTGCTGTAGACGCGATCACGTATGTACCCTACTCCTTCTGTTTAGCCAGTCAAGGAAAAAGTGGAAACAGCATTGAGTTTTAGATGTGTCTCCCATGTAACTTTAAAAGACAAAAAAAATGTTCGTGCCTGATATTTGTACAAAATCTGTTTCTGAAAGATAGATCAACAAAACCACAATGAACCCTGCACTGACTATAGCACAACAGTGAATAAGGGTTCATAACAAAAAAAGCTGTCCATTTATGAGTATTTAGGCCTGTACATTAGGAAAATGGGTCATCTAGTTACCATTCATGATGAATGCGGGACTGTACACCTGAAAGACGAATCGAGGCAGGGTAAATGTTCACGTGCATAAAAAAGCCTGAGTGTGTAAACTAGACCGGAAAAAAAAGAAACATATTTGATTTGAACTCTGTCTTTAACGTGTGTAACTCCCCTGAGTCAGATATACAAAACAAATCCATTACAATACAATGCTGTGTAAGATAACACGCTATAACACAATGACATATAGTACAATACAACAGTACAACACAATATAATACAAAACACCATCATACAATACAACGAATACAGTGTAACACAGCGCTGTTTTCATACCTCACAGTTCAAAACGGCGAAAGAGTCAAAAACACGACGAAATACCGATTGTAAAGTGTTATACAATACCATGCAGTGCTGCACAGTAAAACATAATACAACGCTATGTTATACAACGCAAACGAATAGAATACTGTGTAATGCACTACATACAAAGTAAAGTAATACAACACAACGCGATAAAAATGCTATATTGCTACCTGAAGTTAGACCTCGTCTCCCAACAAAAGAAAATGCACTACTCACTCGTAGCTTTCGACAGCCATCCGGCCATCTTCCTCACAATAAAAATGCTACTTTGCATGTGATGTAAAACGTTGCTATACAACCATTGTGCAGTACAATCCAGTGGTGTAAAATGCAGTGCATAAAGTGCAATACAACATATTACACCACACAATAAAATGCAATACACCACAGTGTGAACAAGTCAGCAGGAACATCAAACGTGGCACAATACATACGATGCAGTACAACACAAGACACTGATATGACACACAGTAATACAAAACAGCTCATAATCATATTGACCGAAACCAATTTATTGTCAGATTAACTCACGGTTGTACTGACAACTACATAATCATACAGTGGAACGTAGTACAACACAATGCAGTGCCATATAAAACAACTTAATACCACACACCACAAGGAATTGCAACACAGTAAAGTGTAATACGATGTAACAAAATACGAATCAACAGAACAATGCAATTCGATGTGACACAACATATTGTCATGCAGTATAAGACACTAAACTTACTGTATTACAACAGAACACAATACAATGCAATACAACGTAACACACCAGAATACAATGCAATGAAATACAACACAATGAAGTACGATGCAACACTATACAATGCATTATAATGCAATGCAAGGTAATACACACAAAAAACTCCACTTACATAATATGCATCAATACTAATGTAATGCTATATGTTCGCAAAAACAAAACAAACAAAAAACAAAACAAAAAAAAACGCAGCAAAAATACAATATACTGCAATTCAGCGCAATTACCACACACACACACACACACACACACACACACACACACACACACACACACACACCACAACAACCACATACATACATACATACACACACACACGCGCGCGCGCGCACACACTGCAACACCTTTACAGGTACAAGGCTAGAAAAGAGAAAAAGGGCACACAGGCATTGCATGATGTATGGCAGTACAATATACTAAAATAGAGAATAAATTGCTTGATTTGCCCTACCCATTCACACAACACAAGAAACAAGAGTGGATCTGTTCTGACCTCTTTCTTTCTCATATGTTGGAAGACGCTATAACAAAGCATTAAAAAGTGCTGGAAATGAGTTCCCTGTTTACATGTCCAGATACAGTGGAAAGCAGAATTTTTGTTTTTTTAAGAAATGACAAGATATTCGGAAAAAAAAACATAACATTCTTTTTTCAATTTTGCTACTGTATTGGCTAGATTCATTTATGACTGCCATCTTTGCCACACTTTTCTTGCTGTCCCACAATTCCACCCTCCTCCATCGATCCCTCTGCAGGTTCTTTCGCTTGCAGAGGGAAAATCTCAATGGAATTTCTCTTCGAGATAACAAAGCAAACGAATACAGTTCCTTAAGGCTTTCACAACTCCCTGAACACAAGTCATGGAGCAACAGCAAAAATTCTTTTTATCAATTTCTTTATTTTACAACTTACGTCATCCCCCCCGTTCGTAAAAAGGCGATTTCCCTAGAATTCAAGCAAGCTTCCGAGATTATTATTCATTATTTCCTGGCTTCCAATATCAGTCTTTTGTGTTTCTCTCTGGGAACCCCCCGCAGCAATTTTGGAAAGGGATGTATTTATTTAAATTTAAAACATGAAACGATGGAAAATTCTGGTCATTGCGACAATTGACAGTCAATTCTAAGGCTGCGAGAGTTGCTATGTTTAACTTCTTTTTTATAGTGATTTTTAAACATCTATTTCTATTTTTAGTGATCAATCTATCTGTCTGTCTGTCTATCTACCTCTCCCTCTCTCTCTCTCTCTCTCTCTCTGTCTATATACCTATCTGTCTGTCTGTCTCTCTCTTTCACTCTCTCTCTCTCTCACTCTCTCTCTCTCTCTCTGTGTATTTCTCTCTGTCTCTGTCTGTCTGTCTGTCTGTCTGTCTGTCTGTCTGTCTGTCGTCTGTCTGTCTGTCTCTCTCTCTCTATCTCTCTATCTATCCATCTACTTATCTTTCTATCCATCTGTCTGTCTGTCGGCCTATCTGTCTGCGTGTCTGTCTATCTGTCTGTCTGTCTGTCTCTCTATCGATCTATCTGTCTATCTATCTATCTATCTATCTATCTATCTGTCTGTCTGTCTGTCTGTCTGTCTGTCTGTCTGTCTGTCTCTCTCTCTCTCTCTCTCTCTCTCTCTCTCTCTCTCTCTCTCTCTTTGTGTGATTTATTTATAAAAGCTAATCACCTAACACACTGATGATCGTGAGTGCCGCCGGAATATAACAGAAAGGTTTTTTTTTTCTTTTCATTATCTTCGCCACGACGGTCATGCTTTCATCTCATGTCTGTTGATCTGTCTGCCTGTCAGCAAGATTCTGAAGAAAAAAACCTCCCCGATCGTACCGAAACTCGGTAGAAAGATAGAAAGTTGACCAAGGAAAGAAACCATCCAATTTTGATGCAGTTCCCTGGCACGGATCCCAGTCAAGAGTGGGTCCATGATCCGCTCAGCGAGTTTACGCGAAAACCTTTGAACCGAGTTTGATGAAACTTGGAGGAAAGATGGAACTGGTCCTAGGGACGGACCCAGTAAATCAACAGGGCCACGGCCGACCTGAGGAGAGAGCTGAATCATAAAGCAGATCTACACAACGCCGTGCTCTACACAAAGCGTCATGAAGGGGGGGAGTGAAAACACATAGAGAACGCAACACTTCAGATGACATGAACCCCCAAAGGGAGAGAAGCTAGCGTACTAACAGGCAACATTGATCGACATGTGGAAACTTGCTGTGGTAAAAAAATCAAGGAGGAAGATACGATCACGGCCGCCATGACATGGCTACATGCTACAGGACAGGGTAACATGTGCGCTACCTCCAGGAACACAACCTGACAAGCTTCATAAAGGAACAGGGCAACCTACGACCTCGCACCACTGACCCGAAATTCCGAAAGAAATTTTATGAATACCACTTCTATTCCACAATCAAGAACATGTATTGCTTCCCAATTGTAAATCGCTGATACTGAGTTTGCGTTTTCCCCCAATCTTTACAAATGTCCAGCCAATCCACGATGGCCCTTCCCCACGTTAAGGCCGCAAATCCGCTTCGATCTAATTTCTTTCCACAAACCCCACCCCAATCCGCTCCCTCCTCCTCCCTCTCCTTCCACCCACCCCTAGCTGTCTGACATAAGAGCTTATTTTGCGAACTGTATTCAGAATTTCCATCCTTTCAAAATGACGGTTCGAACTGTGAAGAAGGCATTGCTTCGATTGCTCCTACTCAAGAACTGTCAAAATGAATTCTCAGTGAGGACTGCGCTGACACTGCTGAAGTCACACCTTGGTCCTGGCACCCAGGGTGATTTGTCAATCTGGACATGAAGGATTTCTCATCCTTTCTGACATGACTTTCCTCAAAACACTCTTATAAGCAGATAAATATGAAAGTCTGCAAACAGGTTCTCGGCATGCATTCAAAAGCACATTATGTCAACTCTGGAACAGATAGGCAGATTTCCAATCAAATTCATGATATGTCGAGCATTTAACACCTGGGCACGTGTTCTATACACAAAAAGGACATATTCTGACATGCTGAATCAAAACAATTCAAATGAAAATCGTTGAATTGTATTCGTAAAGAATGTTCTTTGGAGCTTAAGGCTTGGCCATATTTGGGCCAATAAAGAAAATTTCGCCGAGAACAACAAACTTAAATTCACTATAGCCAAAATGCTTAGTTCAGTTTTGGAACAAAAGGAAAACCCCAACACTTCATTCAAAGCGTAACTTGGCTGACAAAATCAATTGTT